>JAOTQQ010000032.1:5688921-6159981 GCA_026546715.1 Gallinago undulata
ACTTTAAATAAAGTAGTACTTTAAATGAAATTGCTCCAAGTTCTTTAGTGATAGATAGTGCACAGCATTTATATTTGCAATTATTTTTACTGTTTGCTGTGCAAGAAACACTATAGAATATTACTTAAAAGTGTATTTGATCCAATATACTGTTTTCCATACTGTACACAATTGCAAGAGACATAATCTCAGTCTAACAAAATGCTGAGAAATATGATAGTATATGACACGTAATAATTACAGAGTCCCAGAAAGTTTGCAGAAAATACTTTCTGAAGTGAAAAAGCTACTGAGATTTTCCAAAAGCAGTGTTTGATTTCTTTAGTGAAGTTAGGAATACTCACAGGCGGTTTCCAGCAGTGGCAGAAAAGTTACTGTGGCAGTTATTTGTCTGATGACAGATCGAATTTCATCCTGAATAGCTTTCTGAGATTTTTCTCGTGGTGCGCTGCAAAAATAGGAAAGTTCTGTTAAGAAAGCTTTCACTATACTGAGTTTTCTTTAAATACAGTTCTCCCCATCAAGCTCCGTTGGTCTGTTTGCTATATGATTTTTTTTCATAGTAGTGACACCCTTTTAAGCCCTAGGTAGACAAGCTTAGAAAAGTTAAGTGATAGTTGGCTTCTGTTTATTGATGTTTGTGAACTTCACGGTATTTGCAAGGGACGTTATATTTTTTTCAGTCTGGAATGAATGAGAACATTTTGGCATAACAAGGAAAGCAGTAGTTCTTTAGGGCATGTACCCAATACAGGATTTTATATACTTTGTTGAAAATTAAATTAATCAAGTTCTGAGCTGATGCTTTAAAAAACATCAGAAACAAAACCAAGAAATACCAAAAGCTCCCCCAGCTGAACATTATGCATGCTTCAACCATATAATGACTTTTACAAACAAACAGAAGGAACAGCTGTAAGAAAAGTAGCTTTGATGCTCATACTGAGAAAAGGCTCTTATCTCCTCTGAGGAACCAGAGCAGCACTGATGCACAGCTTGTACCTCCACAGCTCTCAGGTACAGGGAAGAGCAGGCGTGGAGGAACGCTGGCCACTCACCTCTCATCCTTCGCAGTTTTGTCGCACTCTATATCAAACTGCCACCGCTCCAGAACCTCGTCGTTCTCGATACTGGAGATGACCACCACCAGGCGCTGCACCATGCACTTGTACAGCCACTCTGAAAGAAGCCATAGCAGTTATTCGCACGAGAGAGACCGGACCTACCGGGAAGGACACAACCGGGAGGGCACAGCAGCCTCCTGCCAGCCCTTCGTAGGGCCCCCTCGCGCCTCGCCACCTTTCATCTGCTCCACCACGTTGTTGAGGTAGTTCTTCAGCTCGGGGTCGGTGGTGACGAGGAGGGTAAGCCCATACTTCTGAACGCGGGTGAAGGTCTCGGGGGGGTAGATGCCCCGCTGGTAGAGGATGCTGTTGATCCCGTAGGCTGAAGGGAGAAGGAAGGGTGGGTAAGGGGGTGTGCGAGCCAGTTGGGCCGCCCAGCCGGTGGCCATGCCGCCTCGCAGCAGGCCTACAGGTCCGTCCTCCCTCCCCATTTCTCCCTCCCCTCAAGGTCCCCCTACCCCTGCAGCTCCTTACAGAAAAACTCAGCGACGATCTCAGCACTGCCCCGCAGGGTAATACCCTGCTGGTCCCGGCCGAGCTGCTTGGCCATGGGGGCTACGCAGCGGCCGATTCCCCGCCGCCCGGTTCAAATCCAGCCCCGCCCCGCCCCTTCCCGGCCCCCTCAGCCCGCCCGCCAGCCGCGCCTGCGCGCTCGCGAGACGGCTCCCGCCTGGGCGCGCATGCGCGGGGCGTGGCGAGCGGCCGTTAGCGGCTGAGGTGAGGGAAGGGGAGGGCTCGGCCCTTGCCCGTGAGGGCTACCGTTGGTGGAAAGGCTTGTCGGGTCCACGTTGGGCTGCTTCCAGTTGTAAAAAAAACGGCTTTTCCGCGTTAAGCGTCCTGCCCGCTCTCGGTGGCGTTGCGCGAGGCCTCGCCGTCACCTGTGGTGGCAGGGCTGAGGGGAGCGCGGGCTTGGGGTGGAGTGAGTCGTCACCCTGGAAACGCGGTTAAAACTTCGGCTTCAGAGTTTGTTTAGAAGCATTAGTCCTGTGAAGGCGATTCTGAACTTAGAAATTACACTTTCCAGGTATGAAGGAAATGAAGTGAGTATGTTATATGGGTAATTTTTGGTATCATTCAAGTATGTAAGTCATGTAATAGCTGTATAAAACAAACCTGGTCTGTTATGTAAGTTCTGTGTGCAGGGAGAACCTGGGAAAGCAGGATGAAACAGGCGCTTTCTCCTTAAATCTGTAGGAGAGCAGGTAATACAAAAAGAAAGCGGTTAAGAGTCACTCAGGCAGGGGAACCGCCATGTTCACCACTCTGTTCATACCCACCCTTGTTGGCCAAAGGGGAGTTGCTCATTGGTCACAGCACTTAAACCCTATTATTTAGGGATTATTTATTACAGGGACATCAAGGAAGGCACTAGCAGTGACTATCAAATGGAGGAAACTGGCAGAGGTTAACAGGTAAGAGAGATGGAGTGAAACAGCAAGTCGATGTTAAGTGTTGAAATATTTAAATAGTATCATGAAGAGGAGGAGCCACAGTTTACTGGGATAGTAACTACGTAGCCAGAAAGTCAGCTGATAATCAATAGGCAAAGAAGTGCAAAGTGAACAGATTTGTTAGGCAGAGAAGAGCTGCAAGTGAAATCCTTGCCTGAATACGACTTTTCTAAAGTGTCCGGAAGGAATAGACATTATCATCTAAGACATTCTTGTATTATGGCTATATTGACCTTGAAAGAAACTCATCAGAACAGCTTTAAAATGAAGTGACATTTTAAATAGAAGTATTTTAAACCTCGGACAAAAACTTTATGGTCATTACACAATGCAGTAGGCCAGCTGCTAGAAAAGGGAATCACTGGTATGATTACTTATTCTGTCATAATAAAATGTATTTTCTCAAAAGCTAAGACACTGTGGTTCCAATTTTTGCTCCAAGATAAAGTGCAGTTTGCTGTGATTAAAACAAACAGTATGTTTGTTCAACATGTGCTGAAGTTCTGAAAGGGTCTGAATAATTTAGTTATTAACCTGGAGAACTTTATTCTGGGTTTTGATGACTAGTGATTGTTAGATGTTAGTCTTCTGAATAAAATATTTTCTGAGTAAGAGTGGTGTATTTTAGAGCCTATGGAAATGGAAGCATTTTTCATCTGAAGCCCAGCTCTTAGAAGCTAGATAGCTGTGAATATCAGCTGTTTTGCTCCAAACTTTATGTAATATCGTGCACTTATTCATCTGTCCCAAAATAGTTTCAACCTCCTTTTTTTTTTTTTTTTGTTTTCCCCACTTGGCTTTTCATCCGTTTTGCTTTCTCTGAGGTTTTTGGAGGGCTGCTAATTTTTCTGATAAATATAAGAGCTTAGAAGTCCTGTTGCATGAGACCAGGCAAGAATAGTAGAGCTTTTGATTAAGATTTACATGTTTATCCTTCAGTTGTTTTACTGTTAAAATCAAATGGAAGAAAAAAATCCAAATGCTTCTTGGTTTAACAAATTCTTTTTACTGTATTTCAGTATAGATGGCTTGAAGAACTGTTGTTGATATGAGCAGGCAGATATGCATATCAACAACAGACTTAATTGCATCTTCTTTATTTCTTCCAAGATTTATCTGGAAGGTATTAAGAGGTGGTGGTGATCCCCAGGACCTCTGTTAACACTCTTAAGCTTCTTTCAGTGAACCCAGTACCCGGTATTTCACAGAGTTTTGGATAACTTCTGTATCCCCCGTTCGGTATTGCAGTTAACACTGATTTCTACTCTGATGTCACACCCCCCCCCCCGAAAACCCAAATCCATTTGCATTTTGGAATTTTATTTTTTCTCTCTTTTGGGAAATACATTTCCTTATTATGATATGTCACTACTTTTCTTTACATTTCTTATATATGCTGTGATGTAATCTAATGGTAAGAGCTACATAATTTCAATACTTCTGATTATTTTTTTTTTGTGGTATAAAGCTCCTGATACTTCCTTTTGTCTTTTCAAACATTATTTTTCTATCGCTGATTCATTAGTTTTGGAAAGTTCAGTCTTTGAAGTACTTACCTGTAACTTGAAAACAAACTTGAAGTAGTGTCTTCCTTTTTCTTAACCACTACATTTCTTCTACTAGAATGTTTTTCATCTTCACCTCTCTTTTTCTTCTCATGTCATCAAGATGTTCCTCTTCTTCCCCCCCAAATAATTCACTTGCGTCAAGTTTTAGTTATTTGACAGTGTATGTTTACTGCTTTTCCCTTCACGTTTTCCAACAATCTCATCTATGTTTCTCTGTTACAAGTCCTAAGCTCCGTAGCCCTTGTCTTCATTTTCTTCACTTTGTTTAGGCTGGTGTCACTCAGCTTTTCTGCCATGTCAATCCAATATCCCACAACTGAGGCACCCAGGGAATATGTACATATCTGTCACGTACCTAATCTGCAGTCACCACTTGGCCATAGCCCAGTCAAGTGTGATGAGGACATATGTACCTAAGTCCTTTTGTCATGTTACTGAACAGGCATGTGCCTTGTAATGATGATGCCTATATTTTGTGGCTAGGGCATGTCCAGCTACATGACAGGAGGAAGGCTGTGGGGCTCTTGTGAGGGACAACAGCAGGGGGACTGCTGTGGGTTAGTGAATGATTTGTGTAGCTGACAGCCTGCTTCCTGACCAACTCTAAGGGACTCTCAGGAACGAGGATGACAGGCTGAGTTATATGTTCTGGCACACCACGAGCTGGCTATCCTTGCTTTAATTATCTCATGCTAAAACCTTAATTTTCATAAGGAATGTGAAATCCCAGTTGTATATAATTTAGGTCTCTTACGATTCTTTAGTCATTGCTCTGTTTCTCAATTACAGCTCAATGTTATGACAGAATTTTTTTGCTTCTCTTTCAGTGGAAGGAAATGTCCCCTGTTTAGCTTGGCTTTTCTGCAACATGTAATGATTGCTTCCCCATGGCAATTGTCAATGAACCTGGGACAATTCAAATCACTGGTACGTCTTCACTTTTTTTTAAGGCAACCCAGGTCATATTCCCATAGCCATTCAGGAGACTAGAAAACATAATCCACTTGTAGAGCTCATTCCCAAAATTTATTTTTTTTATTAGTATTTTTTCCCCTCAGGATGATGTGGACAGGTCTCTCCAGCATAGCAAAATAATCTATAAAGTTCTTTGTGCTACAAAAGCCCTCATATCTCATTAACAAATTATCATATTAAGCCTCAGTAAAACCAGTTTTTCCTGTGTAGAGAAATGAAGTCTTACCCCAGCCAAAGAGCCTTAGTGCTTCGCCTTTTCTGGGAGATCTCAAACTCTTTTGAGTCATTTCTTTCCAGAATTTTAGAGGAGATTCTGTACTTATGAGCCCATAGAAATAGCTAGCCCTTTTGCCTTCTTACCTCTTATTTTCTGTGCATCACTTTGCTTCTCATTATGAATGCTGCCCATCCCTGTAGTTGCCAGCACTCAAAATTCATGGCAGATGTTCAGCTCACTCTTGTTCTGCAGGTTAGACTTTTTGCTCCCTCCTTTCCTCAGCCCAGCTTGTGGGATTTGTGGATCACATGCTGGGTTGAGGCAGTTCTCAGTTGGCTGAGCTTCCTTGATTAAAGAAAACTTAATTTTTTTTTATCAGCTGTTTAGTTTCTGTGCTATCCAAGGGTGTGACATTTGGGTAGTTCCCAGGAAAAGCTTTTCCTACACACAGGGTACGTGTGTAGCCAAGTACCCTCACTGTTTCTTTATGTAAGAGTTATTTTTAAATCTTCTGAATATTAAAATCACTTTGCTATGTGTGAGCTTCTTTACTGCCTTCCTTTGTGTCTTCACAGCTCTTATCCAGGATTCCTTATTATTATCTGGAATTAACTGTAGAATTAATGTAAAATACTGCACTTTTTGACAGGCATTTTATTACCAAGCTAATTTTGTTTTGTTTTTTGTTGTTGGTCAAGTTAGTTTTCAATTTACAGATAAGTACAGGTACCTCTTGTCAGTAGTCAAAATACTATAACACTTCTTTTCAAGTTGGATAATGCTATGTTTTAAAATATAACCCATGATGTTATTACAATAGCAATGCTGTATTCTTTCACCAACACCAATTAGAGTGGTGCAACTGGGAAAGATTGTCTTGAATTTTAAGTATTAATTGAAAAAATAGATTTTGAAATGAGCCTGTATGGGCTAATAAACCATACTATAACTTCTAATATGACGAGTAGACTTCTCAAAGGGACTTCATCATTTTGGTTTTGAACACTTTTTTGAACACTAGAAATTTTTAAAATTAATTTTAAATGTTATCAGTGGTACTGAATGTATTTTGAAAATAGACTTATTCAGGTGACCACTTATTTCTTCTAGAAAATGAAAGAGATTTGATGTTTCCGTTTTTAGGCCAGTGTAAGAACACCATTTAGCTTGATAGTAGATACATCCAAATACTGGCTGCCTTGTACAGTGAAATGACTTTTAGTAGATTTTGAAAGTTTTGAAAGCTATTTCTGTGGAAAAACATTCAGTTCTCTTTCTCCCCCTTCTCCTCCCCTCCCCTTTCTCTAAAACCTGACATTTTTCTAAAAGATATGTAGGAAGAAAATTAATGCGATATTTGTGATGGTTTTACCTCTAAACTACCAGGAGATGGCACCAGGCACATATGTTATCTGCGTCATTTCAGTTCAATCTTGAACTTCAGCAAGGTTCATTAACTATTGCATACTTTTAGCCTGTTTAGACTTTTAGTTCTAGATGCATTTCTTTTGTTAGTTTCTAAAACATTGTTCCAGAATAAAAGAAGTACTTCATTTGATGCCCAGTTTTGATGTTTACCTTTGGTTGCTGTTGCACTAAAGGAAATTTAACTGACGAACATTTTTTTTGAGGTTTCAAGTAAAGATGGGAGTCCTGTTTCAGAATCAGAAAGAACAGAACTTGAACGAGCTTTCTGTGCCTTCAAAATTTCGTAGTGCTTGATGATGTCATGTTACAATGGTATCAGATAATGTAAAATCCTCCAAACCCAGCTCTTTACAACTTAATAGTATTTACTACTTAATCCCCAACCGAAGGTTGGTAATTTGAAAGATGACTGTTAATCCAGTTCATATTAGCTCCTGTCACTTCTTAAGTTTTCATATTAATAAATTAAGGGAAAACTAAGGAGTTCACAGATCGTTTAGACTTCCTAAGCTGGTATACTCCAGTTCGGCTTTAAATTCAAAACAGGTCTTCTAAAAATGCTAGAACAGATTTATCAGCAGATTTAGGCTGTCAGTGGGTCATCGGATACTGAGGAGCAAAAGGGTCCAAAAGATTGGTAGCACCGTAAATATATCTTGATACCATAAAGACTTTTGATAGGATCCTGTTGTATGATTTTTATTTTGTGATTACTTAGAAAGCAATTAGAAATTGTGTCGCTTCTGATGTATAACCATGATGGCATTGTTCAATTAATTGTGTTGCATGGAATACAATACAGCTTAAATAACACCTAAGAATTATGATGACTGAAGAGGTAAATATGTTGTGAAAAGCATATTATTAGCATTAGAGATATTTGAAGGAAAAATATAAATAATTCCTTAATTTCCTCTTGAAAATTAGAGTGTTTGTGCATTTTTTTCTAAAGTTAGATTCCCAGGCAAGTTAGGTGCCCTGTTATCAGAATGATAATCATTACTGAAAACAGGCATGCAAAATACTCAAATTCTTTCTCTTAAGTATTGGACAGCTTAAGAAAATGGTAAAGGATGACTTTCTAGATAACATATCTAGTCCAGTATGGAAGAAGGAATTCTTTAAAGAACATAATTTATTTCAAGAAAAACCTGCTTTTTGATGTGTTTTGGAAAAGAACAAATGGCCATTAATGTGTCATGACAGTGAGATGAGCTAAAATATTTTATGAGGCACCCAGGCCACATGTGCTGGGACTGTACCCTGAGCGCTTCTCCACCTCACTACCTGCACTTCTCACTGCATATTGCTACCTTGGGAAGTGTAATCCACGCAGACAAATGCCTGACTTATCAGCTTTCTGTGATGTCTTGGTCAGAATTCGTCTGCTCTGCTGCTTAATAGCAGAAGAAACACAAGCAGCCTAGGAGTGATGTAGATTGTTAAAAATACCTTTATTTGAAAATCAGGGCAATATTTGTTTATTAACAGTGATATCTTCAAAGTAATTACAAAAGATTTCTTTGCACAAGAACAGCATTGATCTAGGAATGGGAAGTATCAGACACAAAACAAAGCTTATACAATTCTGCTTTAAGTATAAAGATTTTCTCTCCACTCATCACACAGGTCAAACAGAAAGTGAAGTATCTCAGTTATTTTTTAATGATACTTACCAAGTAGTAAATAAGTCCTTAAGTGCTTCTTAGAATTTATTCATTTTCAGTCTGGCAGCTACTTAAGAAATCAGGGAAGACTATTTTGGATTCTATTTGCCCTTTAAAAAAATAACTTCAGGGTGGACAGTGGGACCATTTTCAAAGTAGCTAGGAAAACAGATGAAGAAAGGATTTGCTAGTACAGTTTGAATAAAAACACTTTTTTTTTTAATAAAATCACTGCTTGTTGTGTTAGCCATCACTGGCAAATTTTTGATGAGAAAAACTAGAGGAAGAGTGGAACAATATCTGAAAGTTCACTAGTTAATGCTAGTTATCTGCATCTCGTGCACAATGGATGGACTCATCCAAACCTCATGATCTGATGTTGCTAGGAGTGGAGTGTAAAAATGGAAACCAGATGGCTTGGTAATGTGAGTAGCAGTTTGACGCTAATTGTTCCTTACAGTCTCCCTTCCTTGAAATCTGATTTGAGTGAAAACATGGCATTATTGCTCAAGGTAAGCTATTCCTTGTTTGTAATCTGACAGTGGACAGGTAGATCAAAAGTAGATACTTTAAGGTTCAGGTCATACTTGCTACTGAGGAAAATTCATTGAGCTAAAGCAAAGTTGTACTTCATTTGTGTTAGCTGAATAAGTTATCACATCTTCAATGTGATAAGTTTCTTTAAGCCTTTAAAGATGTTAATGAAGAAGTCACTGGATGTAGACTTACATGTAAGGAAGCAGCAACCTAAGCAATGATCTTGTCACGGAGAGCAAATAAAGGTCATAAATATAAGTAAATATTTTTTATTAAATGCAGTGTTACTGCAGTTTTTGCAGAAATGCAGTATAATATGTTAAAACAGGAGAGAAAGGTTACACAGACCTTCTGCTTTATGAGAAGAAATTACTGGGTAATAACTGATTACCCAGTTATATCGAGGGGTGGCATCATTGCTTTGCTGTGCTCTTGACTTAAACTACATATTGGCCCAGGGTTTCTTTTCTTTTTTTTTTTTTGACAAGCTTTCTTCAAGTACCATGCAGTGTGACTGTACTACATTTTGCAAGGTGACACTGTCCTTTGTGGCTACTGCAGCAGCACTCTGTTTCATTTCCATCCTTGCTTGCCAGGGACTTTGTATGAACGTGGACCAGTCAGTTTAGATTGAAGTTTCCAATGAAGGATTTACGCATCCTGCAAGCTTAGTTACATTGCATTTCTGCAACTTCTACCTTGCTCACTACCATCCTTTTTTTTTTTTAAAGAACAGAGAGGTTCTGCTTTTTTCTTTTTTTTTGAAGAGATGTGACAGTAATGATACCCACACTCCCTTATTTAATACTGTCATATGAGAACGGTCATTTAGCATTGAGAAGATTGAGGTTCTTTTTGCATCCAGAAGATATCCAAACCCTCATCTCCCATGCCCAGGGAAGTGTTCTTGTCGTCAAGCTTTAGGCTAGGCTGGCTGGCAACATTCTTTATCCCATCTGTTGAAGCTGTGCCACAGAACAAGAGGGAATTGAAATCCATTTGAGGACAGAAGGGAAAAGGAAGAGATTGAGTTTTAATGGTCAGACCTGGCAAAGAGAGTCCAGAACCGCAGTCCAGATGCCAAGTTATTTTGTGTTTCACATACTTTATTTTCCATATGAATTAACTTTGCATAAGCTTTTTAGTACTGGTGAAATCTAAAATTACTGAGATCTTCTGCTCTGAATCAAACTCACATCAGAGAATCTCTTTTAATATTTCTTTTTAATGATTGATACATTTGTTTATACTACATTTTCATTGTAAACAATATTAAAAAACCCCACAAAACTGTATTAGTGGGAAACAATAATGAAGACATGCTGCCTTAGTGATCGAAGTAAATCTTAGGGGTACATCTTCTGTTGTTATTACCTAAATAATCTAAAATGCTTCAGGATAATTCATCATCTCTGCTTGCTGGCTGTGCTAATTTGCTAGGTAAAATCCCTGCATCTTTTTATGTTCTGTAACAAACACACCCGAAGTTGCATGTAGCTCATTCCACTCAACAGCATGACCAGATTGCTGAGCGCTCTCTGCCTAAAGCTTTATCTCACTGTGAAAGGCTGTCTCCTGTTATTGCCACACACACGTTTTACATCACACTGATGATGTGTATATTTCATCTCTACAGCAGTCTTGACCTTGCTCTGCCCTTGGGCACATTTTGGCCAACTAGGTTGTACGTGAATTTAGAAGTCGTAATAATCTGTGCTGACTTGGAGGTTTTTACACATTATTCTTGCTGATTTTGCATTGTATTTACCAAGCAAATGGTGCTGTTACTCATAAAGAGGGAAAAAGAATCTACCTAAGTAGAAGACATGCGCATGATTACTCCATCTCCAGTGACAGCTGCGCTGATATTTCATAAAAAATATTAAAAAACACTGATAGTAACCAATCTGGACGTAGACTTAAAAAAAAACCCAGAGGAAAGAAGCAGTAGCAGGCATGTTACATAGATATCCTCCAACATTAAACAGGATGCTGTAGAGCCAAAGGGCATGCTCTAAGGGTGGGTAAATGTTGTAAACAAAAGCTTTGTGTAACACCTTAAAACATGCAGTAACAAAAATAGTTTGACAGAGATGACCTCCATATGGGTGCATTCTTAGGAGTAAGCAAGAAACTAGAGCCCAGGAAGCATAGTGCTTACTCTTACATTCTCATTTACCCACAACTTGCTGTGTCATGTTACCTCTTTTTTACCCCTGACCCTATTCTTCAATTTCACCTACTTCAAGACAGGGTTGCAGTAGTCTTGCTACCATAAATCACAGGTTTGTAAAAGGTTCTGTGATGTTTGTCTGGGCATCAGCGCACTGCTCATCAGCCACATTTGCTTGTTCTGGTATGTGTAGTTAGTATAAACTGAATTTTACATCTGCTGAGCACAACCAGAACTGGGAAATGATTGGCTTTAAATTTGCATGGAGAAATCACAAATGAGAAACTACTGGCTGCACAGTATTTTGAGACTTCCTGAAGATTTAGGCAAACAGTTTAGATACTGAAAAAAGGGCCTCATATCTTGAGATGATGAATTGTGATTAAGCATGATTTAGCCAACTTTCAGTATATTAAAAGCTCATAAAAATCAACTGTCCCTACTTTACTAGATACAGATACATGTCTGAGCTGCTGTGACAAGGGAATAACTTGTGTTTGTGTGCAAATGACAATGCTTGCCTTTGTAGACCTTCTGAGAAGGCAGTGACACACTTTTCACCTTCACAATTCTGTTCTTGATGCGATTTTAAAAGTGTTTTGGAAAACTTGATTAAGTTCTAATTCACAAACAGCTCCTGACCTATGTATTAATGAATAATGACCACGAGTTACTATGGCCAGATGTGCATAACAGCTGGTATGTGTTGGTCTGAAACAAAATACTGACCTATCTAGTGCAAAGCAACCTCAGCTTTGCTTTATACAGAGTATTTCTATTATGTTAAATAGCTCTTGTTGTTCTTTAAAACAGGCAGTATCAGTCCCAGCTGAACCCTGTCATGAGCCTTTTTCCCCTTTTTTCTGGTTGCAGCCTTATTCTCATTTTCATTATGGAGGAGAAGGACGCGATCTGGGAGTGTGGCACTAGAACTGTGTGTCTCCCTTATCTTCTCTTGAGATTTGTGGCGTGGAATTATCCGTATCTTTATGTCATTAAGGTGAGATTTTATGGAGCCAATCTTTTCTTGTATTTGATAAAGGTGCTGTTATTTATATGCTTGAGAATTAATTTTCTTATATTTGACTTACTGTATTATTAAGTGAAACACTAGAAACCATGCGTATGTTAGAATAGGACTGCCATTTATAAGCGGACTTGGTTTCGTAAAGCAAAATAATTGTTCCCAGAAATACATGTTCCTTTCCCATCAAACCTCTATTCTATTTGACACACTGACTGTTCATTCTCTGGAAATCTAAAAATCATTTTTAGTGATTTATGGACTGCTGTTGCTAATATTTCCATGATCCTGTTAAAAGTGAGTTTTTTTTCTCGGTGGCCAGTTTTTGCATTTTAAATAAGCAAAATGTCAATTAAACTAAAACCAGGACTAAATCATGTATAAACTAAAATTGGCAACAGCTTTCTGGCAGATCTTATAAATCATCCAAATCTGTCTGTATCTGAGGAAAATGAAAAACAAAGTTCTGAATATGTAAGGAACCAGGAAAGGCGTAAATTTACCTGGTGTGGGGCAGTGCAATAGTCACAAGTAAGTAAAATGTCAACTGTTCCTCATTTGTATTTACTGTGTTATATGCTTTTTTATTATTCTATCTTTTTTATTATTCTATCTAAATATATATACTTCCTCTGGTGGATTTGGTTTCCTTTTTTTGTGATGCTTTTTTTCAGGTAATAGAAGTCAAAAATGTAGACATGTAATTCAACATGTACCTATTCATAACACATTATTGCTAGCACTTCAAAGGAGATACAGAACCACAAAATGGTTGAGGTTGGAAGGCACCTCTGGAGGTCATCTTTTCCAATACCCCTGATCAAGCAGAATCACCTAGAGCAGATTTCCCAGGACCATGTCCAGATGGCTTTTGAATGTCTCCAAGGATGGAGATCTTCTCTAGGCTAAATAGTCCCAACTCTTCCAGCCTTTCCTTGTAGGAGTGATGCTCTAGTTCCTTATTTATCTTAGTGGCCTTTTGCTGGACTCTTTCCAGTAGCTCCATGTCTGTCTTGTTCTTGGGAGCTCAGAACTGGACACAGTACTCTAGGTGTGGCTTCACCAGTGCTCACTAGAGGTGAAGTATCATCTTCTTCAACTTGCTGCAACCCCTCTAGTGCAGCCCAGGATACCGTTAGCCTTCTTTGTGGCAAGGGCACATTGCTGCCTCATGTTCAACCTGGTATCCAGATCTGTTTCTGCAAAGCTGCTTTCTAGCTAGTTGGTCCCCAGCATGTCCTAGTGCATGGAGTTTATTTTATTCTTCTGCAAGTGCAAGATTTAGCACATTCCCTTGTGGAAATTCATGTGGTTCCCATCAGCCCATTTCTCCAGCCTGTTGGGGTCCCTCTGGATTGCAGCATGGCCTTCTGATGAACCAGCCACTCCTCCCAGTTTAGTATCATCAGCAAACTTGTTGAGATATGCTCTGCCCCATTATCCAGACCATTATCCATAATACTCTGGATAAAGATCTTTACCAAACAGTTTTTTCTCTAGGGAGGAAACTTCAAAATCATGGTAAATCAGTTGGGTCTTTTAAATTTTGTTGTCTCCTCTTTTCTACAAGCATTGCAGTTTTTTTCTCTGGGCAGTTTGTACCATAGGCATCTTATGGGCTTTGGACACAAAGGCTAAGCAATCTCCTTTGTCTCTTGGCATTATTAAAGACTTCACAGTCCCAGCTATCTCTTACACATCATAAAAAGACTTGCAGTTTCTTCATTTTTCTCAAAAAAAATTGGCAGAACAGGGGAAACCTCAGGGATCTGCAGAACATTTAAGTCTGCCAGGTGCATCTGTTTTACCTTTTTCTTCAGAGAGAGGCTCAGTGACCTCTTCTCTGTCTGTGACAGCACAGTGGTTCTGCTCCTTTCAGCACCCAGTGATGGGAAGGTTGGCAGCAAAGACTGGCATCTTTTTAAAGTGAAGACATCTTTGGTTGCTTCTGCCCAAGAAAACAAAACACCAAAAAGAACTCCTCACCTTTGGTGTCTCACTAATGGCTAGAATCCTAACTGGTTGTATAACTGAGTATGTGATTGGGTGTCTGATAGTGGGATATTGGGCTTGATCATCTTCTGTCTCTAAGTCTCTTCTTTCTCCTGAATACCTGGGTGAGTTAATACAGCCAATATAACATCACATGTGATTATGAAGGAGAGAAAGCCTTTAGCCCTAGTCATGTTTTGCAAAATCCACAGCAGAATACCTTCAGGAGTGGTGCTTAATACCTCTTTTCTGCCTTTTGGGAATGTTCAAGGCAAGCTCAGTTAAACCATGAAACTGGTATAGTTATACCACGTTTACATTCATGTAAGTGGGAACAGGTTTTGGCACAATACCTATGAAGCCAGATGTCTCCCACAAACTTACAAGAAGCAACAAGAAATGAGGATATTTGAAACATGATACTTCTCCTACTTTTAAATTAGTTATCCAAACTTGTTGCTTTATTTTTCAATAAATTATTCTGGTGCTCATGTAGTTTCTGTTTACAAATGATTGAATGGCAGCTTTTTCTCAGTAAACAAGCCTAGCACATTGGCCTGCTTGTTTACAGTGAATGCCATAAAAGCTGCATTATGTATTTCCTGCAGAGAAGAGTTTTTCTTCCCCATTTATGTTCAGCTGGTCTCAATATATTTGATCCTAGAGGAGATCAGATCATTGATAAATTGTTTTGGCTATTAATGCTGAAAGGGGGAGCAGGAATTGAGGCATTCAGACAGGAAGAGTCCTAAGCTTTGCTTCTATTCATATGGAGCACAGTCTTATAGAATAAGTGTGTTGAGACTGGAACATTCCTTGCCATAATGAATGTTAAGGAAATCACCTACATGCACAAGGATAAGAGTCTAATAATTTAATTCTCTGTGAGTTACTGTTTTTAAATTACCTTTTAAAAATATTTTGGTGCAGTGTTTTGTGAAAAAATATTGTTTCATGTGCCATTCTGAGTGATGTCCCATAATGAATTTCTTTGCCTCTTGATTATACAGGCAGGCACAGCTTTCATTTCATTGCTATATATTCCATAAATTCCGGGTTCCAAAATTTAAATTTTTTTAATCCATGTTTACATGAAATTAGCACTTTTGAAGTGACAGTTTTATGGAAAATATTCTGATGTGTTTCCTTAAAATTACAAAAATTCATATTCATCGAGCATTCATTTGCACATTGGAATATGATAGGTGGCATCATGCACCATTTTCATTAAAGCACCAGCTGATCTGGCCATTACTAACTGACGACTAACATTGTAAGTTAAATCATGATTAGCAGTATTTTGGGTTTGATAGAAATAGTTACAACTGACAGTTCTAAAAACCCACACATTCCATGAGTGTTTGAGGGAGGTCTGCACTGTCTAGTAAATGCTATGATGCTGGTATTTCTAGAACCCCACAGGGAGTGTTTGATGTTGATATTATTAAAACAATTGAAGTGTATGATTCTGGCTCAAGAGTGCAGTCAGAGGAAAGAACAATATTATAAGGCACAGACTTAATCAACAGTGTGAGTTTGTTCTTATATGTCCTGTGAAAAGTTACAGGAAGTTAGATATATCAGGAGGTACTTCATCAAGCAGGGAGTTGGGAGAATCAGAAGATTATGAACTTCTAATACAAAAGTCTGTACAAATGTCTGGATTTATCCAGACATGCTAACCAGAATAAAAGCATTATTCTTGTTCTGTAGGAAGTTCTACTTAAGCAGTTCTTCTGATCTACAGGAAGTTAAATTAAAGCACACTTTTTGAGATGTGTATCTTTTGAAAAGTTTTTACTGGATGGATTGCAAGTCCATCAAGCTGGGTGGTCCCAGCTCAGCATTAACCTCGTTCCAGGCCTGCTTCCTGCCAGTGTTACTCAACTAACACTTGAGTTAATAACTCTTCTTAATAAAAGAATACCTCTTATTCCTAGCCCCATCCTAGCTGCCCACAGTGTGCATGACCTCTTTTCCTAGCATAACATAGACTTGGGGATCTCTGCTGGATCCAGTTGCAGCTGGGGTTCAGAGGTAATAGTACTGCATGACCTTTTGGTGAAGCACAGGAATTTGTTAGACTCTATTCAAGGATCTCTTCACTGCTCTCTACCGGGCAGCGTAGCCTTTGTCTTGTGATCAAAGTGCTGTACTATTTGGAAACCTAGTTATTTCCTTTGGTTTATGGCCACTACTAGGAGTGCCATCCTGAAGGAGCACTAATTTCTGCTCCTTCTAGTTCAGTTGTTCAGTGAATCTCCTGAGTGTCTGGATTTGTCTTCAAAGGGAGTCTGTTGCTGTTCCCTTGCTGTTGGGTGTACTTGAGGAAGACACTCTATTCTACGAGGGTCTTTGCGAGGGTCTTTTTCACACGTTATAAGGCAGTGTACTCCACAAAGGAGGTCTGCTTTCCCCGTGTGAATGATGTTCTTGGTAAACGTTAGCAAGTTCTATAGTCCTGTTGTGTCCATATGTTCAGCATATCTTTCTTACGCTGTTTAATTAATCCCCAGTTCCTTCACGGCTCTTATACAAGGCATAAGTTTGCTGTAAGAAAACTAAATTCCAGCAAGTGGGATTCTTTCACTGTTCAGTCACTTTTAATGTCCTTTTTTTTTTTTTCCTATGGAAAACTGAATTATACCAGTAATCATATCAAACAGATCTGAATGAGAATTGTTTGAATTCCCATTAACTCTAATTGGCTTTTTAAAACTCAATATAAAAACCAGATTGTCTCTAATTAACTTCCAAAGTACCCCTTTTTCCACAAAGGCTATCGCAGGGGATACTTGGCAGACCTCCCTGTTGAGCTTTTTAGCAGATTCTTGTATGCAGAAATCTAGCAGATGATTAGTGTAGAGCCACTCCATTTGTTGCTGTGATACTTCCTTAGATGCAAGCATTTTCATAACGATGCCACTGAGGGAGTGGAACTTCCAGGTCATACACTGAATCTCAGAGTACAGTTTGGACCACAACAGAAGTACAGTTGTGAATATTTATTGAGGCAAGCAACAAGGAATGCAGAATACGTAAAGAGATGCCAGTACCTTGGTATTTGAAGTAACTGCATGTGAAAAATAGATTAGTACAAAGTATTGCATCCATCAGATAACTATAAAAAACAAACAAACAAAAACCCACACAGAAAAAACCAACCAGACCAACCAAAAAAGAAAATGTTTTTGCTGTTTTATTTCTGAGGAGGGCAGAGAAAAGCCTGGGATCACATTTGCCTCTCCACCTTCTGCTTGTGCGTTTCGTCCTGTTTATCCCATTTCTGTCCATTTCACTTTCAATACTGTTTTTCAGGTAGGCCACGTCATGTAAGTATAAATTGGCTGAATATGTTTTTTTGAGTTTGGAAGCTGATTTGGAGCCCACACAAACATAACTTTACAGCAATAGAGAAGTGAACTACAGGAACAACAGCTGTTGCTGAATTTGCACAGTGGGAAGTTTTAAGATGCTATATGTCGCTATACCTTATGATTATTAAAGTTAAAGTCACTGTGAAAGTGATGATACCGAAGTAGTAAGAACTGCATTCTTGGAAGCATTGCCAAATAGTCTGAACAGAAAAAAGGAAAGTAAGATGGGGAATTGAAGAGGATTCTAGAAAATCAGGACAAAGAGAAAGGCTTGGAAATAGATTCAGTAAGGTCTGCTAGGCTGCGAACCTCATTCAACCTTTTTCTGCATTTAGGACATTCATAATACCTCCCTGTGTGAATCATCTGATGTCTGCTAAGGACTGAGAGACCTCATTAGTAAGTTTTCTCCCCATTCCTGAAAACTGTAGAAATTTTAACATTTTTTAAGACTTCTACTGTTTTGCTAAATCTGTTTGAAGGGGGCTCATAGACTCCTTCAAAAAAAAGCTATTGAGAGGGATGGCTTAGATGAATACACACATGATACATCAAATCTTGCTTCCTAAGAAAGCAGCTCTTCTAAATTCTGATTTAGGTCTTCAGACTATTTATTTTATGACTGCAGCCCTAAACTCTGCTAGGAACTGCTTCTGCTACTGATTGATAGGATCAGGGAGGAAGATTATCTGAAATAGAAGGATAAGAAAGTGCAGTTGTTTGACATGAAGAATGTTGATGATTTCTAAGGCTTGCTGTCCATAAGTGGAATACACTATTGGAGAAAAGTAGAATTGTTTGAAGGAAGGAAATATAAACTTATCGGTGAACAGGACCTAAGTTTAAAAAGGGTAACACTAGTCACCTTGGTGTTTCTGGTAGAGTTCGCAAGACATAACAAATGCTTAAGAACATCTTCCCTTTCCAACCCAAAGTATGCAAGCTGTTGTTCTTCCATTACTTACCATATCCCAGACATGCAACTGGTACCAGTGAAGTCTTCTGCATGTTGTTTTTGTTCTTCTATTTAGCATGCCTGACAAAGCAGAAATGTGCAGATGATACTACTCAGCATTTCTTTACAAACAGATTGTTTGTGTAATTTTTTTCATTTTAAGTAAGATGTCATTTTTACTTAGATGCATCTTGATACCTCTCTTGAATCTGCATATGTTCACTTTGGTAGATTTGAATATTTTGTTTTCCATAGAGAAAATTGTTTTATAAACACAATGTATTTGTTTGCATGGAGGATAGACTATAGGATTCTAATGCTTTCTGTATCTTTCCTAAGGAGACAAAAATGTCAGATTTTGTGTGTTTTCTTATGCATTATTTTCTTCTGATGTCTTCTTGTCTTGAGGGAAGCCATGCTTCGGTAAAACGCTATGTTAACATATAGTTAAAAGAAAATTGATCTTAAACTAATCCTTTGAGTCAATTAAATAATACTGATCTCAGTAGAACATCTATTAGTGTACATGTGATGTTACTACTAATACAGCATGAATTCATTACAGCCAAGGGTAGCCCAATGAATTCCAGATGAATTCACAATAGCTGGATTCTTAAAATGCTACCAGGTTTACTTCAGGTTTTCTGTTTCCATGTGTAATTAATACCAGAACCTAGCACTGCTACCTGCTCCTATTTAAAAAATAAAAATATAATAATAATAATATAGATGAAATCAAACTGAAGACTTGAAAAGGTGTGCCTGAGTTTTGGCATTGATAATCTAAAATAATAGTTTTATTAGCCATCTGAAGACATTGATTTTATATAACTGAAAATTGTTATTCGTTTATACCCTTCAGCACAAATTCAAGCAGCCAAAATATTCCAAACTATTTTAATATAACTAGCTAGATTAGTAGCTTACTTGAAAAATGATTCGTATCACATTTAAAGATACTTAAGTGTAATACTGGCTACAAAGCTTTAGTTCAAAGATATTTATGAAAATAAAATGTTTTTTCAAAGATTTGCTAATCATCCTAATCCCAGGTAGAAAGCAAAAATCTGTTTAAATTATTACTTTTTGTAAAAAAGAGATGTGGAAACTTACACAGTATCACACTGTCACGGGTTGTATTGATAAGTTATTTTTTTTAGAAGTGTCGTAGGGTTGTTAGAAGCTTCACCTAATGAAGTTCAGCGTTTCATGTGGAATGTTAGGTTTCAGACTACAATCTCTTGCTATGTTTGGACCCATGTAACACCACACACTTTAAATTACGTTATCCCAGCTTGGTACTGGCTGTTACCAGAATCAGATCCCCAACTCTGGCAAATGTATTTAGGTTTGAAGATTTCACTGATCTCTTTTTTCATCAACCCTTACCATATGGTTCACACAGTGTTTCCATAGCTTAATAGACCAGATGTGTATTTTGTGCACACTTCATCAGAAAGCACTGCACCAAGGACATGGCAAAAATAATCTCCAGTAACTATTTAATGTATTGGTTATGTGATGATATAAATCAAATTATGATCCGATAAAGGCTGTCTCTTTTTCTGTAACATAGAGGACATGCAGTGATAACGCAGAGCAAGGGAGCAAGTTGGGACAGCTTTTTTGTTGCTTTCTGTGTATGGTAGAGAAGGATAGCTGTCTCATAATTGTGAAACTGTCCTTTTTTTACTTCCAGCTCTCAGCTGAAGTCAGATGTGTATTTATACCAGCATTGTTTTCTCAAAGTTTGCTTAACCCTGATAGTGAAGAAAATTTACTAAGGTCCCCCCAGCTCTGAGATTCATAGTCCAATGACAGGTTAGGGAAGAGGAGGGTGAATATAAGATGTATGTAAGGTATCATGAATCAGTACATAAGGTATCACTGAATAAGAACATATTTACTGCAAATATTTACAATTAGTTTGCAATTCAGAAGCAGAGAAAGTACAGGATGCACTTTTTCCACATGCAAGCATAGTGTGAGAAGGCCATATCAAGGCCTGTGAGATAGTGCTGGATGACAAAGACTTTGTATTAGTATTCTTATCCCTGGGACTCCCAAATAGCATGAAAAGAGAATTCTCAGCTTTCCTCCACTCTTGGTTGGATCCAACTACCTCCTGCATGAAAGCTCAGGACAAAGCTGGCTGATAGGCAGGGCTGTCAAACACCAAGAGTATTGCACTGGGATGTGGTGCTCAAAGGCCCCTGTCAGTAACCATGATGTTCTCTTAATATCTATTTAAACGCCTTTTGTATGCAAATGTTTCTTTGGTTCTTTTGAGAAAAAAGGCAATGTAGTGACTGGTTTAGAAGAAATTTTTGTGGCTAATGAATTTTGGTGCGGGCAGAATAAATACTCGATGATCTTTTTCTTCACTAAGGCCATGTGCTTTATACCTTCTCCATCAAGAGCACTGTCGTCTCCACCATCAGAGCCAGAGGATCTTTTCAGATTGGTAAAAAAAATATCAACTGCAATGTTTTCTAGATACAGCCTGGTTTCTTTCAAAAGAAAAGTGTTCCTCATGAGACTCAGTCCTTCCTTCCTTATTTTAACATGCTTACAAAATATTTTTGGAAGTCTTATGAAAAAGGGGCAATTAAGAAGCGCTGAATGGAGATAGAAATGCTGACAAGAGAAGAATGTAAAAGGAGAGCATGAAGGAGGCAAAGAGAGAAGGGAATAAAGATGGAAAGTAAAACTAAAAAAAAAGAAAAAGACAGCATTGACAATAAGTTTCAATTCAAGGTTTTACATGGTTTTGGTGAAACTTAGACCTGATAGTGCTGGGAATAAGCCCAGTTGGACTAGTGGATTTGTACCTGATTAGAACATG
Source organism: Gallinago undulata (assembly GCA_026546715.1). NCBI lineage: Eukaryota > Metazoa > Chordata > Aves > Charadriiformes > Scolopacidae > Gallinago > Gallinago undulata. The sequence continues at coordinate 5,710,255 of JAOTQQ010000032.1, forward strand.
ACAAAATTGTAGCTCTTTTTAGACAAAATGTTCAGCGATTTATGAGTTAGTCTCTTTTCAGAAAGGAGTTGAGAGTATCAGGGTTTCACTGAAACTTCTACTCCGAAGTGCCTATAGCATTTCAGTACTTAAGCTTAGGCTAAATTTCAGAGGTGTTTGTCAATGAGGAGCTTAAGTTCCATGAAACATTTGAACATTAATGCTTTTGAGAACAGGATCCATTAAATTTGCTAGGGACAATGAAATAACCAGGAAAGGAAAATAATTGTTGGCTTGAACAAGGCACGTCAGGTTACCATGCCCGGCTGGGATGCTAAAGGGAGAGGATGTATTCACATTTTTGTTTAATGCAGCTATTCAGTATAGTCATTCTTATTCCACAGATTTTTAAGGTTAGTCTTTGCTGTGTTCTGCAAAGAATAATTTTATCACATTTACAATAGTAAATTGGCAGGAGTCTTAACTAAGCTCTCTCCTTGTTCAGGACAGTACAGAGAGTAAAACTGAGTAGAATCTCAAGAGTAACATAATGTAAAATGCTACAGAATATCTTTCCCTCAAGATGAAGTGGTCTAACAGGGCTAAGGGAGTCTGTGGCTGTCTCTATAGAGGTGTTCCAGAGTGTCCATTTGCCAAAAAAAAAATAATTCTTAGTTACAGGCTGGCCAACACATTCTTTCACAACAGTGCTGAAAGTGTTTCTCATTTTAGTGTAGAAGCCCCTCAGAATTAACTACTGAATATATCACTTGAAAAGACTGTGAGCTAATGATATTCTGGCTTGGGACTTTTTCAGTCAAAACCACATGCATGTTAAATTTTCGTGTGAACGCTGGGCCGCAGAGAGGATTAAACACTCACCAAAATCACTCCAGCAAACATAAAGATAGAAGAAAGCAAAGGCATCTGGGTTTTGCGCCTTTTTCCCTGTCATGATGTAGGAATGAGCTACAGCCTGTTGATTTAATTGTGCTAAGTGCTGTGGGCCTTCAGCTATGTTAATCATGCTGCATGCAGAGCAGCTGTGTGGCGCTGGCTGGGAGGCCAGCCCTGCTGCAGCCTCCCTGGGGCTGGGGCTGCGGGGGTCAGACTAGAGGGCATTTGAAAGCACAGACCCTTTTCTGCCTAAAGAAACAGCCTCATTTTCTTTAATTTTATACCTGCTGTAAAATCAATTCCAAATAATAATATCTAACTTATTATTGACACTTTAACCTATGGAGAATAGCTGGTTTTGACTATTATAAGCAACCACTGATTTTCCCCAGGCCCTTAGGGCCTCCTGTTGTGACTGAGGCAAATGTTGCTAATAAACGCCTCCTTCAAAGTGACTTTTCCAGCTGAATCGGAGGGATTCCAGTCACCCATTTGATGGAACTTTAACCAGAAACGTGTTGGACAAATTAAATATGGGTTAGCCTCTTGCTCTGGACTATATCAAGAGCCTATAAATGCAAAATGTTTGAGTCACAGAAGACCGTGCTCTGTAATTAACTATTGTAACTCTCCTCACAAATCAAAAGCAGCCTAACCTGCAGAGTTTGATATATCAAGACATGGGCACTGAAATGGTTTAGATAAAGAAGAAGAGGAAAGAAGAATAGGAGGGAAAGGTAAACAAGATTATCCATACATGTCTATTACTGTTAGCTATTATCAGGGACCTTGAACTTCTCTCCTTCTTATGGACAAGAAAAGAGCTGAAGTGCTCACATTTGAGTTCATATGTCATTTATTCTACTGGGGAAGAAAAATAAAGGTCTTCAGACTTATCCTCTTGGAGAATAATGATGAGCTGGAAAGGTTTCGCAAACTAGATACAGTTTTTTCTTTCTGTTGGGCAGGAATACTTACAATTTGGTTTAAAATAGCTAGTCAGTGGGGTGTTTGATACATTGAAAATGGCATGGCTCATGTTAGCAAGTATGACAGAGTGAAATAGGCAGAGGTTGGCTCTGGTTTTGGATTTCAGTGCAGAAGGAAGGATTTTTTGGAGTGGATATCAGGTAGCGCTTTTTTGTCTCTAGTCAGGAGTTTAGTGTGTCAAAATACGGGCTCTTGAGTAATTTAAGAGACAAAAAGGATTTGATGAACAAATAGTGAGCCTTATAATTTAATGTGGACCAAAATATCATTTTAATCCAGGTACAATGACATATTTGTAAACATGTTTATGAAGGTCTTCTGTCTTAATTTCTGTCTGAACGTTATTTGCAAATGTGTTATAATTCTGCATTCCTCTCTTACCAACCATCTTCTGGCAAGTGCTTGAGGTTGATCTTAAATTAATCTTAAGTCGTTAGTTACAATCAGGTTTCTTGGAAAACTTGCGAAAGTGCAGTTTTCAGCATTGCTCATGGATATTTATTTCATCGGCGATAAATTTGAAAGAAATGAGGCTTAAATTTAGGTTGGTATGCTACAATACTGTTTGTGCAGAAACAGCTATTTATCAAAGATGATTCCTGTTTTCTTATCTGTCTTAATTTTCAACTAAAAGTAGCTGACAAAATAGTAAGGAGAGAATGACCGAATAATTTGCTTTTTGAATACATGTGCTTTGTAAGCTAACAATGTTGTATTGCATCCTGTAAGAATTGAAGAGCTGCTTGGTTACTTGTAGTTCATACATAGCTATAACTCAGAATAATCTCTGCCTCTCTCACTTTGCTGTAGTGCTTCTATCAGATGCAGCTCTGTGATTGCGTAAGACCTTGTATAATTTGGTGCTCATTCATGACTGGAGCTACAAAATGTAATTACCTTATCAAGAGCAATAATATCTTCACCATTTCTATCATGTGCTCTATTTATCTTCAGACCTTCTCACTTCAGAAACTGGAGACAAAAAAAAAACCTACTCTATTTTTCAATCTCCAGTCTTTCTGATATTATTTTAATTAACATTCTTCATACAGTTGTTAGGCCAAAGGGATCAGCTAACTCTCTTGACTTTGCTGACCACAAGGATAGCAATCCGAAGGATTAGAGAGGAAATCTTTGATTTTAGAAATTTGGAAGAATAACTTGTTATTCATTTCATCTTGTCCTTTCCACTTACAGTGTATAGAGCAGTCAAGTGGAAGGCTCAGTGAGGAGATAAAGCTGAATAGCTTTCTCCTCCTTCTCAGTCTAAAACTGTTTCTTAGTACTGAGGGTATGATACAACACCAGGACATTGGTAAAGGGCGTCCAGAAAATCATCAGCAGTACATATGAATGTATGCATGATGTGTGCAAGTGAATCAGGTATATACATACCTGATGGCCTCAAAGACCTTTCTTCTGTTAGACAAAATTTAGATTTATAATACCACAGTTTTTTAATTTGGGAATACATCTTGGAGTTATAAATGTGAAGCCAAGCTGGTTTTACCTAAGTTCTGTGGATTGCACGGCAGGACTTCTGCTGAAAAGACTCAGTTTTCAGCTCGCTTCCATCATGGTTTTTAGACATCATCACTGTTAGCATTGGTATCTCTTGTGAACCGAGCTGGGAGAAAAAGAAAGACAATTACTGTGACAGACTTATCTGAATCTTTCTAAATCTTCCTGGAAAGAGACTGGGACCTTGATGCGGATTGGGTATCAGACTGGTAGCTCTTGCAGGGCAGGGAGCAATGATGTATTGCGTTCTTCCATCTGCTCTCTTCACATCACAGGCTCACAGCTAATTGATCAATTGTGATTTCCAGATGGCCTTCCAAATCAGCCTAAGGCAATGCAGACTTCAGCAAGGAAGCATGACAGAGCTCCATTATCAAAGTCTCTGGTGAAAGAAACACAATATAGTGTTTCCTACTGTACTTAGAAGGCTGAAAAGCTAGGAGCTATAGCTTCAGAGAGAACACATTGTTCAAACATGAGTAAACCAAGTCTTTCAGCAGTGATACTTGTCATGAAACAGTATTTTCTTGCATACTTTCACAAATAATCTCTTGTAAAGCACTTGTGACAAAGGCAAAGGACCTTTCAATTTCATCATCATAGTGGAAAATATTTTTTTTCTTTTCCTGCACTGTGCCTTACTAAGGATAATTTTGAAAGAGCAAGCTACTCATAGTTCTCAGATTACTTTGGTAATTGATTACTTTGGTTGGATCACAAGTGTGATAGCACACAGTTTCAGTATAGTTATAATTATTTGAAAACTGAATGTTAGCGCCTATAACCAGTACCTAAAGGGGGCCTACAGGAGAGATGGAGAGGGACTCTTTATCCTGGAGTGGAGCAATAGGCTGAGGCACAGTGGTTTTAAACTGAAAGAGGGAAGATGTAGATTAGATATCAGGAAGAAGCCATTTACTGTGAGGGTGCTGAGACACTGGCCCAGGTTGCCCAGAGAAGTTGTGGATGCCCAATCCCTGGAAGTGTTCACGGCCAGGCTGGATGGGGCTTTGAGCAACCTGCTCTAGTGGGAGGTGTACTTGCCCATGGCAGGGGGGTTGGAACTCATCAGTCATTAAGGTCCCTTCCAACCCAAACCATTCTGTGATTCTGTGATAATGTTTGGCTTCATTCAAGTGTTTGAAGAATATCTGCTGCTCTAAGAAAAACTATCAAACATGGCACAGTACCAATGGGTTGACATTGCAAATACATTTGTTTTGATGTATATTGGCCAGAAACTAGAATTCGTTCATGGAAACAAAATCTTTTTGAACATTGTATTTTATTTTACTGTACCATGTTCATTTGATACAGTACATAGAAGACATCAGTTTAAACAGGGTTGTTTTTTTTCTGCCTTGCAAAAGATTGTGTTTATATGCTGGAATCACTAAAGCTAATCTTCAAGTTATCTTTTTTTTAGAGCTTAGTGTTATAAGACGCTAAATTCTGTGCCTCTTTTAGTGCAGATGAAAAAAAGGATTTTATTATCAGAAATCTTTTAACAAGTCTTGTCCTATTTGGACATGGTGCTAAATCCAGCTTTTATTAAACTTGGCACCATGGAAAATGTAGATGACACGTAACGGGGGATGTTTATTATGAGAATAAGGGTTTGTGTGAGTTTGTATCTGAAAATTAGAAGAGGAGCATGCAAACTCCCACAGATATGAAATTGAACAGAATGTTTGCACAAGCTCTTGCAAAGGAAAACCACCAGTTCTGAACAGCTCTGCTGAATAGTTTGAATATTTCTGTGATCTTCCTGTGTTTGCTGGTTTTTTCATGCCATGACTGTTAGGGGCCTTCGTTTACTGCGTAATATAGTTGTGAGAAGACAGGAGACTGGACAGGATCTGGAAAGTAGCTTTTCCTTCAGCCATGACCTCGTTAGTGATAATAAGCACTTTAAGTTGAGTTTTATCTGGTTAGAAACCCAAAACTCTTTTAAAAAATCTGATTTTCAGGGGAAAAGTACCTAGCACTTCTGAAAATTATTTTTTGTAAGACACTATTAAAATGAGCTTCTCTAAATGGCTTTTAAACATTAAAACTGTAATGCTAAACAAGCACAGCAACATGAAAGTCAGCATTTAGCTTGCATAATCTATAGTACTGAGTGTGGTCTTCTTTTGATCCTTACGTAGTAACAAGGAGTTACCACACAAATAGTATCAATAGCTAGTGCACAGGTACCATATGGATACCACTGATGTGGTGTGGATCCCTAAAGAAAAGTATCTGTGCCGATGTTTTAGTTCTGACATATTGGCAAACTTGAGTGGAAAATACAAGATGTGAGAAAAGGCTGAAGTGTATTCTTCTGTCCTAGATTTAACGTTAGAAGATCATTGCATGAGCAATAGATAATGTGAAATTACAGAGTTGGTGGTGAAGTTTTACAGCCTTGCTATGTAGCAAAGAATAACTGCCAGGGGACTGTGGATTGCCATTCCCACTCCAGAAAGTGTGCTATTTAGGATCCTGGAAATTATAGACCATTGAGTCTGACTTTCATGAAAGAGCTGCAACTGTTTAGCCTGGAGAAGAAAAGGATCAAGTGTCTGACAAATGTGTATAATACCTGATAGGAGGAAATAAAGAAGGTACAGCAAGACTCTTCTCAGCAGTGCCTAATGATAGCATGAGAGAATCATAGAATCATGAAACTCTGGAATATGTTACCAGGATGTTGTGGAGTCTACCTCCTTGGAGGTATTCAAAGGCCACCTGAACATGGTCCTAGATAGCCTGCTCTAGGTGGCCCTGCTTGAGCAGGGTGGTTGGACAGAATGATGTCAGGAGGTCCCTTGTGATCTCTGCCATTCTGTATGATTCTGTGCGGGCCATAAAAACGGGCCAGGTTTACCTGCTGTCTTTTAGTGACTGTCCAGGTTAGCATACTGGACAGTATGGGCCCTTTGTTCTGAGTCAGTAGGGCAGTCCTTATATCCTTCTGTAGCTTTCATAGGTTGAAACCTGCCTTGTTTCTGCACTTTCTGCTAAATTTAAGTTTGATCCATTTCCTTATGCATCAGTAGACTGCCAAACTGGTACAGCTTTACTCACTTTGAGTTAATCCCCTGTTTAGTGAGAATGACAAGTTGTGAAGGGGCTCAGAACTAGATCCTTATCTGGTGAAGTCAACTGACCTAGTTTAATTTCACAAGTAAACTACTAAACTGATCTACTTCATTTACATGAGGCCCATGTATCTTATAACAGTTGCTACCTTTTAGGACAAGATGCCCAGATTAACGGGCTGGGCTACTCCACAAAACCATTTAATTTAATGGAGAAATTGACTTTTTCCTCTCTGGTTTTGGTATATAGTTTCTGTAATAGCTGTACAGTTTGGAACTAAATAACATGTTTCTTGAAGGCTTTTGAGGAAGAAAAGTTGATTCCTTGTGGTCTTGCAGCTGTCTAAGGAACTATAACAAATTAGGAACTGTTTATGCATTTTGTGACAGCTGGCAACATTACTCCTCAAAAACAACAGTAATAACCAAATGCTGGTTTACATAAATTGATGTGTTCATGTATTTCACTGTTGTGCTGGCCTGTCTCTGTTATTACTTGTTGTCCACCACAGTTGTTAGTAAAAACATAACAGTGAATTCATGGAAATTCAATATCTTTTTTCATGCTAAATATAAAAAAAAGTGCATTCTTGGCAGATGATACTTATCTGACATGAGTTTTTTTTTCTTAAACATGTATTGTTAGTATAGGCTGTTCCTGAAATGGTGAAAACCTAAATGTTGAAATGAATTAGCAAGAAATTAATCCTGTGATCAAAAAAAATTGCATTTTTCTATAGTTCTTGATAGACACTTAATAATTTTTACTTCCTTCCTTAAAACTTCATCTGCACTTTATTAGCTAAAGACTCAGTGTAAGAATGTGGGTTAGCAAATGGAAAAATATTTCTGTTCATTTTGCATTTATTCATGATGTTATCTGGAGAGGTCGCACAACAGACCTGACTGTGAACAAATCGCTTATTCTGGACAAGCATTTATGTGTGAAATCTTCCTTGGATCAAAACTTAATATCAGATTTGCTAAGCTTGAGATGCAAAGTTGTATACGTTATGTAACTTGGGCCCTTCAAATTTCTTTTGCATTTTCAAAAATAATAAAGGGTAACCAGGTGACATGTTAGCTGAGGTAATTTTGTAACTATGAACACAGTGGGGATTTTTCTAAACATTGTATCATCTGTACTTAACTGTGTATGGAAAAATTGACAATAAAAAAAAAAGAGTATGTTTCTCATGAGCATGCATGGATGTGCTAACACTACTGCTGTAAGTGACAAAACTGCTGTTGAATCTAGTGTGGGTGAAGGTGTTTGATGTGGAAGTGGAATTTTTTTGTTTGATGTTTCCTCTGTGAGTAGAAAACAACAGAATTTGAATTTATCTCTCTACTCTTTGTTCAATCTTAGCTCAACATAACTGAGCTAGGAAGATGAGAAGTATAGAGCTGTGGAGCATACTAGACAGTGAAATTTTAATCTTGCTTGTCCTAAAGAATCAAACCAAGAAAGTAATGTATTGAATACAGAATCATCCAGGATATTTAGTACACATAATGAGAGAACTTCAGTATTACTAGTTATAAAAAGTTGTAAGATCTTTCTAAGCTCTTCATATATGGGTGGTTATGATGGCAAATTCTAGTTGATTGGACCTATAGAGCTGCTTTTATCCCTGAGAGGAATACCTGTGCTACAATGGGTATTCTTATAAACTACAGTAACATGCTACAGTGAGTTTATTCTCATTGTAGTATTTTTAGAGAGGAGGAAACTTCCCAATTGTTTTTTTTTTCTGTCATTGTTTTATTTTTTGTTATTTATTTTTCCTGTTACTCTTACATTGCTTTTACAAATGAGAAAGGTACAGAAATTTCTATAAGGAGTGGCAGCAACCAGTAAGAAGGCAGACTGATTAAGAGACTAAGGAAATATTTTAGGCCATGACATGAAAAATAAACATGACAAATAAAACCTGTGGTAAATAGTTAACTATGATCTGTAGGAAATGATAGAAGAAAATTATGCCTGGCTTGCTCATGGATTTACCTATAGCACAATCAGTGGTCGTTCACCTATTTATGTCCAGGCCTCAGTGCATAGCTGGAGTGAAAATATTTACTAAACTGTGTGCAGAGATTTTTTTAAAATCATGGTTTCTTTGCAAAACAGGGTCCTACTGTTCATATATAGTTTCAGTTGTTATGTTCTCCCACAGATGAACTGTAAAGCTGTTCAGTTCTGGGTCCTTACACCTAAGAATAGCAAGAAAAAGATGATTTTGCTATGCAGTACCATTCTGTTCAAGTGAGTCTCACTATTTAAATATGGTCTGATTAGAGCCAACTGCTTGCTAGTGGCTGTTGCAGCTGCCTCGTAACTCAGCATGACTAAGACTCTATCCAGTTAGCGGCATCTCTGATGGGTGTCCCTGCTCGTCCCCTTTCCAACTGTGCTTGTCTGCTTGAGATCATGTCTCATCTGGCTGCTGTGCCTGTCTTCTCCCAATTTCTCTTCTACTTCCTTATTTATTCCCTCAGCACATCTTACAAGTAGATCCTTTACAATTCCCTTCTCCTTTTCTGTGGGGGTTTTGTGCCTGTGACTTTCTCCTCTTTTCCTTCTACATCTTAACTTCGGGTAATCTCTCAATGAGAACATTCAGTTGTCTCATTTAGTCCAGGCTGAAATCTTTGTCATTCCATTCTTGAATGTTTTACAACCAAGCTTGGCTCAACCACTCAGTTCCTTTCCTCTGCTGCAGTTACAATATGAGCCACGGTGCTCTATCACTGCTCTCCCTCTTCTACCAAATTGATTTCCCCATGAGAGTATCTTCCCCTGATTTCCAAACAAACATCTGGTGCTTTCATATAAGTTGTCCTTCATGTTTAGAACTCCTTGTAAGTTAGCAAAGCAACTTGAAAATTTTTCTTCAGCCTCTGTCCTGAGGTCTACAGAAATATTGAAAGCAATTATGCAGGTGATGTGCTGAAATGATCAATCATACTGTTAATTAATCTTAGTTTCTTTCTTTTTCTTTTTTTTGTAGTATTATCTATTTGTCCATATTTGGGGGAACAGCTGTATACTTCATATTTGTTTAGCAACTGCAGTTCCTGATTTTGGACTATGTCTTAAGTAATACAAATAATTATTAATGATAAGAATGTTCTTTAATTATGATGTTGTTAAATGCAAGAGGAGTTACAAATCCTAGAGTATCACCTGAATTATATAAAATGGAGGCATTTCTTTTCACCCATGCAAGAATTCAGTACATGCTGAACTCTTTCTGTGTTCCATATGACTTTACTCATTTATGTTAGCTCTCATTGGATACTCTCTGCTTTTACTCCACCCTTATAGTCTGTACCTTTGGGGGATGCTCTCTGGGGATCACAATGTATTGCTTTCAGGTTTTTTACTAATGGCTTTCACTTGCCTTTCATAGTGTTTTCATTTGTTGGCCTGAATCTATCTCTGTTTTTCCTTAAGCCTCTTAAAGAAATGTCTGCACTAGTCTTCTTGTTAAATTTGTAAGCCAGTTGGACAATGAACTTTGCCAGATCTTCCTAGATGATTTATAGAACTGAAATCTCACCATCCTCCAGAGCATTCACTCTGATTTTTATGTATAATAACCTTATTTACATTGTTCTTTCTTACTTCTGGCCGAGAAATCCTCTTATTCTCCCAAATGGAGTACTATGAATGCTGGAGCACAGCGTATCTTTTCTAGTTGGCTGGCCTTTTTGAGATCTAGGAGTTCCTAATCACAAGGGTTTTCTGAATAATTAACAAACAACACATCTGTACTTTGGACTTCTTTGACTGACAAAGAGCTGCTCTACTAAGTGCATCTGGGTTTCTTCCATCTGCACAAGATTATTCCCATTGAAGTTTCTGTATTTTTCTCATTTACTTCATTTCAGCAAAAATGGAATGTGAAAGGAAGTGAAATTTGGACTAAATTTTTGTTAGCCTAATAGCTCTGTGTTAGAAATGACATAATGAAGAGCAATATTCTTCAAAGAAGAAAAGTAAGTTTTGATCCAGAAACACGGGCTATTGAGGACAGGCACAGCAGTGGTGTTTAAAGGAGAGGGTGAAACTAACTAAATAAAAAAAGCGTTTTATGAGTAAATCCAGTGTGGTGGGTGGCTCCTACTATTTAACCCTTTACACAAGGTAGGCTCTTCTCAGCGTCTTTGTAGGCTTCAGCTGTCTATAAATCCCCTTTGTACCATCCTCTCTTTTATAAATGGTTAATGATAATAAATTGACTTGATTCCAGAAGCAAAGATCTGCTACCAAAATCTCAGAATATCTCTTTTAACAGGGATAATTTAGCTTTTGGCAATGCATCTACCTCTGATACCAGCAGAAAGAGGGTAGAAGGAAGTCTTGGCCAAGCTGGAAAAGAGCAATGGAAGACGATGCAGATGCTGACTGTGGAGAACTAAGGGGCCAAGTCCCATTTTAGCAATTATTTTCACTGACTAGGAAATACAATGTGCAGTGTTGCCTCTATTTATATTGCTGGACAATGCTGAGGTTCTAGCTGAAACCTGTTTATGTTAAGCACTATACTAGGTATGACAGGAAACAGGAAAAGTGTCCTACCCCAAATCCCACAACAGATCAGTCTCGTGTGGAAATGGAACTGGTTGCCAGTCAGCAGCGTATAATGCATGTCACACTTAATGAAGTAGCATGAAGATTAACAGACTTTACAAATCTCAGCATTGTGTCACAGAAAGATAAATTCTACCTTGAATCTGCTTGTTCCAATAGGAGAAAAGAGGCACCTGAGTAGATGCCATCAGGCAGTTCTTGAGTGACTCAACTGCAGGACCCGAAAGGGTATCTCTCAAGGGAACGATAAATCTCTAGATGCCTTGTTTTCTTAAGCATTTGCTACTCAGCTAGCTGGACCTTTGATGTGACCAGGCATGATTTTCTTGTGTGTTGAGCAGCAGTAGATAGTAGGAAAGCAGCAGGGATGAAACAATTAATCAGACTTCCCATCCTAAATTTTTTGGCATTCCTTTTTATGGGTAACAAGAGCACTGTGAGATGCATGATGTATCCTTCATCAGTTGTATGTGAACACCCATAGGACTGAATGTTAGTGACTGAAATGTTGATAAAATAATCCTGGAATGTAATGTCAGAAACAGTTGAAAAGATGGGGCCTCACGTCACTGCCACAGAATGCTCCAGAATAGCATTATTTCAAACAACTTTTTCTTTCCATGAAATATTATGCAATGACAATGAATAAAATTAAAATAATTTGTACCTAAGTGGGAAACTGTAACAACCCTTTCTATGCTGGGGCATAGATGATTAAAAAGAAAAAAAAAAAACTAACTAGGAAGTGATATTAAAATTGCACCTTGCATTAGATGCAAAGGTGGTCTAAAAGAATACAGAATATTTTACACTTCCCAAGTTTCCCTTGCTCCAGTGCAGTCCTTTTATAGAAATAATGTTCATCAGTTATGTATGTCTACAAAGAAAGTGTTTAATCCATTCTTGAAATCCAAAAACTACGTTAACACAACTTGTACCCGTGTACCTATAGACCTTCAAAGTTGAATTCCTGAAACCAAGCCCTAGCTAACCAGAAAGACGGGGCTCACACTCAAAAACTGAGCCCTTCATACCACATCAATCAGGTACAGATGGGAAAAAGTAGTTGAGATGCAAATTACATATTAGAATTGTTAACTGTGCTAGGTTATGAGAAAGTCAAACCAATAAACCAGAGTTAAATAAATAGTTCATCCATTCCTTCCTGCACATATTACCCAGCCTTTTAAATCATTTGGTCTTCTAACTTGGCTTAGAGAAATTATAGATAACTCTTCTAATTCTTTTCGGTCGTCTTACTTCTAGCTTTTCGTCAAATGGCAAGGACTTCTGTTTGTCTCCTTTGCAAGGCAGAACCAAAAATCGCAAAATTTATGTGTTTCCAAAGCTGTTTCTGCCACAGATATACTCCTAAGGTCTCTCACGTGGAAGAAGACGTCATCTTTCGTTCTTATTACATTGTCAGCTAAAGACATCAAGACAATTTAGGAGAAACAGGCATATGCTGTCCTCACAAATTTACTAGAGGCAAGGTGTGCTTAATCTGTATATCATCAATGGTCTCTGAAAATTCAATAGCAAAAATTCTCTAATGCATGTAATAAGCAATAGCAGGGAAGGCTGAATTTTGGCTAGGATGTAACGAAGAGGTCCTAAGCCTCAACACTGAAAAACACAAACAGAAAACTATCTGCTGGCAAATATTAAAAAAGATTGAATGTTTGGTCCACATAAACGTTCATAAATATATTCTAGCCTTCCATCATTTGCAGGAACCATTCACCTTCACTGGTTGCAAGTTTATTGCTATTTTATCATGAGGATTAGCATAATCATGCATCTAGCCCTAAAATTTATGAATAATAGCAGACAGCTTATTTGCAACTGACAACAGGCATTTTGAGCTAAGACTGAGGCTTTTTGGACTTACTCAGCAAACAAAGGAAATCTTGCATTTCAACAGTTATAGCTCTGGATGCTTCTGGCTGTAGAATATGAAGGGTGCGTGGTGATTGATCAAATTTATACATAGTACAGCAATGTCTACCTCAAAAGCTACCTGATGGGTGAAGTGAAGGATTGAGATAGAGTATTTTGTGATGTGCCACACTGGGGTCACAGATGTAGTAATTCCAATTATTAAAAGTTATTCTTTGTGCAGAAATTCAGAAAGTAGGTTATTGCTGGAGTATAGATCAAAATCCATGTGAAATGGCATCTGATCAAATATAAGGCTAGTATGATTCTATGTCTCATGCTCTAGGGGTTTTATCTTATTATATGAACTTCTCATAACCTATCGAGGATAAGTATCAGTCCTGTCCAGGTTTTGAGAACTGCTCTGTTTCTCCCCTTGTAAAGGAGAAGAATGAAAAATGTGGTCTTTGGTCTTCATATTGCAAGTCTTGTATTAACATCCTCAATAATTTTATGGCAAGAGTTTTAAGGAGTCACTTGAGATACCATATACTGTTTGCTCTTTAGTAAAATATTCTGCCTTTACTGGTAAAAGGATACCCTGATGTTGTTTTATTGATGTTCTTACTTGCATTTGGTTAGGTGGTTAACCTATGTACTTTGTGGTTGAACATCTGGGGCAGCGTTTACGATGAGAAAGCCATAAATTTTACTTTTTATTAGCTGCCCCTGTTACAAACAGATTCTCATCTGAAGATCTAACCTGCCTAGGTCAGAGACACATAAATATTTTGGCAAGATTTGCTATCTTACATTACTCTCAGTTTTCAATCCCCCTCCTTTCCCCTCCAAATATTTGAGCCATTCCAAACTTCCATCCTCTTTTATTGTGTGGGCCCCACTGTAATTTGCTTACAGGGCATGGACTTCCCCACTCCACTTTTTTCTGCTAGTATCTGCCATGCTATCCGGAACAGAACTTACGACATAAGGTACTGTGTTACCACAAACCCCAAAACTATACGCCAAAGAATTCATTTTGGTTGCTTAATGAAGAATGCAGATTTGGCATCACAAATATTGGTCATTCAGCTCCCTCCCCACTGTGAAGAGTATGGCACAATACTTTATTCAAACAATTCTTCCATTGATTGAGAAAATACAACAGACTTTATATGGAAACATGAATCCCTGTTTACCATGTTTCAGACTAACGTGGGTAAGAACCGTAAATTCTTAAACCAATAAAATTACAAAAGAAATCAGTACCTTATACTAAGGACTGCTTCACTGGCAGCCCACACTGCTTGCTGGCTCTCAAGATTGAGTAACTTTTCTTCAGCCAACAGCTCTCATGTTTATCATAGCCATTTTCATGCCATTAATCTACTCTAATAGGAGCCAAAACAAACACCTTTACTCCCTGAGAGGCGTTGGTTCAATATGTCCCATCTGGCCTTTTTCTTCACACAGAATTCGCAAGGTAGTATCATGCTAAAACTAACCTTAGGATGGAAGTATCATTCTTTCTAAGTATACATCAGTACTAAAAATTTGCTTCCTTCTTCCATTATCTTACTGTATATGTTGTGATAATATGGTTTTCAAATTTTAAATGTCTGTATCATATTTTAAAAATGTGGTTTTTATCTAGTCTAAGTAGTAGACAGTGTCCTGAAAATTTATTGGAGGCCTGCAATTTACTTCATACCTGGCTGAGATTACCAGATGGTTCAAAGTGGAAGTTAAAGATATGAATAGAGAATTCTAATGTTTCCATTGGTGTTTCTAGTGAAGCTATGTAACATGAAGTGCACAATCAAAAAAGATCTCCTATGTCAAAAGTACTACATTAACAGTCCCATGTGCATTATTTCAGAGAAGAAGAATGTCTGAAATGTATTGTATCACTGCAATCCAGCATGAGAATCATTTCATTAATGAAAAAGGAATCACAATTTTCTCTACTCTGTAGTCCACCGAGGGTAATATTGGAAGTATAAGTTGCATGCCCCAGCAAAAAGGCCATTTTGTTGTCATGTCCAGGTGAAAAACAAAGATTGAAAAGCAATGTGAAAAACTGGAGTCCAAGTTCTGATCTGTTGTGGCTAGGTGTGGAGCCATTGACTCTACTCCAGGACTTACTAGTTTTACATTCACCGAGGAGCTGAGTCTATATGGGGCTTCAGAAGGTGTTTTCAGACAGCGTGGCAAGGAGAAGCTATGGAAATTGTGAGAGACACAATGACCTGGTTTAAGAGGTGGTGTCTCTGTATGTATTACACAGACCCATTGGGGAAGATGCTTGAGCCACTACCTTTTGGTTTATGTCAGCAGGATTAGTGGAAGAGCATTGTTCCTCCTCTTTGAATTCATTTATCTCTTTTCAGTACAGCTTAAATCCTTTGCCTTTCTGGCCATGGTGCAATGTCCAGCTATTTGTGTGGCCATGTGGGGATATCTGAAGTGTATGAGGCCACAGATAAGAGGGCAATTTAGCAAACTGAAGTATATAAACTGATTTCCTGTGAATAGACTTTTTCCTTGAGCTTTTTTGCTGTTTATTGCTTTTCTGTTTTTATTCAGTTGTTCCAAATTACACTTTAAGCATTCTTTTATGGAACTTGGTTTTGTATCTGCTAATTCAGAATAAATTAATGGAGGCTTCACAAGAGAGACTGTAACTGTTCTTTTGGCACTAATTATATTTAGATAGCATGTGCCATACAGTCATGTATGGCTTCCAATCATCTGAGAAGTGCTTACCTGTGAGATCTTTTGTGACTGCGTTGACTTTTGCCAAGTTGCGTCCAGTAACAGCAGGTTTGAATTTGCCCTATACTGATGTATATGGATTTGGAAGCTTCCAGCTGAACAGTTGGATATGATACCTGGAACCAAATTTTGAACAGTTATGGATATGATTAGGTTAGAGTTAATAATTTTGCATTTCTGATCTGTAGTATTGCCTAGGGCCAATAGAGGGAAATGCAGGTAATTCAGAGTTCAAGATTTCTGTTGAAATTGAAGATTGAAATATTTCCCTACCTTTGTTATAGGACTTAATAATGTCATGGCATGTGTCCTGAAATGTGGCTGGCCTCTCCATGTCAGTGCACGTTTCCCGTAGAGCACTGATCTGGCATTTGAACAGATTAGACGCAGTTCATTCTAGTCTGGCTGTATCTTCAAGGACACTTTTAGAAAAAAGAGCTTGATCCTTAACAGTTTTAGTTGAAGTCTTTTGAAAGTTTCACAGTGACTTCCCTTCCCCCAGAATTGTTCTCTCCATGTGTGGCTAAGAGGTCAGCAACATTGGAATAAATTTGATATATCTTTAGTGGAGCAGGCCGCAAATCAGGCACAACAGGTGCACAAGTCAGTCATTTTAGATGCACAAAAATGCACCTTGATCACCAATGTCCACTGCATGTTTACATAAAATAACTACTCATTCTATCAAGTAAAATGTCCTTGTAATTGATTCTCCTTAGCAGATTACTATAGTAGTAATAGTACTTCCTATAATTCTTAATATTAATTATTATTATATTATTATATTATATTAATATAATTATATATATTATTAATAATTATTATATTATATTATGTTAATTATTATTATTAATAATTCTTAAATTACTAGTGTCTGACTCTCAACATTGTGGGCAGGTATCATTTATGGGTTGAAATTTGTTTTTTAATTTGATCTCAGGAGCAGCCTGATTATCAGACATCAAGGTGCTGTTGCAGCACATAAGATATCTTCAAAAGTGACTCCTTCTGGAGACTTCGGGCTGCAGTGAAATTGTTGGGATCATCTTGCAGGATCTTAAGAAGAGCCCACAGGCTACTGCAATAGTATGATTTTTCACCTTTCCCCTATACAGCATTCTTAGTGACAGTCTAAGCCCTTGATTTTTAGTTCTTCTCAAAAAAAATATGTTCAGCACTTTCTCCTGATAAGAATGTCTAGAGGTGTGGTAACAGTTGCAGGTCATTCTTTTTAAGTACATAAGCTTGAGGATTTTTATATATCTGATGTTATTAGATGACATCTTGCTTTGTGTTGTTTTGAAATACGTTATGAGCTCACATTTCTTTATTAACATTATCATCATCTGAGGCAGAATTTATGATTGCTACATTTTGTCCAAATTCTGCTTTTAATTTTTTTTTTAGCTTCTTTTTGCATAAACTAATTCGCTGACGTGTCTTTGGTGTGTTAGTCTAACCTACACCTTTGTATACTTATAAATCCAGCCCTAGGGAATGTGGTCATTATTGTAAGCGCCTTTGATCTGGTTTAGGTATGAAAAAGTAGAAAAGCAGAGCCCAGTAGAAGATACCTTGCTTTCTTCTGTGGTGTGTCAAGATCTTGATACTGGTGATTTCCATTCTGAAGCATGGACTGATTTATCTCCTCCATCTGTTCGTACTGATTATTAGATGGTCAGTGCTAGCTCTCTGGCTCATTGTCCAAGTCTTACATGCATTTTATAGGGTATGGTCTATAAACCCCAACACAGCACCAATCAATACAAATTTTCTTTCCTTTTACCCATATTCCCATATTCAAGAGCCTAAGTACTACATGTGTAACTTGTTCTCTCATTTGTCAGCAATTGGAAATATTGCCAGTACAAATTGAAAGACTAACAAAAATAAATAGATTTTGAGTCAGGCTATCTTTGCCTTTCTATCTGATTTTAGTCCATGAAAAAGTTAGAATAGTATCCAGTGATTCAATGGAGTTACCATGATATAAAAATATGTCAGATTGGGAATCATTGTTCATTCAGCCAATCATGATATGTGTACATAGGTACTATTTAAAAATAATTTATTTATTCTTTCCCGTAAAACACTGTAATAACAAACTTCGATGAAGTGACATCTGTGCATTATGAATTATCTCTGATGATTTCCACAGGTAGATGCTTAGCTGTTTCTTTTCTGCTGCTTGGAGATTTGGATTGTATTAACTTTATGAACTTCACGGAAAAATTATTGCTTTTTAGAGGGATTATTCAATTACCCACTTCAGGCAAATGCAATAAATCTTACATTACACTAAAGCCAAGCATTAATCAGCAGACCTTGCGAGCATGACGGCTCCGTTCTTCTGAATGTCCAGTAGGCTTAAGACAATATTCCTTGTTTTCATTTTGTTGCTCATAGGTACAGGTGATCAATTTTTATTATTCTGTAGCATTTTTTTAACTTACTAACCTCTGTCTTCATTTTCTGAATTTACTGTAACCCCTAGTTTTCCGTATGCATTGTGACTGTAGTTGATGCCCTTTTAAGTGAGTTCTGTATATACACACAGTCAGAGGCAAAATATTACCTGTTTTGCCCGTAACTCTTTGAAAAATTTTAGGAGTACTTTTCTTTATTATTTTTAGTACAAATGTTGACTCTGTTTAAATACTCCGTTTTCGCTACTGGCAAAAATTTATGAAATGCAACGTTGGTACTTTTCAGTAACCATAAGAAACAGGTAAAAAGCTACCATTTGTTAAGTTTTTACTTAGAAATATGTTC
Organism: Gallinago undulata; assembly: GCA_026546715.1. Classification (NCBI taxonomy): domain Eukaryota; kingdom Metazoa; phylum Chordata; class Aves; order Charadriiformes; family Scolopacidae; genus Gallinago; species Gallinago undulata. Next base: position 5,728,750 of record JAOTQQ010000032.1, read on the forward strand.
AACTTAAATGTTAAACACAAAATGCAGTTCCTTATCGTTTCTGGTTTGCTTGTTAATGGATGGAGAGTATATTCTGTCTAGAGAGGGAGAATGAAATATTTAGAAAGGCAAGAGAAAGAAAATCTTTTTTCTAAACTAAGCCTTTGTGTGAGGTTTTTTTTTTTTGCATTCATATTTTAATGGATTTTGCACAGCTAAGAACATTCCTGGCAGTTACACTGAAATGGTTTGTTCCTCCTCAGCGTCTGTGTGGTGGAGAATTGCTTGCAAAGTCAGTGCAAGCAACTTTTTGTTTATTTGTACTGGTTATCTTACAGACTGGAAAGATCCTATTACATTATATCATTGCACTCTGATGAATGTCAACAGTAATGAGAAGCTAAGAAAATATTTTTCAAGGATGTAACTTAAAGCCTTCTTGGTGATGAGAAAATAGAAATATTCACACTGCAAGAAGAAATTAGGGTGTATTTCCTTGATTAATACATCTTTTCTTGGTCTTCTGCTCCAGGCACTTTTACTCGCTTTTCAGTAGGTGGTGCCAGAGTCAAAGTAACCTCTCTTCACTCTTTCAGAGTCTATTTTTATTTTTGCCAGTGGTGTTAAAATGTAATTTCAAAATACTATAAAAATGCTGTTAGTGGAAATAGATACGCAAGAAAGAGGTTTTGTGTCAGAAAGCTCTTATGGTGAATTTCAAGATACTTGGTCTGATCTTTAAACCCTTGCTAGAAGCTAAGCTTAGAAAGCAAGAGCTGATATGTCAAAGTTTAGGAATGAGCTGGTACTGAATCTGCTTTACCTGATAACTCCAGATTTTGCATGGGAGAGCAGATCTGCTGGAAACAGAAGTAAATACAAATTATAAAAAATGAAACCGAGTGTGAAACACATCATCACATGGAGATAACACTCCCAAGGCCTCCTTAGTTTTGAACATCTCATAGTATTTTTGTGGCAACTTGTAATAGTTATTATTTGTAACATTCACGCATCTTTCTCCTGGTTTGTTGAAACATTTCTCTTCCTTGGAAGAGGAAAGACGGATTAGCAGCTCTGTTTATTGACGTAAAGATTTAAAGTCCCCTAATTAGCAAAAAAAAGCTGAGATCTTTGTATTTGATGTTTCCATTTTACTCAACAACATGATAGCTATTAAACTTGCAAAACGATGGAATATTGTATTTCCCAATCACAAAAATATGTGAGATTTGGAGAGATGCTTTTTGGAAATAGTACGTGAGGGTTAAAAAGAATAGGAAAGGTAGAAATTTCAATTTAAGAAAACAGGAGATTTGAGAACAGGAACATAACACACTTTGGAGGTTTAAGGTGAGAATTAAGAATAGTGAATAACATTAGTCAAAGTCATGGCCCCTAAGTATTGCTGTGGATCTCCAAAATAAATTCTTCAACTAATTTGGTAAACTTTTAATTTAAGGGGGAAAAGGTAAACAATAAATAAATAAAATGTTATTGTCAGGAATACCACAATATAAGATGTTAGAAACATTTAAACTTGGAATTTCTTTATCTAACTTTGTCTCCCAGTTTTCTCAGATACTGGTCCCTGTGGATTCTAGAGCTGCCCAGATTTGTCTCAGGGCAGATCTTTTAAACTCATCTGCTATCTTGCTTCTGGCTTTGCTTGGCTTTTGGGACATCTGGGGCTCTCAGGAGGAGGCTTCCACTTGAGAGCCCCTGAAATGGCATTCCTAAGGCTGGAGCCAGGCCCAGTTTCCCCAGCAGAAATAAATACCAACCTGTGAGAAATTTCAGGGAAAGTGAGTAATCTCTGAGAGAGATTCTCTGTCATAGTTTCTAACCAGCTCTTGTTGGAAATATTCCTACAAATATAGTCTATGTTCTGAACATCCTGCTCTTCATCCATGTGTTGTCTTTGCTCCTGGTCTAATTTTGGAATTTCTTTTGATATTTATTTGCTTATGTCCCTAGAGTGTTTCAGCTCACTCTGTATTAGAGTGAAGTTCCAAACCAGGAGGCAGGCCTGAATGCGGCAGTACAGATACAACAGTTCTTGTTGAGCTTGTCTTGCTGCCATTGTATCTGTATGATAATCATCCATTTGCTTTGGTAAAATCAGGTTTCAACTTTGATTCTGTTTGATAGCTACATTAAGGCAATATGATTTTTTGAACTATAAATCAAGTGTAGAGAAGAACAAATAGCTACCTAGGTTGTTTGGTTTTTTTTTTTTTTTCTGCATGAGAAGGTAGAAGTATTTCTTTCATGGAGGAGTGTAAATATTTTTAGCACTCATTTGCCTGCCTGGCTCTTCTCAGATGGAGAGAAGACAGTCTGCTGGCTAAGTCAACAACATCACTTCAGCTTGTTGGCATTCTGCTGTGCTTGTGATTACTGATTTTTTATTTGTATAACCTTGATTCATATCTCTAAGGCTGCAAACTTCTGCTTTCCAATATTTGTGCTGAGTACAGCGGGGCAAGCAGATGAAGACCTTCAAATGTGCTACATCTTCAGTCCTGCTTACCATCCTGGCAGCACAACTGTGCTATCAAGTATTCTTTCAGTGCAGTAGCCACAAGTCCAGTATCTCATCTGTTATCTCTGTGGTAAAGATCATTTCAGAGACTCCAAAATGTTGCCATATTCTGGTGCTATACACTGCCTTCAGGATGGGACAAAGGGATTTATGGATTGCTGGCCTCAGTCCAATTTTTATGCAGAATAGGCAACTTTGAAATACAACTGAGTGGCCTATCTTATTATACATTGTGATTGAAATTTTGGTCTGTGAATTGACTAAAAAAATGTGTGACTCGGGCAGTATTCTGACAGCAGTCAACAGTGTCAACCGTCTTCAGCATAACTTGGCTTCTCTATAAGGTGTCATCACACACTACCCTGAATGTGGTCCAGATTCAGCCACAGTTGTATGTTCTGTATATCTGATACCCACAAAAAGGATTATTCAAATAGCCAGTCAGGAGCTTCCTCCTGACTTCATGGACATTTGATCAAGTGAGTTGAAGCTGTATACATTATTGCATATGGTCCCTGAATGTCCAAGTAAGGACATAGAGAGGTGTATACAACTACTGAAGTTTTTAGGTATCTTTCTAGCTTCACTCTTGCACACTAAGACAATTCATGCATCCCTCCAGGCTTGTATGTAGCTGCCTAGAAAAAGTTAACACTTTTAAAGTTTGGCCACAGTTACAGAAGGTGACTTAGTTGGTGACGGGTAGAACCAGCTTTGTCCAATAAAACAGTGGTTTTAACTGATTGCAGCAGCAAATTTTAAACCTTTCTGCTGTGTAGTGGAGTGTGAGAAGTAGTGTATCCTTTAATAATAATAAAGACTTTTTACATACAGCTTCCTATCCTTAAGTAACTCTGTACTTGGTAAACAGAAATAGTAATGTGGGGAGGAAAGTGGTTAATCCAAGACTGTTCATCAGCTAAGCAGTGGTTTCTGGACTAGAACTCCCTCTCCCAAATCCCCTTGAGTTACCCACAAGGCACTTGTGAGAGTCACTGCTCTGGCCATAATCAGGTAGATTTATAAGAATTTATAAGTAGAATATCCTTATGCTAATGAGTATGCACCCATCAGATCATTTCCCTTTCTGAAGGGATTTGGATACAGCACTCTGTGTGATTTCTTCACATCTCTGCATGCAGGCTGTTCTTCCATTCTTTGCAGAACATTCAGAGGGAATGGATAACAGTGCCTCCTGCGTACATGTAAAGCATTGCACAAAGTAATACCAAGATAAATAAAAAATCATACAAATAGTTCTTTACTGGCAGGCTCCAGGGTCAATGACAGTCCAATATAGAAACAAAATCCCTTCACACTCCACTGTAAGTTACAATAATGAAGGAACATGGCTCCTCAAGCACATTGAGTTCAGTGACAAATTAGGATAGTCAGTTCTTGACAACCCAGAAAAGCCTCTAACTAGAAAGGACCACCCAGCTCACTGGCTGCGGTCTCTCCAATCACAGGTGACCACTCAGAATTGGAAATATTTCTAACATCCTCAAATAAAATTTAAATTGTAGTGAAAGATCAATGGCCAAATCTATAATATCTTAGAGGCCTAGCAGGAAACAGCAATGCAGATAATTGTGTGCATTTCATCTTGTGCTGTGGCTTGTGACTGGGTATTTTCTTCAAGATTTTGGTGATAAAATTGTTTGGGCTAGATAAAAGTGACTGAAGAGCCATAATCACCTAAAACCCCTTTAGTCTCAGAGGCTTGGAACCTTTGTGGCTGCAATATTCAAATGGAAAATATTTGAGGACTGGTGAAATTTATGGCTATTGTAAATAAAGATAAAAGAAATATTTAATAATATGTTCCTGCTGTTGTCCAGCACATTGCTGCCTGCATGAAAGCATGTGGAGTTGTCTCTGTAGACAGTGGAGGTAATTCAGTGCAATGGGATGGGAAAGAGGGTGTCGCTGGTTATAATTCAATTGTCAGAAAATGCCTGAGGTTATTCTAGCAGACAGTGTGTACAGCTTCAAGATCTGAAAGGGCTTTTGGTGATGTGAAACATGCAGTTGCTAAATGCTGGATTTGATTTGTTTGTTGGAAGCTCAGAATAAAGAGGATAACTTTAAAAGGGGTGTTAATTCCTTAGCCAGGGACAGTTGCCATCTCACCAGAAGCACATGTGTGTAGGATTAGCTCCTCTCGTAGGCTCTTGAAGCTGATATTTAATATAAAAGAAAAATTTTGAAACAAGCAGGATTTGTGCTGACCTCCCTTATGAGGGGTAAGACTGGGCAGTGACTGTGTGGGTGGTAGAATGGAATTTTCCATGAAGCATGGGTGGGAGCTTCTCTATTAATTTACATTTATCCTGGTTCCATTTGGAGAAGACTGGCTCACTGGCAAGGTCAATGCCCAATGCTTGACTTGTTCCCACTTGTTTGTTTATGTAACATTGTTTTGGGTACGTAAAAATAACAGCCCTTCTTAATAGAGTGTGACTTCAAGTAGAACTGATAAGAAGCAGACTGGGATGAAAGTCTGCAAGATGCTAATCTTACGAAGAGGGTCACTGCCATGCTCATTGACTTGGCAGCTGTAGCTGGGTTAGGAGATACGGAACCAATATTTAAGGCAGTGTCAGAGATGGCCCTGTAGCACATGCTTATCAGGACATATACACAGGCCAATGGAACAATGATTGATCTAGGGAGCGATGAGAACAGGTTCACAGTGCTGACAAATGGATGAAAAGAAGTCCTGATTTCACAAGTGTACATTGTTGCTTCAAAACCCAACATTCTCCAGCTATCAGTATGAAATCTTATTGGTGGAGTACTGCTTTGAAAGATGCAATCTACAGATGTTCAATGTGGGCTCAATTTTCTACACATCATGACAAAGTTATGGATGAAGTATCTCCATTTGTTATTATCCATGGTTAAAATGAAAACAAATCTTTAAGGGATATAGATATCCTTACATAAGATTTTTTTTTAAAAAAATGGTTGTTTTGCTTCATCTGATTCAGGCTTTTATCTCCTTAAGTGTACGGATGGGCATGGTCAAACTTATTCTGATGAACTTCAAACCTATTTGAATATTACAAGTGTGAAATTGTGACCACACATGTTATATTAACACTTTGCATAGGAGAGTTGTATGCATGTGAGAGAAAAATCAGATGCATATATGAGGTGAAAATGGAACCAGTTGAAAAAAATTGGAAAGAAATGAGAGACAAAATAACAAAATAATATTCTGTGAGTATGTAGTGAAATACGTGATACATATTCAGTTATCTAGACCATCTTCTTCGAGTCCAGCATTTGTGAATACCTCACAAAATAGTTTAAAAATAACTCTGAATTACTCTTTTCATAGAAATACTGCAGTGAAGGCTCTTAATATAGAGGCAGCAAATTGATGGTGAACTTGAGCTAGACTGAGCAACACACACACCAGATCTTAAGACTATCAAAATTGTGCCAAGGTCACAGGATTTTTCCATTTTTGTTTCCATTTGTTGAATTTGAGAAGTCCTATGTAAACCAAGAAAAAGTGAACTGAATTTCACGAAAAGAATAGATTCTGTGTCTCTATCTTCTTTCATCCATCTATTCAAATGTACATGCACTTCCCACAGAAGTGATACTTGTAGGAAGAAATATTCCAAATATCAGATGAACTCTTCTTTTGGTTGTGGGATGCTTTCATACTTTTTAATTTTGAAGGTCACATCTATCTGGTGTTTTTTTACAATTATTAAACTCAATGCCTCTGAGAGGCTCCTATAACAAACCCTCATTTCCCATGATTTTTGCAACTTGGTTTTTGAATGGATTTTGCAGTTTCTGGTACTATACAGACTTTGAAATTCATATAGTATCCAGAAATCCACTGAAGTCAATTGCTCTTTCTTTTTTCCTCCTAAAACATTTTTTGAACATTATCCTTGAGCTTGGCTTAAGCTACATTCTCATTAGCATGTTGTGGAGTATATGCTTTGAGTGTTCCTCCGCAAGATGGTTGCACTCATGTTTTGCAAGCTGCCATGAACGAAGGCTTTCAGAAGCCCCGCTGTTGCTTCATAAGACATCAGATGTTCTGTAAAATTACTGAGAAAGGAAAAAAAGTAAAAAAAATCAATTAATGACTACAGATGGGAAAAGAAAAGGCTACAAAAATCAATACTTTGAATACGATATTATCCTGTGCATAAATAAAAATCATTGGGAAACATGCAAACAAATGGATTATTTATTATTTTTTTAATTTCTGAAGGTGAGGTAATAGCATTTTTTTTCCACAAGGCTGTTAAGTAGCCATCTGATTAATGACAAGTTGATCAATACTGCTCACAGGGAGTGTGAACACCTTGAAAATCAGTCCTGAAATTTACTTCAGATTTCAGCCAACTGAAACGAAGGCATATTAGACCATCTTTGAATTTTAAAACCACTACAGCACTGAATACCATGAAGCTATTGACACTTGGCAAAAACATTTCAGTAGTGAGGCAGATGTAGCTGTTCCTCTAGCAGGGATGGACATTCTTAAGAAGCACACATTGCACCTGTAGGTGTATTTATTGAGGGAAGTATCCAGCAACCATCAGGCACAGCCATGGGTAGCCATTGGTCATCTCACTTGCTTAGGGCATGGTTCTAAGCCTTAGACAAGTCCGAGGTAGCCTTCTGCAGACCTACTGTGACCAAACAAAATCAAATTTATAGCATAGCCATCACAATTTGTTAATTCCTGGCATTTTTAGGCTTTCCAAATACAGTATTTTAAGGAAAAGGGAGAGCATACAGAGAAAGGGCTTCCAGGCAGAAGACAGAATAAAAATGGCTTGCATTTTTTCCTTCCCTCTGAAATGTAGCATGAAGTGAGGGCAGTGATTGTGATAATAAAGGCAAATGATAAATGAAAGAAGGGGCACTTCAACATAATCTAGATAACAGGAAAATTTTAAATGGACAATTTAACATGAGGGTCTGCATGGAATTATTTTTCATTAAACAATCAAAGCTTGTGATAATGCAAATGAAATCCATTTTTAGCTGCAGGAAATTTTGAGAATTTCAGAGGAATAAAAAATATGAGAATAATAATATCATGATGGTAATTCACAGTAATTATAGAAAAGCATAATTGCACAACACAAGCACTAATCAAAGCTCGGAAGAGTACTTTGGCAATAATTAGGATTTCAGAGCTATTAGCATTTACCTTTGTCATTGGGCACCACACAACAAGCATTATTAATTTCATGTCAATCTAGGGCATAATTTCCCTGATCAAATATCAGTTCATAATAACTAACCACAAAGATTAGCTTATCTGACATTGATTTTGTGAAGTATTTTAGAAAGAAATCTTTACTGGTGATTGCTTTGGAAATAGCAATGTTGTCCTTGAACTTAGGTTATTTCTCAAGGTATGTGGGCTATCCTGTATGTGTACAAATTCCATCAATTTATTTGCATCTCCTGGCCTAAAAAAGCTTCAGAGCATTGTCCAGGCTTTTCCTCTTGATATTTTATAGGTGTCATTTTCTGAGCTTCATCCATCATGAGTATATTAATAATCAATGTATTGAACTATGCGCATACTTTGTGCTGCTGTGGTACATGTTACTCATCATTTGTTCTCACTGTAACTTTTAATCTGATGTACAACTCATCCTAAATTATACTCTGTACAGAATGTGTGTCATTTTTTCTTTTTCTTTTTTTTTCCTTTAGCTTGCTGACCAGCTATACTTTTGCTCAAACCTGCCCTGACTGCCTTGTATGAGGAAGAGAACGTTTTACAATTCATACCATACAGGGATGTAGGTGAAGGGAACGTTTGAGTGAATCACAGTTGAATTTAAGAAAGAGGAATATGAAGCTGGAAAACCCACAATGTGCTCACGGAGAAGGAGGGATGATCAATCACTAGGAGAGAAGCTGGTTTTCCAGAAAACTGAAGAGGTAAATAAGAGCACAAGTAGTTTGAAACTGTGGTTTGGAGAAAGGATATCCCATAGTGAATAAAATCATGAACAGCATGTGTTGTTTTTTTCCCAGATGAAGAAGTGAAATCATTAAATTAACTAAAGCAAAAACAACTAAAGCATACTTATTTACACTAGTATTATTATTATATGTAAATATTTGGGATATGTATCATGTTCTGTTATGTTCAGCAGAAGAAAAACTGTATTTTATGCAATAAAAAACCCAAACAAAACCAGGTCTCTAAACAAGAAATTCAGTTCTCTGGGCCTTCGTTCTTCTTTTTATAACCATCTTTATGTATTATTTTTTAAAAGATTATATCCTTTCTCTTACTTTTGCAGACTTTAAAAAATTCTATGCCATATGTATAGCTTTTAAAGGAAAGGGTTTTCCATAGAAGAAGACATTGACTGGTAAGTAAAATATTTCAATTTGTTTTTTAATAAAGCAAGATACAACTTATCAACATGCAGGTGAGGTCATTTCCCAGTGTCGGAAATAGTAAGTATTGAATATCTTTTCCTTTTCTCAGCTGACTCACTGTCACAGTGCTTTTCTCTGGCTTGTGGCAGGATTGTTTTTCTGTTAGCAACTTATTTTTTAACGCACTATTCTGACACCTTGACAGTTCATGTGCTAAATCAAACTTTACAATTACTGGCAGGCAGTTATTAGATGTATTGCACTTAATTAACTTTGCACCTAATTACAAGCAGTGCTGGCCGATTACAAAGGGCATAAATATATTAGTGCCCTAGCTGTCAAGTCATGAAAATGGCTGTTTGAACAAGTCAAGCAAAAGCAATTACCACATTGTGTGCATGGTGAAGTGTAGCAGAGTGCAGAAAGAGGAATGAACTGTTTTACTGTTTGTAGGAATTTAATTTTGCACTTTGCATTTCAGGTGACCCAGATGAGCAAAGGGTATGATCCTTTCATTTGTATAAACACTTCAAGACTGCTTCATGTGTATGAATGGAAAACAAAAGTTGCATGGTAAGAGCTGACTTAGGTTTTGCTAGATACCTACCCTGTGTATCTGTAGATGATAAAGAATGAGGATTCCAGCATTAAGGAAGAAAAGCGGTCTAACATGAGATATATTCTGCATATCTTAAGCAAAACTTGTGAATCAGAATGACACTGTGCAACTGTTACTTATACAGTAGTTGCCAAAATAAGAAGGAAAGCAGAATTTGGTCTCATCTGTAGAGGGATATGTTGTTGTAAAGAACAAATGTTAGCACTCAGCTGGTGTTCTGTGGAAATCTGTCTTGTGTTAGCACAGGAAGAAAACATCTCTGCTGGAAAAGTAAGCAAGGCATTCAGAGCAATTTTTAATATTTCGTAACTGGCTTTGTAAACAGTCTATATTAAAGAGATGTTTCCTTGTGTATCAAGTATGTATTCCAATGACCACATGCTTGCTTTTGCATAGGAAAATATAGCATGTTAGAGGTGGCTTAATTAATTGTTGTTGTGCATATAGCCATAGAGGGATGTTGTCTTTACTTTACAAGAATCCTGGCAAAGAGGAACTGAGAACTATTAAATATCATATTTGTTTTCATTGCTTAAAGATTTCCTTTTTCTGCTTAGCAGCAGAATAGCCTCTGAATTAGCAATGTTTTGCAACAAAACTAAACAAAACCTTTGTTTTCCTTTTTAACAAAACTCAGTCCCACACTTAATTATTCAGCAATGCATGAACAAACCAACTTAAGCCCAGTCATAGGGACAACAGACTGTACCATTTGCCATGCACAAGAAATTTAATGCTTTGTACAAAACAGTTCTGAGGTCAAACAAACCAATTTAATATATATTGGCCAAAATAGGTCACTAGAACTTGACTTTGCTTGGGGCAAATGGAAAAAAAAAGAGGGAGTCACGATGTGGTGCTAAATTAGTGACTGTAGGGCTTGTATGCTGTTATTTACAAGCTCTGAATAAAGAGAACTGTGAGGGTGTATGTAAACCTTTCCCAGCCAAAACAGCCATTCATTGTTAGTCACTTCTAAATAGTGAAACAACTGTGTTATTTCTGATAACTCATGAGAAAAAATAGGTGGCCTTTAACAAAACTTTTGGATGCCTTTGCGGTTGCGCTTACATGAGAAAGTCAGTTGACTCCTTTGTGTGCAACAGCATAAAGCAGAAAGTGGGCAGATAATGTGTTTTTAAATACAACATTACATCACTGCTGAAAACAGTGGATTTCAGCAGTGGCCAGCACTTTTCACCATGTATAAAACTAGAAACATTGCTGTAGAAGAATAAACCTGTGTGGGATGATCTGGGGGGGAATAACCAATGGATTCAAGTAGCCTGTGGAACAGGACTTTGCCTCTTTAGACACTCTTTACTAAAAGAGTCAGAAGCTCAGTCCAGAGAGATGTTAAATCAGTCAAGGGTTCATGTAAAGCTCTATGATTTCAATTTTCAAGGGGAAAATATATGCTACAGCTTTTCACTGATGAGAAACTGTGGGGTGCAAGGAATTAATGTGAAACAATGTGGACTTGACTCTTCCAACACACAACACGAGTTATGTTCAACACAAAATGTATTAAAATGTTACTTTCTTAATTAAATGCACTGGAACTAACAAATAGTCCATAAATACTATTTGAAATATTAAAGTAAATATAAAGTTCCATGCATTTGAGGAAATTCGGATGAAACAACGAGAAGTTATTCTAGCAGAATATTCCTGTATCTTATGTGCATGAACTTTTTTTCTGATATGGATGGTCATAGAATCATTTAGGTTGGAAAAGATGCCTAAGATCATCAAGTCCAACCATAAACCTAACACTACCAAGTCCATCACTAAACCCTGTCCCAAATTGCCATGTCTGCAATGTCTTTTAAATACCTCCAGGGAAGATGACTTGTCCTTGCTACATGGTTGCTGCCTTTATCCAATTGCTATTAGTTAAAATATTCAACCTGAACAGTCAGTATGTGCATCTATATATATATCTATATATGCTTTCTGTTGTATCTTAAACCCCATGGTGGGGAAAATGAGGATAAAAGTGAGAATGCACATCGGCACTTCTCAATTTCAAAATAGGGTGTCACAACTTTTCTGTGCAGCAGCCCTGTCCGGAGTGGGACGGCAGGAGTTTCCACACATAGAGGGTCAAGAGACTGCTAGCTGGCTAGTGTGTGAGAGAATGAGGGCCACTGCCTCTCGGCTGCTTCCTCCTGGACAGGCTGTGGGCTTTGGTGAGAGGCAGTGCTTGGAAAGGCTAGGAGCTATGGTCCTGCAAGACACAAACAAGAATCTGTCTTCTTAGGACTCTCAGGGACTCAGCAAGAGCTTGAAGTTCTGCCTCTGAGAGGATAGACACTTCAGTCGTTCAGCGCACTGCTGGTATCTGTTGCCTCACTTGAAGCATGGCCATTTTATTAAGCACTAATTATTTGGCAGCAATAGTTGCCCTATTTCATTCCTTGCCCCTGATTCTCCACTCCATAGTGGACAAAAGGCTGGGAATTCAACTATGGCTATTTTGCCCACTTGAATAATATTTCGCTAGCCGCTGTGGAGTCCTCAGCTTTTCCATATTTATTGTATTTGTACTAATGGAACATTCACAGAAAACTGAGCTGGTTATTTGTTCTTTTTATTCTGTAGATGAAACATTTTTCAGCCATGACTTCTGAAGACCTATAGTGGTAGCATGCGCCTAAGACACAGAGCCTTATAAGGTCCAAGGTTGTCATCTTACCTATCTTTTACCCTTTTTTGGAAGCATCCAAAGAAAAACTAGAAACTTCAGATATATATGAGGAATTGACAGGTATGTAAAAGCCCTTTCTTCGATTTTCCATCCAAGTCTTCTTTGTTCATAGAACTGCATACTTTATAGTTTGACTTTTACGCTCTGTTGTAATTTCTCTTTCTATCTGAGTGCATCGTACTGTAGGAAGCTAATTGACTTTGACTTCTCTGCTTCTGTTCCCAGTGGGATAATGCCAGTTGTAATTCTGTTATTGATTGTTTAGAGCAATTAGCAGAAAACAAATTTCTCCAAAGAACAGATAATTTGAGTTTGTTGCTCTCTACCATTAAAGCTAAACAATTTGTTATCTGAAAAAAAATTAATAGGAAACACATTGCATCTGTTTATTAGCTGAAGAGAGACAGGTTACCTCATCATTAATGTCATCGGTAATTAGCGCTCTTGTGCTGCCACCATCTGCACCAGTGGCTGGCAATCTGTCAGCAGCTTCAAATGCCAGGGCTGATTGTGTTTATCTGTGCCAAACAATGGGCAAACTGTATGTGATCCTGAAATTTGTAAACAGTAGTTGGCTAATGTAATTTAACTAGGCAGTTTAGTTGTAAGTATGACTGCTACCCTGGGAAGGACATGAGACTTCAAACCTCCAGGGCATTTCCCAGTCATTGGGTCACCAGCATCAGGCTCAGAATGCCACCCTCAATTAATCAGATTTCTGATGGTCGCAACTGTTTTTTGTTTCCATTCGGGACGAGGTCTGGAAAGGCGCTGTGGTCAGAGTGGCAGTGCCTGCGGTCACATTCCATCAGCATCACTACCCTCCATGATAACTGGCAGATAAACCCTGACCCACAGAGGCCTTGTTAATTTGATAGGCTCCTTAGTTATTATAGAGTAGGTAATTTCTTATTCTACTCAAGATTGGAAAGAATGGACTTTATTTTACACTGGGTGAAGTTTCTTCCAATAAAAAAGAAAAGCCAGGGAAAAAGGAAGTAGTCCTGTAATATTTAGGTAATAATCTTAGTGTTTTACTGACTTTGTTCTGTTATTTTTGATCTAAAAAATACACCATACACCAGACTTGAGTTTGAATTTGTTATTTTCTTTTGAGAAGAAAAAGATCTGAAAATTCTGACTGCCTAATAAAATAGCTTCCAAAGGTCAAAGACTATTAAAATCCTAGATGCAGGGATTTGAAACCTACATAAGAATACATTCATAGTGGTGGAGAGCTGTCTGCCATGCTTAAATTTGTGTCATAGTTACGATAAAGTAAATGATTATACATGTAAGTGGTTAGTGAGTTACTTGATTAGTAATTTTTCATTGATGCTCTCCTGTTCTGTGCATTCAGTCATGTGAAATATATATACAAGTACAGGTGGAAATTAAATGCATTCTTTGGCACATGATTTTGAAGCCTACATTAAGCTGTATTATTACGATTACTGAATTTCTGTTAATAGTGCTCGTTGCTGATACCTGGACATTTTCCTCACCAGGGCTACTGGAGCAGAAAGCTAATAAAGTGCAAGGACTCACTAGCATTGTAGAAAAATCCATTTCATAGTTGTATGGTAGCATGCAATTTCCAAGGGACTGCTAGATGTTTGCATTTGATGAAGCAAACGTTGAGGGAGTAATTTCTTTTTCTGGTGTGAGAACAGGGAGGTACCATTGAAAACTCTGGATCTTAGTCAAAGGTGAGAGGAATCATGAATTTCAGAGAGTCCATTATAATGTATTTCTAAAGATCTGGTGTTGGCAAGAAGTGCAGCTGGATTAGTTGTTCTCTTAAAAATGGATAGGAATAGATCATTAGAGGCAATAGCAAAATAGGGAAGAGTATGAAGCATATTAGCAAAGCTATGATGTCTCAGTATGTTAAGTCCCTCTTGTGGAAAAGGGTCTGTGTGTATATATATGTATATATAGATATATAGTTTGGAAGTTGAATAATTTAAGGTAGGTAATATTGTAATGAACAAGAAAGTACGGGTATCTTATGACTTAATATATTCTAAAATGTTTATTTACAAAAGGTAGTTTGCACTTGTGGACTGCTGTAAAGCAACTTGAATTGAAATACTAATTTGGGTTTCAATAGCTTTTAGGCTCAGCCCATCTTGTCCAATGTTTATTGGGCAAATTTATTGCATGTAAATTTTTACAGAATTTTCTGCCTTCAGATACCATAAGAAATCATCTGTCCTAAGGAATGTATGCTAAAGACAGAATCAATATGGCATGAAAAAATCAGGTGTTTAATATCCAGTAGGAAAAGCAATATGGTTTATAAGAATCTTTTGTTCTTCCATTTACTTTTGTATTATTTCAGTAAATTAGGTGGCATGCCAATTTGCATATTATAGAATATAATTTTAAAGATCCCTATCTGTTTATCCTGAGGTGACAGTGGATCAATACAGAAAACAAAGTAATTTTAGCTTTGGGATTAGAGAAGGAAAAAGAGGTTTTAATAGCAGGGTAGGGATGTTCTCGAATTTAATTGTAATCCCTCTGGCACTTTTCTACATGTAAAGTGGAAAAACATTACAGATACTAAAATTAAATATGATGCCAATACTATAAATCTGGTGTAAGGGTTTATTGTATCACTGAGCTCTTTAAAATGTTAAGATTCCTTGACTTCATTTAGAAGCATTAACTAATTCCAGGGGAGTCACTTCAGACAACAAAGCCCTCTGTTGGTAGACATCCATCACACAGAGCATGAGGTAACAATTCTCCAGGGGCATGCGTAGATGTGAGAATATTTTTTTATGGTGTGGTGACTAAAATTCCTTTATTTCTCATTAGTTTATACTGTACTCTATTATATAAAAATTAATTTCTGTTAACGTCTACATTCAGTTTATGTACACACATAATTTAATGAACATAATATAATTTAAAATATTAAATTACAGCCTTTCTGCCCCCCAGGTATTTTGTCAGACATGGTGGTATAAAGTAATATGTAATGCTACAAAGCTAACAAATTCCATTTAGCCAAGAGGCTAAAGCAGCTCCTAGAGGCAGATCCAGAGCCTTCTACTGGAGACCACTGAAATCAATGGAAGGACTTACATTAACTTCATTAATTGCTAAAATAAGGGTGAGGATGGAAGACAAAGATCTGTGGAGAACAAATTAGGGAGGCAGGTTATATTTCTCCATTAGCAGTGGAGTGCTTGGAGATAAGTAAATGCTCAGTCACAGGTTGCCTAAACAGCTATTCTAAGGTATTTCTAAGTGGCTCTTTGCATAACAGTATGATTTAGCTGTTTTCAGGTATAAAATACATCCATTGTTTTTACATGAGCTAAAGAGGAAAGCTTAGGGTTGTCATTATCATCACAAGTGATGGGAGTCATGATGGGAAATGTAGGTGGCTTACAAGCATGCAGCTTGCTCACAAGTATCCTGCCTGGTCTGTGAGGGCCACGTCAGAACTGTGCTACCAGGCAGAGGTGAAGAGGATAGGAAGTGAGTGATCCCTTTAGACCTTACTCTCTGCTGTCCTTTTTATGTTACTTGGGCTATAATGCCACTGGTATAGAAATACCAGGAAGAAAGGGAATTTAAATTAAGGGAAGCAAGATTTAACAAACAAACAAAAAACAAACAGAAGGAATCAAGACTGAGAATGAGGAATATAGAACTCAGCTCTAATCCCAGAAATTATATGATTTCTGTTTGCAGACTAGCATTCATTATGCTGAAGTCAACTACTTAGGTTATTATTAATTGTTCACATGGCACATGTGAAAAGGCCAGGGTTTTGATAGTTTGTGAATATGCATTCACAAGATAAAACTGAGTTAACTTTTTTTTAAAAAATTCCTGTAAAGCAGGATATTATACCTCTGATACTGAATCTTCTCCTTTTAACTCAGGATGAATTTTCATATATTGTTTTTCAAAACACCTTGAGTATTGAGTTAGGATAGAAGAAACAAAGCAGCCAATGATACCATTTTTCATTTAGAAAAATATGTGGTAATCATATAAAGTTATTATAAATTGTTTCTTGATTGTAAATAATATACATACAGACAATGGATAATTAATTGCAGGCAAACATCAATTAAGAAAGGTCATGAATTATTTTGACTTATTTTATTTGGCTCTATGATTATCACTGGTCAAATGTAATTACATACTTGTCAAATTGCAGCTCTGGAAAGATAGGTTAAATGTCACTGTAAATCACAGGTATTAAAAGAAGTAATTAATATATATTTCTTGATTATTTCTTAGGGGTTTGGTGGTTTTGTGTCTGATGATACAACCAAAGCTTAAAGCAATCAGAGCTGACTCAAAAAGCACTCAAAATACTTATGTAATTTTAATAAGACTTTGACCTAACTGTTGGAGCAGAAATGTCTTGGCACAGTATACAAATCCTTGCAGTTGGCTGAGTCTTAAGAAGATACCACAGCAAAGTAAAATTCAATAACAAAAATACTGCTGCTTCTGACAAATGAGAAAAGCGTTGTCAAATAACTTCACTGAGTGCTTGTAGTAACTATGAGAGCACCACTATAGGCAGATAAAATCAGGGATCTAACTGTTAATATTTATATTAAGAGACAGGATGGCTTCTTGCATGAGTAAATGGCCATCAAAGTAGGAATTTGGGCCTTTTAAAAATTATCTCTCTTTGGGATAATCTAGTTAGATTGCTGCAAGAAGGATATTTTACTAGCTACATTGAAATTTCTGATTATGCACTAATGTTAGGCCTTAACGGAATAACCTGCTACTGAATTTCACTTCCAAAATACAGTAGGTATGTGTATATGTGGCTGTGTACTCATAACTTTCCCTATTACCAGTCAGAATTTGCCAATGATGGAAGAAAATTTTCAGACCTTTCTCATTCTCTTTTATGATGGGACAACTTCATGCAGGTTTTGGCATGATTCACCACTCTAGGAAATGTAGCACTTCTGAATTCTCAGGTGATCTATTATGATTTCAAGCCCCTCCTCCTTTTCCCTATGGATGTCGTGCAGCGCAGCCAGATCCAAGAGGAATGTAAAGCTGTAATTTTGTTTAAATCGTGCAATGATGTGAGCACACTCCACAAGAGTCCCATCCTTGGTAACATATTATTTGAATTTTGCCTTATAGAATGTAGGAGGGTGGAAATTCTCTGTCTTTATAAGTGTAAATGCACAAGCACATGTTCAGAATCATCACACCACCAGATGTTAAGAGGTATATCTGGAGGCAGCAGGTGTACTTGCAGCAGGTTGCAAGATATCAGAGCACTTGGGAATCATTTTAATTGACAGACTCTCTCTGACTAATTCTCTATGTGTTCCCTCACCATTATAGACATGAGACTAAGCATCCTGCATGATCTATGAATGGAGAGCTCTTGACAAAAAAAATGAGAATAGTGAATTCCAAACTTTTTAGCCTCTTTTTTTTTGTTTTCTCTCAGCTTACCCAACCCTACAGCTTTTCTTTATTCTGTGCTGTTGTTGGATATATCTTCTCAGATTTATTGTATCAACAGTCAAGTTTTGAGATTCTTTTGAGACTTGATGGCACTGGAACCCTTCCACATAACCAAGAGGTTATGGCAGTGCTGTGAGCAGTGCATTGGTGGTTGTTATCAGATCTGAGCTAATGCAGTTCAGATTTCATGGTGCTTGCTCATATTTATGGGAGTGGAAAAAACAAAACAGATTTTCCCAGAATGTTCTAGCCTATTTAAAATGCAAGTAAAGGGGTCATGAATCTGAATCCCTCATCTATCATAACTGCTGGAGGTAGAGCATAGCTGGACAAAGCTAACCTCATGCATCAGAGCTAAGCTGTGAGCTAAGGAAAGGAGAGGTTTAGTAAGAATGACCCTTGATAGAAATCCACTGAAGTGAGTAGAGGTACGTTTGCTTACTGATGCAATCGCGTTGCAAGCTTACTTTTCATCTCCTTTGACCATAGGATGTGAAACTTCACTCTCTTTCTCCGCTTCATATCACGAAGCATCTCATGTTGAAGAGGGAACACAAATTATACTCCACACCAAAGAAGAAAATGTCTAGAAAAAAGTATATTACAACTCCTTTCAGTCTCTTTTCTGCTGGGAATGGTTGGCTGATGGATATTAGATGCATCTTGTTGATTATCTCACCACTAGTAATGACAGAAAATTAGCAGGGGTTTTTCACTTTTCTTTACACATTCGGATCATGACAAACATTTCAATTTTGGGTACAGATCCCTCTTTAGTAAATGTAGCCACCCGTAAAATATGCTTCCGTGGTATGAGTCAGAGCTGTGTCCTAGAGCCAGAATAAACTTGCCTCAGGTCCTCTCGTGGACCTGGACTGAGAACCATCAGGCGCTCGCTTTATTGGCATCTGTGTTAGGATAGAGAACTGCTTTTTATTTTTGCTGACTTTTATCTCAAATAATTAAAACTTATAACATCACAATCACTCCTCAGTGATAAAAGGACACTTCATTTTGACTCATATTATTTGGGATGGAGTGAGTTTTGAATGTCAACTTGTGGTGTGCAGTTTCACAAGTGCAGGTCTTCAAAGATTTCACAAAATTATTTGCACAAATATGCATGCTTACTTTTGAATGTCAGACTTTAAACTCAATATGGATTATTTTAAGTTATGACTCTAAGATTTGAGAATGCTTTTTTCGGAGGGGTTTAATCTGATATAGGAAAAGAGGATCACTTTTCCAACCTAGATGCATAGATTGCAGATGCAAACAGGAACGGAAATTGTCTACAGAGCCTTCATGCTTCAGGTGCATTGTGTGATTATTTTTATATTCAGCCATGAACACATTCTGTGGTAATGTTCCACTCCTTTTGTTTTACAGTATCAAATGAAGACTGAGACATTAGAAACAGGTCATAAGAGAAATGAAAAAATGTCAGTAAAAGCAGCTGATGAAAACTTTATTAAAAAGCTATGCATGTCAGGCAGTGTTCCTTCTGTGATGTATGTTTGTAATAACAGCTCTGAATTCTGCAGGGACCTATAAGTAATGAAGAAAATTGGTCAAGCAAAAAAGAAGTTATTGGAAACTTGAGTGCTGTTGAGTCCCATAATATGCAAACTGTACATCTGCATAAAATAAACCTGTGCCCTGCTGATAGCTTTTATATTTTTCCCCTTGTATATATCAATTTGTTTGCCAGATTGAGTTTACTAAAGTACATGTTTAATGGTGAGAATTATGTCCCCAATTTCCAGAAGTAGTCAACATTCATTGTCAGTTTAATATCAATAACAAGGCAAAACGTAAAACTGGACAGGACAAGCAGTGTCTCCAATCAGAAAGACGGAAACTAAAGAGATTGGAAAAGAAACAAAACTTAGTGACTTGGAGCAAAAGTTGCACAAAAGGTGTAATGTGCCAGATTACCAAAAATTACATGTTTGAAACTCTTAGAGTAGTGTGAATCAAGAATAAAAGGAAAAACCTTGTGCTCAGCAAGGTTTTGAGATGCGACAAGCGTGTCTTACTAGGAAAGCCTTGGGCTCTTTCATGGTTTCTTTCTTGGTTCCCCTCTGTCAGAAAAAGGTTGTTGATCTGAGGGAACTGCCTTCTGTTAACCTGATGGTAGCATAATGGTGGAAATTATGAAGCTAGAGAAGTGAAAAAAAAGTTAAAAGATCAGTATTTTCTTGCCTATGGGAACATAGAACAGCAGAAGACAGGAGGGAAGGGGTGATGTGAGAGAGTTAATAGATTACAAAGATGGTTGAAGGAAGTAGTGTTCATTCCTCTAGATGGGTTGCTTGGCATGGTGAATGCAATGCTTGTCAGATGCCTGTAAATGTGGTCTTGAACTGCAGTCCTGGACTTCAGCCATGGACTTCTAGTAAATGCTTTTTGAAAACATAGTGTTACAGGATCTTTCTCCACAGAACTCACTTCTCAATAAGTAGTAGACTTTATGGGGGATATTCTGGGGGAAGATGATTTATGTACTCAATAATCTTCCGTCTTCTGTCCTGTGGAGAAAACTTCATACTGGCCAGCAGGCCCAGAATCAAAGAGGATGCTAGGCTTCTGCTAGAGAGAAGATTTTATACTTGAGTACTGGAATTTCTTTTTGGTCCTGCCATCATCAATATCAGCTATTTGTTTATTTCTTAATCCATGCAAGTTACTTCTTTAATATTAGAGTTGAGAATTAATATATATATCCCTTTTGAAAGGTGAACAGGTTTTACAGAAAATGATTCATTAGCAAGTCAGAACAATTTTTAATTCAGTATTAGCTATAAACTTGAAATCAGACTAACATTCAAATGTAACTGTTGGCTTCCTATGCATCACTACATTTGGAAGAGATGGGGGATGTGGACTAAAGTTTCAGCTGATCAAATAAGAAGTGAGGAAGGGCTGCTCTTGTATGGGACTTGCCTCACCTGCTGTTGGCCATCTGAGGGCTGGGTCTAATGCAGGCAGATTATTTAAAATCTTCCTGTGGCTACCAGAGGGAGCCAGGACAGCTCCATTCCACTTATCTTACGGTGTCAAAATCCTCTTTTCTCCTTGCTGGAGCTCAAGTCTTTATACAACCTGAATGGTTTATGAAAACAAGGTCACTGTGAATTCCCAGATCAAAAACCAGAACTGCTTGTATGAGAGCTTTTCCTCAGATTTCTTCAAGTGCTAAGTCAAAAACTACAATCTGTTTGTCTTCAAGATGAGGAGAAGCAACTCTCAACTCGCAATTTATACAACTACGCCCAAGTACATGACAAAAAATGCAGGTATGCTATTTATTTTCTGGTCTATATAAAGAAAAAATATCAAATGAACAGGTCAATTCTTTAGTGTGACAGGCAAATTCTCAGTGTAATTACATTTAAAATTTAAGTGTCTTCTGGTTTTAAATGCTAGTTTGACAGACGACAAATAGGAAATCTTAAAAGTTGGTAAATAGTAAACAGAGGGAAATGTGGCCATATCCCTGAAAACTTTGCAGCTGACTTTCAGAGTTTGCAGCCACTTATGTAACTGTACATATTGGCAGGTGCATCACCAAACTACTGAGCTGCTTTTTCTTCAGGTGTAGCTGTGGAATAATGTGTAAACCTATTTCCACTTCATCATGTCCTTGAAATAAATCTGCCAGAAAACACTGAAGACCATTGAACGAAGAAAAACTTGTAAGTTGCTCCAACTAAAAGAATATTGGTTTAAATATGCTGTATGCAGGAACTATTACTTGAACATGGGTTCTATTGCACAATAGAGCTGATGGCAATGATACATCTTCCCCTAAACTTGTCACTCCTCCAGACAACAATACTTAAGTAGGCACAGTATGTCACATTTTATGGCTAAGAGAATGCCTAGGACACTAAGTCAATCTTTTTCCATATGTTGTATCGCATCAGTGAACTAAATACTGATTTAACAGCTGCCACAGACTCCACTGCACACATCATCTGAAGATACTATGTACTAGAGATCATGGTAGGGTGGTACATCAAAATAATGGAAACTGTTTTTTTTCAGTGGACTGGACACAGTGGGCAAGTAGAGTACACTTCACACAATAGCATTAATTGGTTTGTCCATAAAGGACAAGAATAAATAAAAGCCATTAAGTTTAGTCTGTATATTGTATCCGGGTACACACCACAATTGTAAACTGTGAAAATTAAATCTTTTTTTCCTTTACTTATTGTACTTATCTCAGGTATAATCAGCTGTAGCACCATAGTAACTCCTATCAGTCTTGCACAAAAGCCTGTAATACAACCCAGAGTTAGGATCACAGGTGGTTTGCTGCCAGTGAGGCAAGAAGTTCAGCTTAAGAAAATATGATATAGAGGTTTATTTTGTATTCCCTTAACAACTCTGTAGTATGCAGAAACATGCAAATGGTTTACTTCAAATGACTGTTAACATTCTTCATATTATTGATTACTTATATGATAAGGAAGTAATGCCATAGAAGTTCATAATAAAAAGGTCCATTACATTCTCGTGATAGCCACAAAGGGATGGGAGACCAGAGACCAGTTTAAAAGGATAGTAGTTCAGATACAGCCAAAGGAAAAGTACACTTTAAAATGGTGATTTTCAAATTTTATTTTGGACAAAGAGAGCATGCTCAACCTGGACCACATTCCTACAACCCATGATGCACAGTATCGGGTGAATATTTAGCTTAATGTTTTCCAACAGACCAGTTGGAGATGATTGACTAGGCTGACACATAGGGCAGTTGTCCCTGAAGTACAATTTGGGAATGAATACCTGAAAATACCTACTTTGCTATTAGCCTGGTTTTTATCTGTAGTCCATGTCCTCTCTTAAATTTGAGTTAATTTTTAATTAATTTTAATGGGGGGTTTGCTCTGTAAGCCGTTTTAATCTATGTTTTCCTTGAGCAAATGGGCCTGAAATCCTATGGGAACCTGCATCTACTCAATGATTTTTTATCCTCCTGTCCACTATTAGTATTTCTGCATAGTGTTGTTTTGTTCCTATTTCCATCCCCAAATTCCTGCCTCTTTTCTACTCTCCTGATGTTACAGTTCTTCGGTACCAGTTTATCCTATTTCTTTCTCTTCTGCTTTTACCCTCTACTTCACTTCCAGCAGACATTTCTGTGTTGAATCTTGTTTGTTTGTCTGGGGACCAGAGGATGAAGAGCCTTAATTCAGGGGTGTCATATCTGAGATTTGCCAACGTGATCTGGGAAGATTAGTGATCTGGGAAGATTAGCGATTTTAAGGTGAAATGTGTGGTGGCACAAATGCAAAAACTTTGATGCTCTCTTCACCATGTCTCCATAATATCTACAGTATGTGCTGCTTTGAATTAAAATATTTTTTGAAAGTTAAATCTTCAATTTTCAGTTCCAAAAATTGTAAAGATTGGCAACAGATATCCAAAAGTGGCCTCAAAAGAATAAATGTGCTTTGACATATTCCTTTGTTCTTTTTAAGTAAATGAAACAATTAGTCCAAATGAAGCACTTCATCACTGAAACCCAGAGGAATTTCTTGGCTGCTGACAAATCATGAATAATAATAAAAGGAGAGAGTGCAGAAAGGAAGGAGGGGTCATAGATAATCTGTGGGTGACAAACAAAAGCCAATTTCAAGAACTCTTGAGCTGGGTTAACTTCTGCTGAAATGTTCAGTTTCTGTTTCAAAGTGTTCAGTAAGCCAAAAGTATTACAGTGGAGCTTCTGCAAAGTGCTTTGTGCACTCATTTTATTTCTGTCTTAAATAACTGATTATACTCCAGTTTCATGTAAAACACTGTCAGTGGAGATCTTTATTTCTATTAGTAGAAAGCATGTTCTTGCAAATGCAAATGCAGCTTGAATCTTACAAGGACAAGCTGAGCTTTCTACTTTTCTTCTTTCTATGAACCCTATTTATTTTGCAATCATCTTGCCCATCACCACCACATTTTTCTGTTTGCTTAGTCCTGTCTGACTGCAGTTGCGTAGTGCACAGTCTCTGTCTTTGCTGCTTGTAGGTCATGCTTACTTTATCAGCAGTCTTTCACTGGATAGAGCCTTCATTCCTGAGGGATGTGACAAGGCACTTCAATAACATATGAACCATAGACACGTGCATCTGGTGTGTATTGATATCAGTCAGGATCTATGTGTAATTTCAGTATTATCTGATGGCACTCACACTCTTCTCTCCATGGAAGAAAAATGTCTGCCATTAAAATCCTAGGATTCGTGGTGGTGAGGTAGCTGTTCAGTGAGCAATATTTTAAGAAAGTAAAATCTGTATCTCATAGAAGAAGATGCTGAAATACAATTAAGTGGTTTTGCATGCAGAACATTTAATGAAGAATGAAACAGAAATATGTATGTAGTTCTTCAGTTCGTTCTAATTCCTATTTCAGAAGTCCATACTGTTAGAAAAAGTGTTAAATCAGGTATAGTTTGATGAGGTGCAGTTCTAACAAATGGATTAAAAAATTATCTGACAACAAAAGAGCACATCTCCTATTTTGCTACTGTGCATCTCATGCAAAGGACACAAAACACAATTATTCATTCTTTCCCCGCTCTCTAAAACTGTGTCCTTGGTGCTTGAGACTTCAATAGGGGCACACAAGAAAGCGCCATGGTTTGAAGTAGAAGAAAATGGAAAAGAGAGCGTAATACTATTAAGCTGAAATTTTGTCCGTCTTTATGAGCTGGTTTTTGTTTGCATAGAACAGGATTTGTCTCAGGACAGTTTCTGCAGTTCTCACCATTTTGTATTTTAGGGAATAGTCGTGTGGGTGGGTAGCACAATGGAGCAATTTGGAGACTCAGTTACTCTGCCACTGAGCATGCCCTAATGGTTTCAAACCTACTCACAGAAATAGGGCAGACTACGCCAGAAAGTCCCAATATTGCAAAGGTACAGCATATCATTTTACTGTACAGCTTCCTAAAGCTGTTTCATTACCTATTACAAAATTATAAACTACAATAATGCTACAATAAACCTGCAATTGTCCCTAAGATCTGCTATACCAGTCAGTCATCAGATGCTGCTTTTGTAACTCTATCGACTTGAAAAGGTTGCATGAGGAAGGTATTTGGTCCATTTTCGCTAACTATAATATAGTGTTCTTTGCAATGTCCCAGGTGTATAATTCGTGTAGCCTTCTTTCATAGAGTAAAGGAGATTAATTTTAGAAACAGTAGATTTTACAGATCCCAGGACATTTGCCCTAACCATTATTTTGCTCTGAGTAAGTAGGCTCTCTGGTTAGCTTTCACTTGTGGCAAATTATATCACAGACGTATTAACAACTATACTCCAGTTAAAATGTGTACCACTAGGGATTGTCTTCAAGACCAATAACTTTGCAATTATTTCCTATCTTAATATTTGTGGTAAGTAGTAAAAATTTAAAAAAAGAAAATAAAAATAAGTTTGGGATCACACTGCAGCTGCATCCTCATTGAGGATTTAGATGGAAAATATAACACCTAAAAAAGACACCTGAATGATTTTGGACATGAAAGAAAATTTTTAAAGCCCCACAATCTCATCAGCTTTAATAATATCTTAGATTTGTAATCATCTTTCCTGATGGTGGGCAGACAGAAGGATGTTTTGTTGGAACCTGGTCCTGTTCTGGGAAGTTAATAAATCCTTTTTTAGTTATATGTATGCAATTAAGTCCCATTCCAGTCATGGCCACTTCAAGGTGTTCTGTTGCCTTATCTGCTTGAAGGTTGAGTGAAGACGATATATCTTAATTCCTACAAAGAGCCATGGATGTAACATATTCTCAGGGGTGGGAAAGGACTGTTGATTCCTGCCTTGTGACTTTTACTACCCAGCTAATCCTAAGAAGGTGTGTGACTGGAAGCTCATTTCTGTGATGCTTCTCTGGATGTCCTCACTGGGTAGCCTACACAATTCTGTAAACTAAGTTGTTCTTGCTTTTAAGATGAGTTAGCTTGTGAGGACTCAGGAAATCCTTGATGTTCGAAGTAACTGGGTGGTCCCATAAATAATTACAATTGAGCTGATCAGTATTTTGGAGAAAAAAATTAATAACTGACAATAGACTTTCTTTTTAAAGTAGGATCCCCCTCAAGGAAATTTATTTTAAAATATTGTGGATAATTCTGCAATTCTTAAAGAAATATTATTATATGTATTTTTTCATATGTTCACATTCTTCTCCTCTATAGTTATCTAGCTAATTTTGAAAATTTATTTCTCCTGAGCTAAAAGGGAAGGAAAATGAAGCAGGCAAAAAGGGAAAAGAAATGGAAATCTGTAAATGAAATACTTCTTTTAAGGTGCTAAGGCAAAAAGGTGAAAGACTTAGGAGTGGGGAAAGAAAACTTGAAATAAAGTGAATCACAAGCAGGAGTAACAGTGTGGAAATTATTAACAAAATGGCTTTCAAGCTTTTCTACCATTTTATCTCAGGAAGCCACAATACCAAATTGTCAGCATAGTTATAAGATAGACATTTTAGTGTCTCTCTCTCAATTCCGTTTTAGGGGTACAGAAGAGATATCTCAATTTGCATTTAATTCTTAGACTTACACATGTGCCTTTTCCCAACAAATAGAGAATCAACTATGCACTTTAATTTTTTTTTTTCAGCTTTCTCAGCAGGGAAGATTAGTCTCTTTACAGTGGAAGACTTCTCTCTGTGGTGTATGCATGTCAGAGCCTTCCCCCACCTGCTTTTGAGAAGCTGAGTGAAATCTATTGGTAAGTAACATGATTTTGCCATAAAAGAAAAAATGTATATAGTCAGGAATAATTGAGTAATTGAATTCACAGTTCGATTTGAACAAACCTATGACCAATATAAATCCAGTATTAACAGTTGATTATCTCAACATTTATTAACAGTTATATGCTAACAGATGAAAATGTTTCACATATGAACTAGGTGCTGTTCTGTTCATAATTAAAAGTTTGCCTGTGTAATATTTTACCAGTGGAATAACACGAAGCTTTATGTTGAGCCAGGTTACTGATTGGAAGAGCTGTGCTGCATTAAAACAGTCTTATTTGGTCTTAAACAAGAGCCTTACTCAAAACAGTCTTGCTCCCACTGTGGGAGCACATTATTGTGTGCAAGGGCCATCCTTCTACATTCTCAGTATAAGTAAAGACAATAAGGCCAAATTATTTCATACACTGCAGAATACTTTCCATGGATACTCTTGTAATATTAAAATATAAAAGCTCCTTAGGCAGATACTAAAACCACACACAGTTGTGTTGTCTAAATGATAACCACTGATGAAGTAGGAAGGAGAGTAGGAAGGCTATCTGAAACTGGATATTGAGTGGAACCTGAGCAATAGACTGTATGACATGCTGTTAGACTGTATGTAAGGTAAGTCAATCTGAGAAAATTTATACTAAAACCAGCCAAATTCAGCCAGCTTTCCTCTAACACGGTAAAGACTGTGGGAACCTCACAGAATATACAGAACATACCATGATCATGGAGTCTGTTAAAAATACCTTTCAGATAGTATTTTGGTTCTGTTCCTACAGAGACTTAACAACTTGGTTAATTTTGACCATCACACATGACCAGAGAAGTCAATTTTCATGCCTATTTGGCAGTAAAGAAATACTTTAACAATAGATGTAAATATTTAATATCCATATGGTCTGATCCAATTAAGTCAAATTGGTGTCTTTGGATTGATTAAAAAAAGGAGCTCAGCTCAGTTATTTGAATGCTCAGTCAGAATAATTGCCCAGAAATTAGGATCAGAGGCTTTTGGTTTTCATTACATCCTCTAGGTTATATGCAACATGTAGGTGTATCAGGTGTAAGGAGGTTGTTTTTGAGTGCTACCTACCATGATTTGGGGTATTTTTTCTCCATCTTTGATGTTCATGCATCACTAAATTCTCTGGGTAATATTTCTCACAAGCAGAGGGAAGGGAACAGTGCATACCAAGAAGGTAAAAAATTTTAATGCCCTGTACATCATGATCTTCTGTCTTTACTTACCTGGCTAATAATAACAAAATTGTTGGGCTCTTCAGGCACTTTCCCAGAGCTTTTAACAGATTATTTTCTGATTTTATCAGCATTAATTGCTTCCAGTGGGACTAAGTATTAGTAAAGGTAAGCCTTCACATCATCAGGGACTAATTAGGACAAGTGCAAAGGAAAGAGAAGTAGAATGAAAATTGTTCTTATTATTCTTGATCTTGCTATTTATTGTGTTCTGAGCCTAGCAGCACACTTTTCTGTTTCTTGCTTGTAACAGAACCTATTAGTGTTACGAACATTGTCTAACTTGGACTACTTTTTTTTCTTTATCCATTCATATTTTCCATGTATTTACATAAATGCTACTAATTAGCATTTGGTTTTGGTGCTTCTTTTAGTGGGAAGAATTGTAAAGATTGAGTACACAAGCAGTTTAGTGTCCTATTCAAGGAATACATCTGCTGCCGAATAGCTTAATGTTGATTTTTCCACAGTGACTTTACCTGGACACATGTGGGAAAACATAAAGTATGCAGTACCTAAGGAGGAATATATTATTTATTTCATTTTTTCTGTTAGCTGTCGTCATGTTTACAAATTTAAGTGGACTATACTACCTCATTATTTAGCATTTTTGAAAGTTTAGTGATGGAGAGATGAAAGAAGAAGAGTTTTAGTCTTGTAATAGGTTCATACTGTTTATAGTACACTAGATGTATAATATTAGGTGTAGCTATAGGTGTTTGGTATTTATATATATCTATGAAAACAGTGCATCTAAGATTAACAACCTTAGATTCCAGAGGTTCTGCAGCCACCATAGCTCTTCAGGATAGCAGCATGATGAGTTTATCTTCAGTGATATGACAAGGTGAAATTTTGTTGCTGTTGTTTCTGGATATTAAAATTCTTAAAGGCTTATGAGGGCCATGTTTAGTATAATATGTAGCTTTCTAATATAAGCACTATTTAATCTCTAAAACAATGCATTTTTCCATGGTGTAAGAGTACTTTACTGC
Organism: Gallinago undulata; assembly: GCA_026546715.1. Lineage (NCBI taxonomy): Eukaryota > Metazoa > Chordata > Aves > Charadriiformes > Scolopacidae > Gallinago > Gallinago undulata. The sequence goes on from JAOTQQ010000032.1 coordinate 5,757,498, forward strand.
AGTCACTCTCTAGGGCATAAGAGAATAATCTGTATGTAAAAAGCAGAATGTTGTGATCGCTCCTCCTTGTTGTGGTTCCTGATTACCTAACTTGCCAGTCACACATAGTATTTTCCATGCCATGCAAATATACATTGTAATCCTCCCACTCTTCACCAGGCCAGTTGTAAATGAAAGAAAATAAGGTAAGTAAGAATTTAATTTTGATAAATCTTTGGTTTTCAGCTTACAGTACTGTAGGTACCTATAAATTGATTGTAATAATATTTTTTTCACAGATAGTCAGATTATGTTGTCCATACTATAATTTCCCAAGATTCCTTTTTGCCCCCTTCTTTTTTAAAGATAATTAGGATGCTTGATTTGTTCCAGTTTTCTGGATCTTTACTTAGCTCAGAGACACAGAAAAGAATGAAGTTAATTAGGTCACACTGTGGTCAGAGGCCAGACCAAGAATAAAAGAACAGATAACAGGTATCCCTGATTGCAGATATATAACAGATACCTCCTGATTCCAAATCTACATTATGACACACTGGCCCTGAAATCTATTTGAACAGTACTAATCTCTTTATACTTCCATCCATGTCATTATTTTAGCTGCACAATCAGGGATTCTGGAAGCAGGCTACAAGCTTTGAAAATGTCTACTAAAGTTTGAGTTAGCTCCTCAGCTGTTATCAGTGGCTTACTGGCATTTTCCCACATTATGATTCACAAGCCTGAGGTTAGGCAAATACTGTGATTGATTCCCACACTTAATAAAATGCCTTTCTGCCTCTGGTGTGCAGCTACTCCCTAACAAGTCAGCCCTGTCACCCTCTTCCCAGCTATTTCAGCTCAGAAAGAGAAAGTGGGCCTGATGGCAGGGAGTCGTGCTGAGGCACACAGTGAACAAGGATCCCAGTAATGGCCAAACAGGCAGAAATGTGTGACCACATGAAGAAAGGACTCCAGACAGGAGGATGTAGGGAGAAGAAATCCAAGCTCTGAATAACAATAAAGAAATAGGAAAACACTGCCATAGAAAACCAGAAAAATAGCATGTGGCTTGTGAGAGATCTCAGTGATGATTCTTTTGCTGGAATCATTAAACCTTTCTGTAATTAAGTGAAAAGCCTGTAATGTTCACATACCCATCTCTGTAGGAATTCCTTTAATATTTTGTTTAGCATACAGAGGCATAGCTTAAATTCACCAATGGTAAGAGACCATCTTTGGTTTATCTTTCACTGGGGACTTCTACACCACACAGGCTTTCTGTTTGACCTTTACATTTTCTTCAGAGGACAAGAGGTTGAAGTCTGCAGGATAACCAGAAATACCCAACGCGGCACAGCTGCTCTGGAGAAAACCTAAACTGCTTTTGAGCACAAGAAGTAGTAAACATCTGGGGATCATTTGAAACTGTAGCTGCTCACTCACTATGGAAGACATGAAAGAAGCAGTTAATGTTTCTTTTCTGGGTAGGGGATTGATCTTTATCACCACTTTCCCTAAACTGTATTAATAACAATCACCAGGGACAGGAGAAGTACGCATATTTTAAAAGGCAGCAGTAGTTGCCCCAGGTCAACTTAAAGTAAAGGAGAAATTTGAATCTGAGTTTTACTTGTTTTCTATCCAGGAGCATGATCCTCTTTTGTTGGCAATAATTTTTGTGTGAAGTTTGACTGAGACTTCTAAGGGTACATACAAATAAATCAAGTTAACAACAATAAGAAGAAAGAAAAAAATGCCTCCTGTAAGGTCTCCAAAATAATTCAAAAGAGTTCTTTTCTTTTTTTTCACTAGGACTTTTAATTTTTTATTTAAGATTGAAGTATATGAGAAAGCAGTTCTTGCTTCATAGAACATTTGGTCTAGTGTTTTCTATACCAGGTCACTGAGGCCGCTTCCATCTGGGGAGCCGATAATCTCTATAGCACCCAGAGGAGTGTCCTCCAGCCACCTGTCACATGTGGCTTGCTTGTAGAGGAGGGGAGGAGAAGGGATGGTCTTCTACAAACATACCTGGTGAGATCGCTTGAGTGTAGTGAACTGAAAAATCACTTCCTTGTACTCCCACAGTAGCATGTAAAATGGGACTATGGAGTCCTCACTCATGTCTGTTCTGCGTGATTCTTATTCCTCCTCTCTCAGTCCTCACTGACTAAAGTAAGTAGAAAGGGATGACATCTAATTCCTCAGAGCTGTTACCTTTGTTGAAATACAGCAAGTACCATGGAAGAAGCTGGCTCATGAGCTCTCTAAGAGATAAGGTCTTTCAGATCATCTATACCTCTTGGATGCTCGTGATGAGGATGGATCAGCAGAGGGTCACTCAGAGGGGACACGGAATTTCTGTTGATAAAGATCCTCAAAACTCAACAGGACAGTCTCTGAACAATCTGATCTAACTTCAAAGTTCACCATGCTTTGAGCAAGGGTTTGAAGTAGATGACATCCAGTGGTTTGTTCCAACTTAAATTATTCTATGATTCTACTTTACTAGAAACTGTATACCTCAGTAGCAGATCTGAGGTCATAAGTAATGGGGAATCCTGCTGGCTGCAGAAGCCAGACCCTTGGTCACCAACAGCTGCTTAACTAGACTAGCCTTTTCCCCAGCCTCTGAGCTCACCAGGCTACATTCCTGCCTGTCTAATAAATGAGTTGGTTTTCTTGGTTGGAGACTTTTCAGGACTGAATACAGCTATCAGGCATTCCTGAGCTCAGAATTCACCTATGACCTGTGACCACTAATGCTCAACAGCTACCTGCTCTCCTGTCAGTGAATCTCCAAGGATGTCTTTCCCAAACTGGAGGAAGAGTAGAAGCCAAGAGCAGTCCCCCAGAGCACTTGCCCCAGGGAAAAACCACTGCCCTTCACTCCCAGCTGCTCCTGAGTGTCATCCCTCCTCTTCATCTCTTAGAAGCTGTGCAGAGTTGCTCCCTGTTTCTTTCTTCCTTCTCCTTCCATTCCCATAATATAAGATGAAGCCTTCCTAGTTCTTTCTATACATAGCCACAAGATCCAAGGGAATCTCTTTTACTTTCATTCTTACTGAGGAAAGTTTGAGGTACTGCTTTTGCTGATGTGGCAGAAAAATGCAAGCACTAGTCTAAATTTTTAGAAGTTCCTCTATTTGGAGCAAGAACTAATGTACGGAGTGAATTTGCCATCTCAACAATCTTAGCAAACCCCACAGGTCTTTATGTACCTTGGGAATGTTGTCTTAGAAAAATTTCACTTTTCTTAACTTTGAGAATGCAGTAATGCACAGATATCAGAAGCAATGCACAATATTAATGTTGTAGGAGATTTTCTAAACTTTTATTGACTATTTTTAAAGGAACCCTTTCTGCACAGCTGTGGCAAGGCAAGGCAGCATACTTGTGTCTTGTTGTTGTTACAGATATTAATGGATGTTACTTGGTGGAGTCTCCCTGTGGTGTTTGAAAGGGTACACTCATGTGTATAATAAATTTGTTTGTTTCCTTGTTCACAGATTTTTTGAGGAGAGGAACTACAAAAGCATTCCTTCCCATAAGACAGAAGCGAGGCCCACATATCATACTTCGTTCTTTCCAAATGGGATATTTCTTTGCTGCACCTGGAAAGAATGCCAGAATCCCAGCTGATAAAAATTCGATTTCCATGAAGTCAGTAGGGAACATGAAATCATTGAAGGAACAGACCACATATAAACCCAACAGCACAAATTAAGGAAAGGATCTTATCTGTCACAGACTAATTGGCTGCAGCCTACTGTTTCACATATCAGATCTCTCCCTGCTGTTCAGAGAATCTTTAGTAAAACAAATCTGTGCCAGAAATAATTTATACTTATATGTGCATATCTGTTCATAGATCACAATATGGCCTACTTCCTATACACCCCTTCCATTTGCAAGCATCAAAAAGATATATGCATCTTCACTAAAGTAAACAGTATTTGTAAAGTTAGACACGAATCTCATTCATCTTTTTGAGGTCTCCTGTCAGTAAGGGTTTTAAGTGCTCTATTATTTTGAAAGTCAGTTTAATGACTGCATACTATAAAAGTTAAAGCAATTATATGTAATGCATAATGAACAATATGACTTCCAAATGTTCACATGTAATGCATGTCAGATTTCAGTTGAAAAACAAAACAAAACAAACCCCTCAAGGTTGCAGTCTGCTCTTTAGAAGAGCCACATGTTGTAACCTCAGAACCTCAAAGTATCAGCTGTTTTTTGTGCATGATCAGAGCAGTGGAATCTATGCCATATTCTGCCCTTTATTTTCTTGAATCTGGCTGCAGTAATGATCAGATGTGCACTTCTGCCAAATGCAGTCCGTGTTTGATCCACACACAGATCAGTGAATTGATCTATACTTTTGTACTTTTTTTTCTCTCATGGCATATCTCATTCTGACAGTTTTTTACAGTATATAGCAAAGACAGATGTGTAAATAAGGAATGACCTTTTCTAAAATTCATCTCTGGTTGCTCTTCTTATATGACTTTTGGTAAAAGGAAAATATCTATAGACACCAAATGAGATCAAGAACCATTGCACTCTCATGCTGTAAGAGGTAGCCTTTTGTGAAACACTTAAAATCTAAATACTCTAGACAAATAAAGGAAGCAGATTTGCACCTTCCTAGAAAGAAGAGTAGAAGTGATCAGTCATGGTAGTGAAGAATGCCTTGCCTTTGTCAGAAGAAGCTCTTGAAGAGGCCACTTACTCTCATTCCAGTTCTTCAGCACAGATTTTCATGTCCCACACATCTTTCCCCCTTCTGCTGTTCTTACCCACTTCTGGTGCATTCTTTACCACATGGACCATTAGTTTCTTTTTTTATCAGGACTGTAGATGTAAGTTACCATAGTAAACTGAGCTTGAACTGTTCAGGAACTGCTTACCTGTCCCTTCTGGCTCACTTTTTCCTTCCCCAGAGGCAGTGGCACACAGGAAAGAGGTAGAGCTAACGGCAAGGGTAGCAGCCGCCTCAACTGTCAAACTCTGGTCTGTTTGTATTCATGACTTGGCACTCTAAAATTGTACACCAGCTCAGTCAAAGAAAAGTTCCAAATAAAGATCATTAAATATAAAAAGGACAGTGGGAAAGTCTGGCTGGACCCCTCAGATGTCTCAGGCTCGATTTCTCTGAATTGCTTCTTTGCAGGTAAACCTATTCATATGAGAAGTATGGCCTCAGGCCCTGAAGTTTTAAACGCTTTATCAAAATGCATTTGTTGAGTGTTGCAATATTTCTTGGGAAGTTCATGTGGTTTGGGTTTTTTTTGCACCTACAGACATGTTGTAATCTTCTGTTCTGAAGCAAATCGGCTTCCTGGGAACTTTTCAAATATTCAGACTAGTTTCATGTTAAGTTGCTTAGAAATACTCCCTTCAGATACATAGTACAACAATACCCAAACAAGGGTTCATGTTTGGAAACAAAACATTTTATATATTGAAATAAAATTTTATGTATGAAATTTTATTTAAAACAACATTAATGTGATTTTAGGTAAAGCTGACCAACAGGGCAAAGCAAATGCTTGAAAGAGTTTTTATTTTACTTCTTTGCTTATAGTGTGGTTGGTATTAACCGCTTTTCTTAGTTTAATAACAAGGGTGGGAAGAGGCCAAGCACTGGGAGATTAATTTAAAAACTAGCTCAGAAAATTAGTCACAGGAGAGCAACATCAGGGTGTCTGGCACATATCAGCATTTTATTTCATTGTAACTAAAATATTGCACATGGATTCATAAAACACATTTGTTGGGTTTTCTTTTAAGTTTCACAGTTTGTTCTTTCTTTTAAAACCTGTGGTAGGTCAGAATTAATGATCGCAATTTCCTTTGCTAATGACCTCAAGTATACTCTTTTTAAACCCTAGTAGATGCCTTTTTAAAAAAGGGCAGGAGGCTCTTCTAGCAATATCAAAATAAAACATGAAATGACACTTCTAAATTATATATCTACAGCTGTATTGAAAATTGTAGTAAGGCTCTAAAGAATTACTTTAATCTATTGCAAAATATATTTAGTGTTCATAGGCAAAACATATATGGATATAGTCTTTGTACAATGATACTAACATCCATCTGAATATTATATGTAAGATTATTAAAAAATGCAGTGATTACAGGAATGTAAGAGAAAATCCGATTATTTTAGTACTTATTATCACTCATGTTTTCCTGGTCAGTCTTTCTCCCTTGACAGAGAGGAAGGAACATCACAGTCCATTCTTTTAAGTAGGATTTGCTATTTGTATAAGCTGGTTGCTTGCTTTCTGTATTTTAAAGTATCCAAGAGGGTAGTAGAAGGATTTGTCAATGTTCTTGGCATGAACTTCATGAATATGTGTACAGGGGACATATCTCTGTGTAAAGCATTTGTATCCTTAGACAGCTTGAAGGCATTTTCATACTACAAAATTATGTTACTGGAGATCTTATATGCACTTATGTCACAGTTTAAAGTAATCTGTAGAAAAGTTAGGTTTTTTTTATAATTTTATTTTTAGTATTTAGAGCATATGATCATTATTAATCAGATTCAGACTAAGTGCCAATAAATTCTACAGGCCTCTAGGCTAGAGATATATCAAGTGACTTTGCCAAACCAAGATGAAGGAAGTAAATTACTTCTTATGTTGTGCAGTTTAATGCTGTGATTCCATAACTGTCAATACAAAGGCTCTGCTGATGCACAAAGTGATGCAAATGTGATCTGGATTAGGCACAAGAATACAGTTGCATTTTGGTTGAGTGAGCCAGCATATTTCAATTGTTATGCCATCTTTATGCTTTTAGATATTCTTTAAAAACATGCAAACACCCCAAAAAACCAAAAAAGCCAAGTCTGTGGAATGAGCCTGTACCACATTGATAAGTTGTGTTGCGTGGATGTAGCAATTTTGAGCCAGTAGTAGAAATCTGTGAAGTGGAGCTTCCTGTTTGGTCCATGTTTTAAGAGGGAAACAAATGCCTGGGAAGGCTACGTGATTAATGGACATCTTGTTCATCACTGTCTAGACATGAGTGTGGACATATTTATTTTTTTTTATCAGTTACAATGGAAAGACACAAAATTCTGGCAACAGCTGACCTGTTACCAGTAACACTTGTGCTAGCACAGCAGAAGGCCAAGAAACATGATTTCCAAGCTAGTGAAGAGAAACCCACTCTCATAAATCTCTTATGAGAGGAGATGGGAGTGGGCAACTGCAAACAGCTTAATTCAAGCAAGCAACATCATACGTTAGAAATCAAAATAAGCATTTTACTCTTAGTGAAAAGAGTCTCAGTGGGATAGGTGTACTATGGTGATGAAAATGCTGTACTTGAAGCACTCTAGTCTCCTCTTTTTCCCCCTCTTTTTCCCCCTTCCAAATGGCAGCTTCACATTTCATCAAGGTCGCATCAACACTTCATCTTTCTGAGAAAGATTAATAGCGTGCCATAAAGTTTCCTGTGTGACTGCATCTATCTGAGGAGCCTTTAAAACCTTACCTTCTCAGCAGGACTTTTTTTTTTTTTAAACCCAACAAAAACAACTGAAAGGGTCTGCTCCGCTGACCTCGGCCAGTCTCTTTGTAGAGCCATAGCAGCTTCTTTTCTGAGTGGAGGTAGCACTGCACTATCAGAGGTGGCTGCTTTTTAATTAATTTGGTACTGTTTGTGAAGGGAAGACCAAGATAAAGGTAAGGCATTCAGTGAGTTTTTTCAAAAGAAGTGACTAATAATCAGTTTGTTGATTGGAGTCAGTCACAGGCTTTAAGAGGAGCTGAGGTAGGGTACTAGTTGATATTTATGATATTTGGGTATAAACAGAAATCAAATGCATCTTCCTTTGTTTATCCCTTAATTTCTTCCCTAGGGTTTTCTAGTTAATGATGACTGAAAAGAAATGATTCATCTCTCCATTTTCCAAGAGTGGAAGTGTCAGTGAACTCTTCCCTTGCTGTAGGTGTTAACACATGGAAATACTGTTTCTACTTGGTATCTATTGCATGTTAGTTTTTGGTATGTGCACAAAGACTGGCTGTGTTTATTTTCAGGTATTGTTTACATATTTTCTCTGGAACTTGTTTTAATGATGTGCCCTTTGATTCCTCTGCAGAACAAAACATCTTTTTATGGATTTGTACAAATAACTTTAAATGACTGAATAGTGAAAGTCATTTAAATGCATTTTTTCATGTTTCTTTTCCCAGTGTCATTTTCCTGAATGGCAAATTTTTTTCATGCATTTCTAGATAGTTCAACACATGCAGGTCTTAATTTATTTAAATATTTATTTATGTATTTAAATACATTTGCTGTCAGATGTTTTGTGCAAGGCAGCTTGTTTTAAGACGGAAGCTTTCCAATGCAAGCACCTGCACAGAACTCATATCTATTAAGGGCACAGCACTGATTTTTGAAGTTTATTTCTTGTTCTCAAGCACAACACATATCCCAGCCTATCATATAATTTGAAAGGATCCTTTGAACAGAAAATCTTACGTGCATAACTAGAGTTTGGGGATTTTTAAATTTTTTTTTTATTAAGCTCATTATTACTGATGAGGGCCTGGTGATAATCCTGGAAGCTTTACTACCCTTCAGTTGCCCTGGAATCAAGCTGTGTTGGGAGATCTGTATTTCCTTGTCAGTGTTTTTTCAAGAACACTGGTAATCAGGCCATCCATACAACCCTAGCTCTTCCAATCTTACCATTTCTGCAGTGTCTCAGACTGATTTCTGAAGTATTGATTTCTGAAGTATTTTCCCCAAACAAGAAAAAAATCTTAGATAGTAACCAGTATAGAAACAAGCTTTGATGCTTTAAAGATGAGCATGTATTTTCCATCCCATGCTTCCAAGACCCAGCTAATGCTCGTTTGTGTCCCACAAAGACCCACAGACTCACAGCACACAAACAGATATAGCAAAGCAGGGACTAAGCAGAACTGCATCAAAGGCCTTTTTGTGAAAATATGGACAATGCTATAAAACTAACCTTGTGTTAACCTACTGAAGAACAGAGGACAAGAATTCTGAATGCCAAAATATAGAGAGATGTGTGAAAGGGAAAACTTATACAAAAGTAGGCAGACTGAATAAAACTATTTATCTTTAAGCCACACAAGTCATGGTAATTAAATTAGGTCAGGCTGGCTGTAAAGCTTCAAAAAGCAGGCTGTAACTAATTTAGAAAGAGGCAGAGAAGACCTGAAAAGAAAACAGATTGACAGCCCCCTATTATTTTTTATCTAATCAAGGCAACTAAACTTAGGAAAAGGAAAAAGAAAAACACAAACCATGTTGATTTATCAAGATTTTCTCTCAAACCATTAGGATAGACAAAAGCACGTAGTCACATCTTTGAAGTGATGGTTTTCACATTGTTATTCGTACTGAGGGTTACATGCATGCAGATTTTACCACTGAGTAAAACAGAATAATTCAATGCCTTAAAGTTCAGAAAGTGGTAGAGAGTATAACAAAGAATAAAGCCAGTCTGAGCTTTATCATTACAGAATCATTTCACTGAGCATCCATATCATCTGCTGCTATGTGAAGAGAAATCCTAAACTTCTGTGAAAAGAGGACAATTAGACTTTTATTTAAAACCATTTCTTCATAAAACCCACCTGCCAGTTTGTATTAAAACAACCCTTTTTGAAAATAGTTTCAAATATTTGCTTTGAATTCGAATGTGTGAGGTTATATAGGGTGTGGGAACTACCATTCTTGGAAGTTAAGAAGGAAGAATTAAGACTTTATTTATAGGTATGGATCCAGGCTCATTATAAAAAGTTTAAAATAATATTTCAGTTGATTTCTACAATAGTTTTCATTCTCCAAGTGATCAGAAAAATTAGCATTCTAAGGCTGTCTGAAGGGTGAAGAGGACTGTGTGAACAAAATGGGGGAAGGGAATAGACAAAAAGCCCAGCTTGGTTTGTGTTGGTGTTTAATAGCAAACAACCCTTTCCCACCCTGCTTCTCTTTTATGCCTGTTTTAGTTTTAAGTAACTTCTAAAGGTTTTCCAGCAGCAGATGACACTCAGCCACTACATTCATCTGAAATAAGATACGAACTTTGCCCTGTGAAGAAAATATTTGAGGTTTTCAACACAATTAAGTGGTTGCAAATTCTCTGTGAAAATGGAAATTCCCTCCTATTTCTACCAATAGGTCCCTGAGGGTGAATTTTTGACCCCGGTGAAGTCAGTGGAAACTTTGCCCTCTTTCATTAACACAAGAGTCATCCTTCATCCCATCTTGCACTTGCGACAATGAAATGTGGATAGTAAAGGAGAAACTGTCTCACTGGGGTATTACCATTAGGCAACACCTTTTCCCGACAGTAACAGAGAGATGATCAGAAAAAATACAAAAAAAATGCTTAGTCAGAAAGGCAGGGGAAAAACAACATTAAGGATTTCTTCTTGCAGAATCTGGCCCTGCATCTGGCCTGACACCTTGAAAGTAGAGAAAGAAGGAAGAGAAATAATTTGAAAAGGGCTCTGGGAAGGAGAGTAGACTCTGTTCACTGCAAGAAAATGTAGTATAGAGAACATAAGCAGTCAGAGCTGGCTTGTCACTTCTTCAAAGCTGAACTGGTGCCAGCAGGTAGGATTTATTTCTGTTTGATAGAAGAGGAAGCTCTCACCCTTCAACTTGAAGAGCACTCAAAACTCCTCTTCAATAGCAAGACAGAATTTTAGCAAATAAGTTACAAAGTCAATTAACAGAACCCAGAGCATTGGCCCAGAATTTGGCCCAAACACAGGCTGAGAGATTACCAGTATTTTTTGTACCAAAACTTGTTGGCTAAACCTTCTCTTTCCCCTTCATACTTCCTCTCCTCCACCTGCCTCCTCATCCGTCTTCTTCCTCTCCATCATTCACTGCTTCTGACTCCACGTTGCTTCTTGCTACTACCTACTCCCCATCTCTTCTTTGCACATCTGCTGTCACTGGCAGAGGCTCCATGGATGGTTCTCTGGCTCCATCCCAAGCTGAGCCAGATCACGACAGCAGAACTTAGTTTTCTTGATCTCTGATGCCCTTCTCATCTCTACTGTACAAGTGTACAAATGTTAGCACTGCAAGACATTTTTTCCTCATCTGTCACTTTAAGTCATTTATGTATAGAGAATTACTAGCAGAATGGGTCTCCTCCAAGGACACAGACATTTCCTCTTGACTTGTGCAATATTGAATTAATACATTATGGGGAGGTCAATATCAGAACCATTTTCCTCCAGATTTTTTCTGCTTTGAGAACAGAATGCATTTGGGAACTTGCTGCAGTAAGACACAGAGTGGAAACAAACCTACTCTACCTTATGATTGAACTCTCAATTTTGTCTTGGCGCACCCTGATTTGTAATGTCTTAAGGCCACTTAGTGTTGTCATAAGTTCACAAGGAAGGTAGGCCACCATTTTCAGAAACATATGTCTGACAGTCAGTCTTAGTCCTTTACTGTCTTTTATTTAAGTAATCTCTTTGTGTGCTTATTGATTAGTGGAGTGGAGTTCTGAATATATCAGAAACTGCCAATGGACGTGGGCTGAGGCACCAAGGTAAGAAAGTGCTGTTTCCAGGTGCAGAGTCCTGCTAAAAGTGACTAGCCAGAGAGTAATATAGAACCAGATTTTTAAAGATAAACCACACACAGAGGTCTGAACTCCAAGATTTCTGTATAGCAATTTACTGCTCTGTGCAGTGTGCACATGTAGCCAATATGAGCCAAGGGACTGAATTAAACCTGCTGAGCTTGGGCAGATTGGGTTTTACTTAATTTTTATTGCTTATAGGTAAAAGGGGACCTGCCAAGCTACTACAGATTCTGGATCTATACGATTTGGACCATGATATCTTATATTTTATTGTGTTTCTTTAAAAAGACTCCTCCTATTTTACTAGAAGCTGTAGTAAGATAAATTGGAGATGACACAGAGCAGTGGAAGAGCAAAAGCCTTTAGAAGCACTCTCCAAAATTAGAGTTTGTGAAATACTTTCCAAACATCTGCATGAACAGTGCTACATCAACCTTCCAGCCGACTGGCTAAAAAGAGCGTCCTTTAATGTAAACCGTGTTGCTTGGGATTTCTTAATGTAATTAATTCTTCATCTTCTTTTTATACTTTGCCAATGGTCGTTACCTCTGAGTCTTTTCCACTAACTGTTTCTTTCTGTTTTGGCATGATGCTGTACATTTTCATTGCATGGGGATCTCCTCAAACAAAGGAAAGTTATGAAACTGTCAGATCAGATTTCATATATTACTCTTGGCATTGCACTCACTAGACCCTGTACACAGTGAATTTTGAAAGCCTCTGATCTTTTATAACCATTTCCAGTCTTTTACATACATTTTAAAGTTCCTCATCTGCAGTCACTGGGAATATGATTATTAAAGCTGAGGTAATTTGGATATTTTCTTTCTGTAAAGATATATAGAGTGATCCATTACACCATAAATAATTTCTAATGTTTCATTATCCTTCTAGAATTCTTACTGTTTTATTAAGATTCTGAATTTATTTCTCTGCCCTCCTCTCTTTTTTTTTCCATGCTAGGGATATATAATGCTTTAGAACTTAAAATCAAGGTGCATAGATGTAAGAATAGATTACTCCAGTTTGTTAGGTGTTTCAGCACCTTTGGTTTTTAAATCAGATCCATGCTTCCTTTTATTATTTTTTTTTTTTGCTTTGTGATTTTCTAAAAAGTATTTCTTCTCTATGCATCGATTTAATAGATTTACATGCTTATATAAATGGTAAAATGTTCAAAACTATTTAAACAAAAAAGGGTATTACATTCTTCTATCTGATACACAATGTGGGAAAAAATCAGTGGATTTTATGACTGCTCGTCTAGAAGGGCAGCATTAAAGTGCTCAGGTATTTGTCAGAAAGTGTGATTATGAACACTGACAACAGGTTCAAAGTGGTGAGCTCCTCCTAGGTCTTATGGTACCATAAAATAGAGACATCAAGGACACAAAATCTTTTTTGCTCCTCCCAGACTGCTGTGTCAATCTGAAAGCCTTATCATGATCATGCATTAGCACCTCAGTTAATAACCATCTTGTGGAGTAGGATGAGTGTGATTTCTCTGCGCTATTGTGTTCCTCCTCAGTTCAGGGAAGTCAACCCAACTGAAGATACATTGACCTTTTGAGACTTAAATAGAAGAGGAGATCCCTTGACACAAAATCCTTTAAGTGTAGTTATATAGTGATTCCCTTGGCCAACTCAATGGGCCACACAAAGAATTTCCAGAGCTGAAAGCGAGAGCCTTGACAACGATAGTCTAAATTAAATGAAAAGGCTACGCTCGCTGGAGAACATTAATAGACAGAAATCTCATGTTACTTGTGGGATTGTAACTCTACAGTTGCTTCAGAGATCAATTGCACACAACTTCAGCAGGAAAGAATAAGTCTTCTGCAACAATGGGCTGAGATGACAGGTTATCCAGATGTCTTTTCTGAATGCAAACAAAACAACCCCACGCTATCTTTCATGCTTGTGTTATAAACAACTGGCATCCACTTCTGAAAATCCATTTTTCCTTTCCTTCACTCATACAAGCACTTAAATTTAAAAGGGGGAGTTATTTTGTTAAGTCTCTCTCAAACTTCTGATTGTACTTCCTTACGCGTACAGCTCATGGATGATCTGCTTTCCTTTGTTATTAATACAATAGACTTTTGATTGTGTCTATCTTTCCAAAACCATCTCTTAGTAGCTTTTTCATTCTGTCTAGGAGATTAGTAACTTTCTTAGAAGGATTATTTTATCCTTTCTGTTTTTCAATTTCTTTCCATTTTTCTTGGCCATCTACTTGGCAGCGTAGCCTACTATTCAAGTTCCTTCTGCTTTTCTTAGCTCATACCAAATGGTGGTCTCTTGTCCCAGTGTTTCTTTTGACTGATCCTGTTAGTGGTTCCATATCCTGATCTTTTGAAATTTCAGGTAGTATATTCAGAGAGCATACAGTACTTCAATGTCATTACTTTCAGCTATATTTATTACTTCATACATCATCCTGAACTGACAACACTAAAGCTGTCTTCTTGCTCAGTGAAGAGCTCTGCATGAGGCATGAGTAGACTTTCCTTTACTTTTTGTCATTTGGCTTTCCTACCACTAGTCACTGTTTGCTTTAATCAGATGACTATTGCTTCTCTATGTATTGAAATACCATTGTATGTCAGTGAGAGTAAGTTGTTCTTCTTGCATGGTGAAGAACTTTCCCAACCCAATGGTATACCAAGAGTATGGCTGGGTTGAGTTGGGACATATTGGAAACAAATAATTCCCAAGCCATCAGGGAATAAATCCTTGTGGATTCTTCTCTCAGCTGAAAGTCTCTTTCTTTTTCAGAGAAATTCCAAATTTAGCTCAGCTATTTTTTTCTGTGCTGAGAAGATATGTGTAATGTCTCTGAGAGAAGGACATTAAAACATTTTTCATTAACAAGGTTTATGAATAATACTGCCTATGCTGGTCTCGACAGCAAGCATATAGGGGCCACTGGCTAGAGAAACTCTGCAATTCATTAGCTAGTTTTATCTTTCTTTCAAAAAAGAACAAAAAAAATCTGACCGATATGCCCATCCAACACTCTCTGAAAAGAAACAATTCTTCAGCCAGACCATTCCCTTCCCTAACAACAAAGCCAAACAAAGAGAACTCATGCATTTACTTTTTTGCTTCTCAAAGAAGAAAGCCTGTAATCTAACTAAGAAATGTTTTAGATTTAGAAAATAGGATTTTGTTTTTGGAAGCAAATATCAGAGAAGTGAATGAGAAATATGGCACGGTTATCAGTGAGTGTAATGTGGAGGAAAGTAGTCTTTAATGAATAAAAAGGAAAGTATTTTAGAAGAGGGTTCCCGTGTTTAACAGAACCCTAAGCTTTACTCTAATTGGTATGGGCAGAAAATCTGTGAGGTTTGCTCAGAGAGGTTCACCTTGTGACCAAGCACATTAGGGAAGCTGCTATGTAGCACCGAGTTCAGTATGGAGATTATTACACCACTTAACCTTATCCTCAGGTCAGGCCCTCCTAGATCCATTAACTGTCATTTTGTTTCCTCCCACTTTCAAAAGCCCTCGAGATGGTCTGAAAATAAAGGGCCTGTTTTACTTCAAATCATTTAGCATGGTTGTAGCTTTGATCTCCTAACCTTTAGCAAGGCAGGGCAGCACAAGAGCGTTGTGGCATTGCTGTGGTATGGCATAAGCAACCCTGTATGAGGCTGGTAACCCTGGCGTCTGAGACATGGTTTCTTATTATTGGGACTTTCGTGTTATTAGCTGGTAGGCTCCATAATTTCAACTCCTAGAGATAAGTAGGATTCTCACAAAATAATGATTGAACTTAATTTGTTTCATTTTTTAAACATCTCTTGAAAGTACTCCACCACAGTGGAGTTTCTTTAGAAAAGAAGAAGGGAAACATTCACTCACCTGAAGGAAACGAAAGGTGACTCGCATTGGGCTGAACAATAAGGAAAAAGAAGACATGTGGCCAGTGTACTTTGCACTCCAGCTATTCTCAGCTGGAGGATGGTCCTTTGGAGGCTGGCATAGATTTGAGTCTCCTGGTGATGTCTTACTTTACCCCAGGATCCTCATATAGAATTTTAAATTTGGCTTTAGGCAAATAATCTTAATCTTGGCTCCCCTATAAATAAAATGGAACCAGTGGGATTTACTTAACCTAGAGAAGTGAAGAGCTTTTAATTTGTAAATACATATGAAGCATTTAGATTGAAGACAGTATTGCATGTGCAGTACAATAATGGGATGACTTACCATCTTATTAACCAAATTAATTGATCGGCCTTTCTTAGGTGAACAGTGAAAGGAAAAAGCTTTTGTTTAAATAAATACTGGTTTTATTTGCTATGATGGTTTAAGACATATTATTACTAGAGGTGGTCTTTAATACAAGTCTCATGGTATCCTTAAGCCATAACTCTTGGGACCACCTCATTCCTCATACTTTTTCCTCTGAGCAGGAATGTTGCAGTAGAGCACAGTTCAGTACAATATGCTCCATTAAAGGAGCTTATATAGCATCCTATAGGCCTATAGGTCTGGTGGGAACCTTGGCAGACACAAAAATGCTCTGGAAGACTGTGGGAATGCTGGTGACCTGACAATGATTTATAATATTGCATTACAAAAATAAATACAAGTATAAAATGGCAGAACGTGTCAGGATGGATCAAACAAAGATTTGCCAGTAACTATGCTGCTTTCCAAACCACTGAACCTGCTGGTTAGCCTAGGCCTCTATTTCCTCCAAACCTTCATAAAAATTTATTGCAGATGGATACTAAGAAACTACAGGAAAATTCTTCACTGTTCTAACAGCATTTTTGCCTTATGATAGTCTTGCAGTAACTCTTTTTTTTTTCCCTTCCCTAGCAGGAGAGGTTTTCTCCAGCCCAACATGGTTTAATCCTCTCTTTACAAATAGCAAAGAAAAAAATTTATTGGCCTATGTGGGATAGCCAAGGGATGAAGTACCAACAAACTGTATATGAACAAGAGAGACTTAAATCACTCTTGCAATTGCAGGCACAGTTTCAGCTGCTGTGCGAAGAGCCCCAAGACTATTCTCAGCCCAGGTATTATTTTGCTCTGGGGGCTGATGGTAACTAACTGCCCAATATATCAGAACAAGACAGTTTTGTGTAATTTAGCTTCTCTTTTGCTATGTATTCATCAATACATCAGGAGCAAAAAAAGGCCCAACTGAGAGCAAACCTGGGCGACACTGTGATTTGGAGCTGACTAGAGCTGGAGTAATGGAGCCATGGAGCTGCAGTAATGGGGCCATGTACTGGCACACTGGGGACCAGGACTTGGCATGTGCCATGTCCTTTTGTACTGCTCGCTAAGCAGAAAGGCATGACAGATCCAGCTTCAAGATCCAGCTGGACTGCTGTACCGATAAATCTCTCACACTGGTGACCCTCAGCATAGCACAGACCTGGCACCGGTGTCTGTACACTTGTACGCCATTCATTTGTATCATCCTGAATGCAATGGGTTTACAATCAGATACTGGGAGTTGTAGGCTGCACTCACCCACCATCAGCAGCGGCAGGAGCTCCAGCTGCCTCTGGGCTGTGCCGACCTGGAGCAGGAGCTAAGCAGAGCCCTGAGCAATGCCAGCACCTGCAGCAGCTCCAGGGGCTGGGGTGATTTTGTTTACAAGCAGTGGCGAGTGTCCTGTGTTTTTCTGCGTTCACGTGTGATAGCCCGGCTCAACATAAAGTCAGCAATGGCTGTGTACAAAATACAGCACTGCTTATTTCTGAGCAGTGTGCAGGCCACCCAGGCTCTCTAAAGGAAAACCGTTAAGCCGTGTATTATCTGATGACATGAAGGCAGTAGTTTAGAGAGATGTGGTCCGAAAGCCCTGATGCGTCCTTTTGACCTTGATACAAGTGCCTGCCTACTTTTAAACTTAAAGATGACCAGTTTAAACCTTACTGACTTCAATCTAAAGGTCACGTCCACAGATTCAGGATGTTCACCTGAGTAGTTTATTTGCAGAACTGTGCTCTTCCCAAGCCAGACGTTTGAAAACAGATAATTTGTCATCACAGAGGTAGGAGTTAAAGATTGATTGAGTAAGTAAGTTAGTCTAGGATAACATTTCTTTTCTTTTCCTGAAGGAAAAATCTACTGTAGCTAAAACTGTAGGTTACTAATGTAGTATGTGGATTTACCAAAGTGTTTCTCTGTGCACACAATTTTTGCAAAAGATGAACACTACCTATTTTTCTTTCCACTTACAGTAATGTGCTAGTGAATCGAATCTACTGGGGAATTTAATTCTGTGGAATCTGGGATCTTACTCCTCAACCAGGAAAGTCTGAGAACTGAAAGCCGCATTTGCTGGAAATATCAGTAATTGGGATGTGGAATGCAGGACATGTGGAAGTACAAATAGCAGTAACAGACATCTGTTCAAGCTGTCTTAATTTCTTCCAAATATTTATTGGTACAGCTTGTCTGATCATATATATCACATTTATTTCGTTGGTAACAACTGTTCTTTGTCATGAAGTGTACATGAAATTTAAGCTTATCCTGTATATTGCTGTTAGTCCTTTTTTTAAAAAAAAAAAAAAAAAGAATTATTAAGCAATGAAAAATCCAAAATAGAAAAGAGGACTTTTTAAACGTGAAAAAACGTGACAAGCATGTACAAGCATTTTGAGAACTGATTGGCATTCCATAATGAATAGCATGAGATAAATAGCTAACCAAAATCTTATTAAGAGATATTGAAAAGCATAAAATCTCCTCATTAAAAAGCAAGCAATAGGACAAGTGCAAGAGTTATGCAAGTATCTGATTCATTTATACATGCCCTGAATCATGATTAAATGTGTAGAGATGTGTCAGTATGATTTTGATATTATATCTATTTTCATTCATTAAGAGGTTACAGATACAAAGAGATAATCTCTTATCCCATAAGTTAATAATTTTGGCATAAGAGTATACTTATTAAGGCTACAGATCTGAATAAATTTTACACTGACTATGAAGCATGCTTTGCGCATTCCTGGTGACAGCAGGTTAAATCTCGAGATAACCACTTCAGACTGGCTGCATGCTTCAGTATTTTCCCCCCTTCACAGTTGTTAAAACTTTATAGAGCCTCAAAACATATCCAGATGGACAGTAACTGTGACTGCCACTTATGAAACCAGTATAATCTAGCACAATACACAAAGTAGGGTAAGTGTGGAAGGAAAACAAGTTCTGAATAGAGGACCTCCTTGGAATATTGGATCAGCCATCAGACACACCAATTCTGTTTAGACAGGCCTGTTATACACACCCAAATGTTCTGCAAAACAAAGCACACCCCCAACCTTTCACCACTGCAGCTCCTAAACACTTCTGCCCAAGGGTGGTCTTTACCCTGCTTGAGGCAGTATTTGTGCCTACATCTTTATTCACAAAATGAAGCATTGGTTTCCATAGTTTTTTGGCAAAGCTGAGACACATAAACCATGTTCTTCTTCTCAGAGGAATAGCGTATCTTGGCAGTTTTATTTGGGTCTGACCTTTTCAAATATGCAATATCAAAATATGAACAAATAGATCACTGTACCATTGCGCTGCCATTCTGTCTCCAGCGCATTCCCCCACACACCTCCTTCAGCCTGCTCATGTGAAGCCAGGATTATCATAAATAACATAACCATAGCAGAGAATTTGGTCAAGATAAAAATACTGTTATTTGAAATTTTAGTCTGTTCATTCACTTGTTGGATAATGTCTGCTAAGAACACCAAATACCAATATATAGTGGCTTCTACAGATTTTTGTGCTGGGCACAAAAATAATACATACAGTATGCATATATCACAACAGGATAATTAGGTAGTGGAGCCATGAAATAAGAAAAAAGCCCAAACCTTGGAAGATGTACAGCAACTAAATCTGTGTCTTCATTCCTTACTCAAACTAGAATGGCTGGTTAATTCAACCGAACCTAATTCTGACACCTATTTCTCCTTAGCATATGTTGGCAGAGATGCATCTGAGTGCAGCAAAGCATGCTCAATTATTTCCTTATTTGTCACATTTCACAAGATTCCAACTTACAAGTTAGCAATTACAAAAATTTTTTTTGAAATTGTGATTTTAATTCATGGTATTTCACCCCCTTTCCTGCCTTTTCCCCCTTCCTTTCAATTCATTGTAGTCACATCATGTGTTAGAACCCCAGTGCGACTGTTCAGGTTGTGTACCTGCTGCTTGTGGAGAGAGTGTGTTTTGAAATATATTGTGCAAAAGGACAGCATCTCTTAACACATGGTAGTAGTGCTGTGTTTTAGTTTGCTGTATTGCAGAAAAGATTGCTTACCATATTGTCTTAACAGAGCCTGCTCTTCTTTGTCTAAGAAATTGGCTAAGGGGTGTAAAGATTATTTAATTTTTCTGTGGTCTTTTTCTATCATGATTGGAGATTGGCATGTGAAGTATTTAATTGAGCTGTGAATATTGCTTTGTACTGCTAAGTTAAACAAATGCTGTGTCAGTCAGCTATCTCTGACTAACAAACTTAATTGAAAGTAGAAAAGGTTAACCTGAATAATCTTGGAGTCTTTTAACCAGTTGTAATATATCCATACAAAACTATTCTATTGAATAAGGAAGCTATCATTAAGGCTTTTGTCAAAGCAAAAAAAAGCCCAACAATTAGTTCCGACATTTTTGTTTGGGTTTTCTTCATGTTGCAAACAAAGCTCCAGCCTTCAGCATTTCAGCTCAGCTCCATTTTGTACCCGAGGTGACTGAGCCACTTGAGCAGTTGGTTGCATGTAAATGTGCTGAAGAAGAACCAGATCATAAACAAAAGCACACTGGGGCTTCAATAAGCAAAGCACAAGAGCAGAATATTAACCACGAATTCTACCTAGGTAAAAATTCCTTTTGCTTGGTCATGGCATATAACAAGGTTTCATGCCTCCCTTTCTGGCACATCTGGTGCCACAGACTCCCCAGGAACTTTATTTCATTCAGATGCCTGCTTCTTAATGAGCTGATCTTCAGAAGAACAGCTATTTACTGATTCATTGCTAAGTTACACCCTTAGCACATGATTTTCTCTCACAATAATTCATGACATAGGAAACTTGCTGCATCAGGGAACTCAAACCAGAAGCAATTGCAAGAATGCTCATGCAGCTAACATTGGGAATATGGGATTCCCTCATTTAGCTGCAGAAATTACTTAAAAATTTATGAATTCCTTCCAGTGGCTTAAGCACTAATTAGGGACTCTAGGGTACGTTAGAAAAGATGCTGTGTCATTAAACAATACTGTTTTAAACATCAGTATATACAAAAAGCAATAAGTGATTCAAACATGTCTGCCTTCTTCATGCCTGGTGGCTGTATCTGCTTCACATCTTTTAATTTTTCAGGCTTGTACCTTTGAATAGGAGGAGACCACCATATATGGGCTAGTTGTTAAAATATGTTTCCTTCACCCATTCATTCCTTCCAAAGGCTTGCAGTTGGGGAACTACTCAAAACACTCATTTAGTGAATTATGGCTGTATGAGGAGGACTCATAAAGAGAGTCCTTGTGACTTGACTCCTCCCTGTAGTTTATGTCATTTAATTTTTCAAGTCTTGATTTTGACTGTTTTCTTATCCAGAATGTCCCCTTGAAGGCCAGCTACGTCCTAAATTTACCATGTTGACAAATGAACCAAAAGATTGCTTCGTTAGATAGATATCAACAATTAATGAATCAGTTTTAAAATATTGCTTTCCCTCAGAATTTCTGCACTACATTTGCTTCTTGAAGCAAAAAAGTAACAGCTGAAGAACAGTTGAAAGTATTGAGCTACCTAAGTAGAAAAGGTATGCATGAGAATGTTAAGTCTTGGATATAGTTTTTCAGTATTATCACTGACCATCACTATTTCATCATGTCAGCAGAAAATAGGACGTATTTCATTTGGGAACTAGTACACTTAGCTAGACAAATGCTTTTCTAAATATCATTCAATCATTAGTGAACTTGAGGAGCTAGATTACCGTGTAAAGTCGGAGTCTTATGTCAGATGGACCTGTTTAAATCTAGGTGGTCTCTACTGATTTAAATGAAATTGCTTGAATTTAATTCACAGTAACTGGAATTGGAAATGGTCTATGTAATGAACAGACTCTATGATGTGTAGCACCGTTAAAAGGTAACATAAGAAAAGCTTAGCTGGACACAGAATATAGCCATAGACAAGTGAAAAATAACACATGACTATGCAAATGCTGTTCCTTAACAAGATTCTGAATTAGTAAAATATGAATCTAAAGTCATAATTGGTATCATTTTTTAGATGAAGGAGAACTTAGGATTTATGAAAAGGTGGGTTATTTTTGTCTCCATCATCAGACTACAAAAATACTTAGAAAGATAGAGAAGAGAGAGGTATTTTTCTGAACCACAGAAACCATCCTGTCCTCTTTCCTCCCAGCCTTTTCTTTTCCTTTCAGGCCCATTTGGACTAACATCAGTCATTCTCGTTACTTTAGTCTTTTTAGCTGATGGTCTGTGGGTTTCTAGTTTATTTCTGCATGAAAATTCATATGCATATCACAAGCTGACCAAAATATTCTTTAATTATTTCCCAAGAGCTTTGCTCCGTTCTCTGAGTGGGCACCACTGTGTTGCTACAGTGAAGGTCTTGTAAACACTCCCATTATAGATGTCTAATTTTGAAGGATACTATAACCCAGCTGGCTTAATTGTGTAGAGCTGCAATTCATTCTACAAGATTTCAGGAAAGATGCCAGTTATTTAACATGCTTACGTTGAAATAACTTGGCGCTTTTTTTTTCTTTTCTCTGTAGGGGTGAGGGTGACGGGGTGTCTGAAATGCGATGAAAAAACCCAACTAATCACATGCACAAATAAAAAGAGTCAAAAATTCCTAGGTTGCTGCTTATCAAGGTAGCCCTTCATTCCCAGCTATATGTTGTCTTTCTCAGGTACTGGGTTTTAGACTTAAGTGTCTCTCCTAATGCCTTCCAGGGGAACTTAATAACCAGCTGATATCTTGGTAATGTCTTTCTCTCACTTTTAATCCTCCTGACTTTAAGGACACATTAGAGATGATATATTTTTAAATGTCTTATTAGAATATAAAAGTTTTACGAACAAGATATTGAAGGACAGTCACTGCTTCAGCTGGGTACTACACACACCCATGTGTGGCCTCTGTCATTCTTAGTTACTTTAGACACTAAACAGATAGCAATATCTTTAGCCCCGGGGTGTCTTCTACCAGTGGCTGAAGAAAGCACACATTAGCTTGTTGTTAGCAATGCTATTGCCACTGCCAGAAGTTGTTCGCTCCTCCCAGTGAAGGTAAGAAAGGTATTGTCATACTTGTGAGGCCATCAGAAGTATTCAGAGCATTTGGATTAGGTTCAGATAAAACTCTGGCTTTCTGAGTATTTACGTATGAAAAATCTTTGAACTGTTTGAAGACAGTCAATGATATCTTCTGCATTTGTGCAGTCTAAAGGGATTTTAAAAATTCAGATCGAAGCAGCTGAGGGTGAGAGAAAGTTCATCCCTTATTGGTAATCCAAATTTGTCAAGGCAGTTTTATGAGAGCAGTGAAGTGAATGCAGAAACTAAAACCTGCGATTGCTTGATAATGCTCTAAGCCAAAAACAAAGCAGAAAAAAAAAAAAGCAGGCATTGCTACTATAGCTTACCTCATACGTAACTTAAATAAAAGAGAACAGGTTCAATATAAAGTGTGTGGCTGAGGCAGGCAGACACATGGCGTTGGAGATACAAGGTCAAACATGAAACTCTTTCTTCCAAATTGAAATCCAGGGAGTTGTCAACAAGTCCCCATTCACTTGGAATAAGTGAAAATGTGATTGTGAGGGGCCTGATGATAACCCCAGGACAAATGCTGCACCGCTTCAGCCTGGCGTCAATTCAGAAATCTTCCGGCTGTTTTGCGTTGCTGTTCAATAGAGCTGGAGCAGACTTTCGCCCTGTATCATAACACATTTATCCCCAAGGCGACTGTATGCATCTGTTTTAGTATTCAAGTTTTTTCTTGTTCAGTTCAAGAGTTTCTTATTAGTAGCCTCAGGGACATTTCAATAAGATGAACCCTTTTACCTACAGGACCATAAAAAGAGAAGAGGTAACAAGGGCCTATGAGGTGTTACGGCAAAGGTGATGAGGTGCCTTTACAGGACCTCTGCAAAGTGCTTGACACCCCAAGTACATTAGGCAGAATTCCTCTTCCACCAGTGTCTCCAGGAAGGTGGAAAATGAAGCTTTTTTCCCAACCATTGCTCCTCTGCGCACGTGTGCACAGGAAATCTTGAGGCACCGTCTATGGTGTGTTAAATGCTCTTCGCTCAGCCAGTGTTCCCAATTCCTGGCTGAAAATGCATAGAAATCCACTGCTGCCAAACCTGAGGCTGTCAGAGATTTAAGCCATTATGCTTAGTCATATTTATATTCTATTAATGGTAGGTCAGTCTTAATGAAGACAAGCTCTACCGCTAATTTCAGTTACAGTCTATGTGGTGTAACAACCGCTATACAGTGTTTATGGAAATTTCTCACCAGTTGGAGGGCATGGACAAATTCTTCACAGCCACCTTTTATAAATGATGGATGTATTAGCCTCTTTTCATGCCAATGAGGTCCTAAGAACTTGGCTTCCAGACTCTTGAAATTTGGCTTGGCGAAATCATTTAGCGTTGAAATCTTGGTAAGCCGATTTCCCTGTTTAATCATTATCCAAACGACCCCACTGGGCTGTTACTCGCAGCTCACATCCAGCACCTCGCTTTGGGAAAAAAAGATCCAGCATCACTAGTCACTGCTCCTTGAGCAGGACTGGCAAGATGAGTTGGCCAAACAGGATTCTGACTGTATTTACTTTTTTAAAATTAGTCAGAAACTTTTCCTGTACAGTAAAGCATATTTCAATATTTCCTGAGGTCAAATGGAGAATACTGAGTTTGCACTTCCCAAATCAGTAATCTGAAATAATTATATTAGAAGAATGAATGCATACTTCAGAAGACAAATTTTATATGGATATGTAAGGTACAATTTCTATGTGGGCTTTTAAGTTAGAAGTCTAGTTAAAGGAAAATTTGTTAGACCCTCCTTACTGCTTTAGCAATTAGAGGACTATTTCTTTTCCAACGATAATGCAACAGTTAATTTTCTGCTTTAGTTATAATGCCTTTCCTCAGCATCAGTTGCTACTAAATAAGTCTCTATCATTTTTCAAGGGCGTAACTTGCAACAAGGCCGCAATAACAATTACATATTGTTTTCAAATAAGATGCCATTTTCCTTTCTGGCAGGCAGCAATGGGGTTTTAATGTGTAACATTTGTTTAATAAAACTCACAGATGCTTCTTTGACAATTGCAAAGGAAGAAAAGAGGAAAACAAACCCAAAGAAAAGGCAGAAAATAAAAAGAGCAAATGAAAGATTCAGCTTCCATCACAACTACTCATCTTGTGTCCCAGGCTGATGATGCACTTTCTGGTTGGCTCAGACATCTCTGGTGAACCTGTGCATATCAGGGAGCTGCTGTGATTTGAGTCCCTGCTTTGCTGAAACATTGCCTTTATTTCCCACAAATGAAGAAATACTGCCTGCTACCAGGAGGCCCTAACTTCACGAAGGTCACAGCATTTTGGCATTTGTATTCTCCTGAAGCAATTTGGCTGAACAGGACAGATTTTTCTGTTGATTACAGGTGGTTGCTCTATTTCCAAAATCTACCAACACTTTTAGTTAATAGTTTGTGATTGCAGCAGACAACATTTCTCCTTTTGGAGCAAGAGATAGCATATATAATTGATTGACTGTTTTTTTAATAAACTTAAAAAAAATACCATTCTGATCTTAAAACCAAAATGAAACCCCACTTCTTTGCAATGAAAACTCTTTAATAACAAGGCGACGGATACGCCAGAGAAATAGAGAGGGGACACAGAAATACTGCAGAAAGCAATACCACCTTCCAGCTGAGTGCCCTGAGCCCTTTTAAATACAAGAGGCCAATCTCTATTATTATCTCTTCAAGTTTAAAAGGATGTGGGGCTGAGAGGACCCTACCTTGGTGCACCCAGCCAGCTGCAGAGCTCTAATAACATCTTGGGTCTCCCACCTCGTGTAGAGCCTTAGCTTCTGGCTCATCAGATGCTCACTCTGAATCAAGATGGGAAATATTGGAAGAGAGTTACTATGCAAGTGGAGCCAGTCAAGTAAGAGCAAAAATCATAGTGCATAAGCTTTCTAAAATATATAAATAATGAACATAAACAAAAACACATAGAAGACAAATATAAATGGCACCAAATTTATTCAAGGCCAGGCTAGATGGGGCTTTGAGCAACCTGGTCTAGGGGGCAGTGTCCCTTCCCATGGTAGGGGGGTCGGAACACAATGATCTTTAAGGTCCCATCCCACCCAAACCATTCTATGATTCACTCCAGTAAATAAAGTGCACTATGAAGTGGCAGTAGTCTCACCTGAAAGAATGGAAAAGCCAGCATCTACAGCATCTGCTTTTTCTATGTCTATTTAGACATGATATTTAGATATGCCTCCAGCGTATCTAGCGAGTGGCTGTAGGCACTTTTTCCTGAACATACTCAAACCACTAGACTTTGAAAAGTGTCTGTCAGCACTGTCTTGTGGCTGGTGCCAGGGAGCAAGAGACAGGTGAATGTGAGTGCCTCTGTCTAAGCGGTTGGACAAAAAACAAGGTCTCCATGTATTCTGCCTTATAAAAAATTGTTATTCTTACCATGTTTCTTTGAAGCAATCCTGCTTACCTACAAAGGTCCTGTTTCCCAGGCCCAGGAGGAGTCAAGCTGCAGGAGATGGTTTCATTCACACAACTGTAGGTCAGGTTCAGCCAGGATTCAGCCCACCAGCCCTCTCCCCCTCAGCTTCCCACACTCCTGTCTGGTTGGACTATTTCCTCTCTCTCAGCTTCTCTGCTCATTTTTTTCTTTTATGCAGACACAAAAATCTCCAGAGAACAGCTCAATGGGTCATGACTAGCACCTCTCTGCATCTTTGTTTTGGATGGTAAATATCTCTGTCGAGAGAGAGTGAGGAGTGGGGTGTCTGAGTGTTATATGAAGCAGGTTCAGTGAATTTTCTCTCATCTGATCCCAATGCCTTTAATCTGAATGACTGTCTATGCAATCCAGTATTTACTAATGAGAGCAGGTCCAAGAAATACTGCAGCAAAAGTATTGTTTCCTAGATTTAGGTGCTCTGAAAAAATTTGCAAGTTCAGTTTGTATTATAATGGAATACTAGCACATAATTTTTCATTAAAAATTGTATCCTTTCATAATGTTTGCAGCTCTTTCACATGGCTGTCATCCAGAAACAAGGCGATGCCAGCTAATCTCCATGGATAATGGGACATCACATCTGACCTTGGTACACAGGGTTTTTTTCTAGTCATCACATAAATATTTCACTAGCACAAAAAGTAATCAGCAGGCATTGTTTTGTAATAGATGGCAGACTGGAAAGGGAGCAGTTCCCAAATGACAGAGCTGCCATGCTTCCACAGCTCAGCCTATAACTTGTGATAGTATTGTGCTCAGCTTTCCTCTAGAAAAAGGATTCCCCAGATACCTACAGATCAGGAGATCCTTCCTCATTATCCACCAGAAACTGTGGACAAGCTCCCTGGGAAAAAAGCAAAATAAAACATAAAAAAAGAAATGCATCTAGTTCTTGTTCTGTAGCAAGTCCAGTTGTATTTTTTTCTTCCTCCAGCAAGTGAGAGAAATGCTTTCGGTTTGTATCTTGTTTCCTACCTCTATGAATTACAGCTGAATACTAGAAATAACTGTAAAAGCAAAAGGAGACTTATTTTTTTTTTAAAGCAGAAATATCCAGTAATAACCATGTTCTAACTCACAGCAATGTTCTGAAAAATGTTGTTACGGTTTGCGAAAATCCATAACAATTAATTGTCGTTTAGACAATTATTCTATCACCTGATGACTCCTCCCCACCCAGAAAGCAGAATTGGGGAACATAAGGAAATACGAGTGTTGAAATATAAATAGATTTAATAGGATAAGACTAAATAATTAACAATGATAATAAAGAACCAGTATTAATCCCGATACTAATATAAGATATACAAGAATTATGCATAGTCCATTCTATCAGTAGGAAGCTGTGCACTCCCAGCAGTGGACAACAAATGTCAGACACTGCAAGTGCTACGGCTCCAACACTGGGGCAAGGAGCTCTCTGGACTCTTGCCATCAAGGGAGAGAAAGCTACACAGCAAACTTTCCTAGTTTATATTGAATTTGACATTCATGGTATAAAATAATCCTGTTGGCCAGCCTGGGTCAAATGCCCAGGCCTTGCTCCTCCTCTTCCCTGCACCTGGCAAGGCTCAAAAACATGGAGACCTTGAATCCCATATAGCCGAGCTGGCTATAAAGTAAACATTTTCATGACTTCAGACACTAGAGTTTTCTAAAAGTGCAGGTTTTTTTTCCCTAGCATTAGAAGATAAATCAGTCCGGTGTTGCTTAGCCCAGGACACATGTGTTTGTGAGTCTGAAGAATTTTTAAGGGATTTTGTCCCGAGGATTGGACAGAAAAATACCAGCCAGAGTCACTGGTGTCCTCTGATGGCTTGCTGTTCAATTAGCCTGTAAAATATCCATTAGCTTAAATGGAAGCAGGATTTCAAGCTATGCAAATCATACCTACCTGAGAAATATGCATAGATTTTAATGCAGGACAAGTATACGTTCAGTGTGCCTTCCCACATACAATGCACGTGCTATATTGCAGTTGGCTGAGCAGAAGCTGGTGGCATAGCTCTCGGTACAGCCAGTCCACGATGCTTCCTCAGGCACTTCTTTCCTGAGGCTTTGCCTGTTGCTGTTTTAATTCTTCACACAGTGGGACTCCATCACTCACTTTCCCTGGAAGATCATTCCATGGTTTAGTAGCTATTACTATGGCTTTTTTTTACCCCTGACATTCAACCTAGTTTTTACTTTCCTTAATTTAATTCTGTTCTCTACAAATCTTTTTCTTTTTTTTTTTTTTTTCTCCATGGGTATTAAGGTATTCCTTTTTTATTCTATGTAAAGTCAAACTTCTAGCAACTAGAAAATTATTATTATTTCTTAGCTGGTGAGACCTAATCTTGAGCAGGTATAGGTAATTACGGATTGTACTTAGGGGTCTACTAAAACTTTCTGCTTGATTAACTGTCCCTGCAGGGATGATAATTGCTGTTACACATGAAAGTATCAAGCACAGACCGAGAGCAGAGGCACAGCCCCTCCAGCAGCATACAGGGTGGTATTGTCGGGCTCTGAGAACAGCTCTGTGCAATCCCCCAGGCTGCAGGAGAAGAGGGAACCACATCCTAGCTCTTTAAAACACTGGAGACCAAAACAAACCCATGAAATACACTGCAGGAGGGACCATGGTTAGATCACCTTCTCCCCTGTCTATTGTAGCCCAGTACAGAAATAGGGAAACGTGACTATTTGAAATAAAATTCATAAGAAGAAGAAGAAGGGATGGGTTATATTACAATTTCACATTGGTTTAAATCAGAAGCTGCTGTAATAATCCTGTGGAATTAGATGGGTCTGAGTGCCAGCTGAAGTAAAAGGCAGCTCAGGCTGAGATGATGTGTGCTGCCAGGTTTGACTTTTTCTTATTTAATTATTTTTCCACCAGTGATGCTTAAATATCCATCACAACAGGTTCTAAGGAAAGACTCCAGGAGCCTTTCCCAGCTGTTTTGGGCTGCAACCCCCAAAGCTTTCCTCTCATAATTCAGTTTTAGCTTTAGGCACTTTAAAGTTAATAGACTCATTTGAGCAAAGGGCTTATTTGAAATCCACATTGGAAAAAAAGTGAGCATAAGTGTGCTAGTGCCAAGCTATAAACACATTTATACAGTGCAGTAAATCAATACTGCTGCCTTTCCTTGGAGAGACCAGGCCAATTAAGCCGAATATACAGGACATGATGATGGAACCTGTTCAGTTTATTATGGGACTGGTAGCAAAGGCTGCAACCATACCACCCTGCTGAGCCGCATTTTGACATTCCCCAGCCTGGCCAAATTTTAGACCACTTGCTTTCAGCTTGTCATGTATTGACCACCAGAACAGATTTTAATTTTTTTTTTTAAATAATCTGAAAAAAATTTTGTGAGTCAAAGAAAGGATTCAAGGAGGCTGATAATTTATTGAAAGTTCGTGAAGTTTTTTTGTTGTTCAACTACAGGCTGGGCTCTGAACACTACAGCTTTTTCCTGTAGTCAATTTAAGCCTGTGAGTAGTCATTTCTATTGAAATGTTTGTGGGTTGGTCGGTCCTATGGACTGGTGTTAAAGTTATTAACTTTATGAGCCCAAACTGATGTTGATGACCACACAGTGCATGGAAGGTAAGGAGAAAGGCAATGAGAAAAATGTACATTGAAAATGGAAAGACGTTGCAAGTGTTGCATGTGTGCAGTGTGAGGACGAACAAATGGGAAGAGACAGGAAAGGTGATGCCTATCTGCATCTTCCACTAGTAGAGAGCCCACAAGCGTACTTGGACTTTGCATAATGATGCTATACTCACTCTCATAAATTCCTACATAAGTAAGGGTCACATAATCTGACCAGTGACTTTTTGCAAGCAAGAAAATGTTCAGTTTTTTTATTATTAGAGCATTTCATTTAACTATATTAATTACAGGGCTTCCCCCTTCCCCCCCCCCCCTTTAAAAGTTATGCAAAATATAAAAAAAATGTTCTGAAAAAGGGCAGGATATTATGGAGAGCTGGTTAGCTTTTTGGTGCATTAAGTCTCTGAAAACTATATTTTCTGTTTATGTAAAACCTGTCATTGACTATTAAATGTAAAGTTACCATTGCCTGAATATGTGCTCGAATCAGAAAGCTTAGCTGACAGTAGTAGTTGGAAGTTGACAGCTGGCAACTGTCAACTCTAAAATGCATTAGAATTTGCACATAAAGGAATATTTTAAATGAGAGAAAAGAGGAAGAAAAAAAGCCCTGTGTCCCATTTAAAAGGGGAGAATTCAACTTTGAGAGAACTAAAAAAGGGGATTTGAAACATTGTTTTAAAGGTTTTCCTTTTCAGATCCAAAAAATTCAAGCACACTTCTTATCACCTAAACCCCTAATGCAGATATATCTTACCTGTGCAACTATGCCCACTCCTCTTTAAAGCACAAGGAAAAGATTTCCAAATAAAGTTAAGTGCTGAAAGGCAAGGGCCAGGTCAGCAGCAGTGCCTGCCCAGGTCCTAACCCATGGCACTGAACAGATTCTCCATCTTACAGCTGGACATGGGAAAAGACCAGCTTGCCTCTTCTTGCACATCTTACTCTATGGATAGTTTTTTTTTTAGTATTCTTTTAAAACTTTGTACTAGCTATATTTCTGTTTGTACCTTCACTCACCCCATTACTAGTTTCAGTGCTTATTTATTCACTGGGACAAAAACTGATTAAGTTGAGACAGGCAGTAAAAAATTGTACATCTGTGATCAGAAACCGAATTCATTCACATCATGAGGTTAGCAACTCACTGCACGACCATAAAACAGAGATCTATTTACCCTTAAATCTTGGGCTTTTTGGAAAACAAGGAGAGAAACACATAAGCACAAAGTGCATAACATAAAACTGAAAATCCACAAATGTCTCATTCTAGTAGGGCAATGCACTCACGGGGCTGTCCCTGGTGGGGAACAGCCCATACCCCTAAAGACGCATTCATAAACAACTTGTTACTTGGCAGTCCTTTGCAGAGGAAATGCTGTTCACCTGAAGAAATAAAGGAGATATCTTGGCACGGGCCATAGAAACATTTATTTCTACAAAGGCTAACTGATACCAGGTTCCTCTAAGGGAGAGGGGGGGCTCAGAGGCAGGAAGAGCACTGGCCTCTGCAACTTATCTCTCAGGGCACCCTGGCCATATGCTGCTGTCTACCGTAATCCATTTACTTCGTCAGTGAGACAAGGTGTATTTTTCACCCTTCGTGGCTTCTGTACAGCGTGAATTAGTGAGCTCGCTCTACTCTAGTAAAATATATCCCAGCTCCTATCCTCTCTCCACCAAAACTGTCATTATCTGCAGAGCAAAAAGCGTGTAGAGTGAAAGATAAAAATCTCATGTGTGAGCTGTTAATAAATAGTGATTCTGGCTGGCTGCCCCTGTGGGTTATGTCAGCCTAGCTATTCCCTTCACCGTGGTACTTACTGTGCAATACATTATCTTTCACAGCTAGCACTCTTCGTTTCTTAATATATTGACTACTTCTTCCAGTACATTAGTCCCATTTGCTTTTATAGCTAGGGTCTCTAACCAACTTAATTTGTCCTCTTTATCATTTTGAAGAAATTTTGAAAGGCAACTCAGAAATTTCTCTATCTGCTTTTTTTCCAAGCCTGCTTTGCTATTACAGTGTCCGTTATATTGAGCTTGTATCGCCCTCAAATCTGCAAGGTATGAGGGATTTCATTCATTGCAAATCCTCTATAATAGTCAAACTTCTTGAATGGATTTGCAATACATTTCATTACTAATAAGTCTGCATTTCAAAGCTGCCAAAGGCTTCACACAAATACCAGTAGACACTCAGAATAAGATACACAGCTGATTATTATCTGCATTTGTAACAGCTTAGCTTGCCATAGCCTCCTTACTTTCTCCTCCTGTACTATTGAAGAATAGCATCATTGGTAGATGATACAAAAGCCTCAGCAGGGTCGTCAGGTGTAAAAAATTTCAAACAGCTCCCAAAATCTTTAAACAGTTGACTTATTTGTGGCACATGATGTGGCATAACATGGAAATTAAATACTGGGGTTGTATTTCACCATTTCACCATCAAGTCCACAAGGGGTCAGTAAGAAAGGCTGCTTGCTATTTGTTCCTCTGTGATATAAACTCACAAAAGTATATTAGTTTCTCATCAATTTGCAGTTTATCTCTGAATGTTACCCAGTGGTGTTCCCAATAGCATTGCTGGGAGGAGAGAAATGGCCACAGGGATTTCAAAACAAATCCTTTGCAGAGAAGATAATAATTTACAATATGTACATATATTTACTTCCACAATAATTGCTACATCTGCTTTGTAGACACTAATTAATTAAGCCTCATTTAATTAACTGTGTTCTCTGAGGAAGGTGGTGTTGACATTTTGCAACTGGTACCTGAGAGGGGAGCAGTGGAAGGCAAAGTTCTTGACAGCGTCCCTGGTTTGAAGTCCTCCAGCTCCTCATACCCCTGCCAGTGCCCATGGACTATGCTGGGCAGCACAGCTAGAACACACTGGATCTGAGCCTTCAGCCTTCCTGAAACTGCCAAAAAAACTTCAAATGGAGAAATAACAATCCAAAATCTGAGCCGAGTTTAAACAAACCCCTAACCCAGAAACAGATATGTAGATAGCATACCTTGGGTTTCCTTTCATTGCTCTCAGTGAGACCTCCTCCTCTATTTACTTACTCATTCAGAGTCATTTAAACTTCCAGGGGTTGAACTTGGATGTGATGGGACAGATCTTCTGTTGTTGGGGATCAACTTAATATCAGCCCCACATGTCTGACTTGCACGTCATTCCTGTGTGTGGCTGCACATCTTGTTTTACACAGATGGGCAATCATGCATACAAATGCTCCTATAATGTATCCCAGAGTTGCAGCACTGTTTATACAGGCAACTTTCCATCTACTCCTAACACTCTGCAACCTACAGAGGTGTTTTCTCTTGTTCCCAAAATATTATTCTTCATTAATTAAATTTTGGTAAAACAGCTATACCTTTGAGAGCTGGAGATTCTTAATCTCCTAAGAGGCTCTTTGTGGGTGGTTGGCTGGAGTCTAATATTTTCCACAGTGCTATGTTGCCTACTAATTTCTTGTCAAAATGGCAGATGTTTATCACCTCTCATCAATGCCCTAACTTGAGTTTAGCAATAAAACCTTTGCCAACAACCATTTTACAAGCAAAACCTGCACATTTCTCCCTGAAAGCTATTTTTAAGAACACCTTCTTTAAAGAAAATTCTTTTTATCATTTCGTAGCTTAGATGTCCTACTCCCAGTTGAGATTTACTGGTTTCAGCACCATTACACCAGGAATGAATGTGACTTGCTTGATTGTTTTCAGTGGCATAATGTCACATGCATTTACTATATCCTTGGCAACAGCAAGGCTGCCCTGTGGCCATTTAAGAATAAAGAAATTGAGTGAATCAGAATAAGCCATAGTCCCTGCAAAATAGGGGAAGAAGAAAAGAAAGAAAGAAAGGAACAGCCACAGAGCGGGGTCTGGGAAGATTAGGCACTGGTTTGAAAACAATGATGCACTGAACTGAAATCCAAAAGATTACTTGTCTACTTTCTAGCTGCACCAATAGTCATTTCTCTGCTAATTACCTTCCCTTTTGTGGAGTGGGTGCCATTAGCAGTATCATAGCAGTAGCGCTGCTGTACCCATGACAGTCCAGGGGCGTACATGAGGCAAAGCTTGCACAATGCATGTGTTTGGAGTATGTGCCACGGGACCAGCCACCAGACAGATTCCAGGAATGAGTCTCAATGCCTGAGTTTATTTTGCTTTGCTTGCAAACATCAGAGCTCTCGGATTTGGCAAAAAAAAATGCACTACATGTCATTCTCTTTAGGGCTGCACATAAAAATCGTATCAGTGGTTTATAGACAGCAGCATGGTAGTTTTCCCAGCTTCAAACACTTTCCTGTTCCTGCTACTCATCCAGATGGAAAGGTTCTCCAAACAAAAGCCTAGTACAGTGAAGGCATGTGTGAGTTTGCTTCCAGCCACTTCAGTTTGCAGATATTTATCTTATTTTTCACTGTTGGCAAATCTGTTCTTGAAGGGCATGAGAGGTTTATTAGAAATGCAAAAGAACCTCTCTTCCTGTCCTCTTTCAGTTTGTCTTTCCTGCAAAGCAAGTTATCAAAGTTATCAGAAACACTTGTCGACATTTGATTGCTGTAACGCAGGTGATTACAAGAAAATAAGAAATAGTTGGTTTTTCTGAATGTTTTCTGTCTCAGTCTATACCCAGAGTGTTGCTTCCACTTGAAATTGTTTTTCACTGCTGTTATCTGAAAGCCACAGCTTATAACAAAAAGGGCTGATTATGTAAAAACAAAGTGACACTGGGCTGTCAAAGCAAAATATCCTCACCACAAATCCCAGGCTGGGCCTTGAGCTGGCAGCTGGATCGCGGTGCAGGAGGAATGCCTTTGTGGAAGTGGAGTGCAACACGTGCTGCCGCGTGGGGCAACCCAGCCGGTGTGTCCCCTTCAGGTCTGTATTCATGGGAATGGGTTAGCCTCTTCACACGAGTTCCACAATTGCTTTTGTGCATTCCTTGCTTCTAGATCAGAAGGGGAACAGAAGATAGGGAGCTCTGGCAGAATATGTGCGGCTTTAATAGGAACAATCTGGAGCCAAGTATTTCCCTGCAAAAGACTTTTGATGTGTAATAGAAGCCATACTCCTCCGCAGTGCTGAATAAATTGTAGCCCAGGAAAAACCAAAGACTTTTGCTAAGGGTTTAAGTTTTATACATTAGCTCTGTCTCATAGATCATGTTTTTATATATATATGGGAAAAAAAAGAACATATGATTAACTGGATTCTTTTTCTTGACCTGAATGCAGGCACATTGCTGATATCCACAAGCTTCATTTTACACCACGTCAAAAGGAGCTGTCTTCACTCCTTCACCTTATAGTCCAGTTTGGGACTGATACTTCCACTGATAATTTCAATAGAAACTGTTACTCAAAAAAACCTGGTACCACATAACCAAGGGCATGATTCAACTCACCTAAGTTTAGGCATCTAAACGTTGGGCATTGAGCCTCAGCTGCTTCTTTTGGCTTTCTCTATAGAGAAAGGAAAAACAGATATTTCTCCTTAGGGTAAAAGTTCCCTTCATAGCATGGCTGTGCCATGAAGAGGTCTACAGAGGTACCCATTTTTCTGCCTCTGCCAGTGTAGGGCAAATGGTTGATCCTTGACTGAATCAGCTAATCAGCTGAAAGTGGGTAAGATGCATTCCCCTTCATTATGTTCTTAAATATTGAATCACTACAGCATCTTAATCTGATGTTTTTCTGGATAATTTTGTGAAACTCCTACCCCCATCTTGTTATAAAGTGGTATAAAAAATGTGAAAAACTGCTCCCTCTTGCAGGATAAGGTTTTAATTTTCATTTTTAACTCATTGGTAAAAAAAGCTATCATTTCAGAAAGATTTCTATTATTGTTACATTAGAAAGTCAAAAGTCAGTTTTGGGTAGAAGAGTTTGGGTTTTAGTAGAGCTTGTTACTAGAATGAAGATGTGGCTTTGATAAATTCGGAACACACCCAAAGTACAAATCAGAGTTTTTGTTAACTTCCAAAAAACCTCCTCCTTGGCATGCAGTCGGCTGACTTTGTTTTTCTCTATTTTTTTGCAGAACCCTTGGCAACACTAACACTAGCTGTGCTAGTTAAGACCAATGGTATCTCCACGATTACTGCCAGAAGGAAAGAAAAAAAAAGGAAAAATTTTTAGACCCTTGCTTCGGAGAAGCCCTGTCATGAAAGGGAGCTGGAGACATCTTTGAGATCTTTCCCCTGGAGGAAAGCAAAGGACATGAAGAAAGCTGAGAAGGAAGGAAGTTCAAAGTCAGGATCATACCCTGGGACGAGATCAGGACTCTGGAAGGTTTCTGGATCTTGGAAAGCTGGGTTCATAGGTGAGGTGGTAAACCCACTTTTAATATAAAGAAGAAAGCTTTAAAAATGGAGAGCGAATGAGCTTAGGTAACTACAGAATAAATATTAGAAATGCCAAAATTCTGCTGAGAAGCAGTGGGTTTCGCAGAGAGGCCATCCAAAAAGCTTCTCCTGACTCCTCAGCTGTCAGTTGGCTGTTTCCAGCTGGCAGGTGACACTTGGCTGTATGACAGCTTCCAGCCGGCCAGGGCAGTCACACAGCCTTGCACTACCCATGTTCACTGGTGGTTTCGGTGCCTGGGTTGGGGCCTGGATATTCACCAGGATCACTTCCAGGGGAACCCACATCATGGAGACTGCTTACGTGGCTGGACACTCTCATCTGCATCTCTTCATCAGTAAATACCTAGGAAACAGATATGGGAGGATGGAGAAACCCCTGCTGTGGATCAAGATGTCCTCGGAGGCCTAAAGTACAATTTCATCCTGCCTCAGGACCATGTTTTACCTCTGCTGGTAGTCCTCATATTGAGCAGACCTCAAATTTGTACTGACATACTGAAAACATCAGTCCATGTCCCAAAGCACCTACTCACCAGCTAGCAGGACAGAGGTTCTCTTTCCCTTGTGGACTTTTCAACACATTTGTTGTTGGACAAGCTGAAAAAAACAGGAGAGCTCAGACTACAATTTTGACTACCGTGTATCTCAATCCAAAATTTTCCTAAGCACGTATTTGGTGTTTAACTCTGAAATGAGCTGAGCTGCTGTTACTCTTTTAAACGTAGAGCTAGAAAAAATGTGAAATCCATGAAGCCAAGGCAAATGCTGCTGCATACTTTAATACGTCAGCTTGCACAAATTACAATACTGATAGCTCCTTTGTTGTAAATGAGAGCAGGTTTTTCTTCACACTCTGAATTTAATTATTTTTGCAGAATTGAGGACGCCAGGACTAGTCAGTTGGCAAGTGGCAATCAAGTACAGGTAGGTTGTACTATATGATGCAATCGATTACTCAAATCTTTTTGGCATCTTGTATCTAAGGAGAGGAGGACACAGAAATTAATGAAAAAAAGTGTTTTTACCATGGGCTGAAGAACTTTAACCTTACCATGTTGCAGAAC
This sequence comes from Gallinago undulata, assembly GCA_026546715.1. Lineage (NCBI taxonomy): Eukaryota > Metazoa > Chordata > Aves > Charadriiformes > Scolopacidae > Gallinago > Gallinago undulata. Next base: position 5,794,997 of record JAOTQQ010000032.1, read on the forward strand.
GTGAGAAAGCCTGTGGAGGTCACTGTAGTCACAGTGACTTGACACCAGTTTGAGTGCAGATAAAATATGATACATCCCGTTTAAACCCTTGAAATTATACAGTAAATTCAGGACTCCATTTAACAGGAGACCAGCTACTGTTGTGATTTCTTCTTGCCAGCAGAACATATTTTTTTTTTGCTTATAGCCCCTCTGGAGACTGAAAGCTGAGGTAAGAATAAGAGGTACTAAGGACAGCAGCAACTTTACTGTTTTGTCCCATCAACCCTTGTCTTTACAGGCACCCCCAATTTATATTCCTACCATGCTTGCATAAAATATTTAGGTATGAAAGGAGAGAATTACCAAAAATCCCCCTAAAAAACAAACTACTGATCTCAGTAATTAGATTTTAAAAAAGCATCTTCTAGTTAAATAGCACAGGATTGTCAAAAGGCTTGACAGCTCCCTGAGTCTGTGACTTGGGGCCTCTAGCGAATCTAGTCAATTCTGAGGGATTTTAAAAAACCCCTGCAGAATATATACAGAAGTCAAGCCTTTTGTCTCAGGTTCCTCCTACCTCATCTGGGCTTAGCTCCCCAGGGTAAGCATCTATTACCCCCAGACTTCCTTTGTACTCATTGCAACGAGGCAGTGCAGGAGACGGCTCAGCACAGCTAAGGTGGGTCTCTCCAGTCATTTCTCTCACCGACAGCTAAAAGCAGTCCTAGCCTGTGCACTCTTGTCAAATATGTGAAGTAAGATGGGATGTTTGCAGTGATTGGGAAGATCAGGGTATAGTGAAGTGCAGTGGGTTCACTCCTGAGCTAGTGGAGCTGCTAAGCCCAAGATGGTGGAAGAGTGATGCAGCACAGTGTCATGCAGGTGGTACCTGTGTAGGTGTTCCACTGCCATTTCCAAGCTTCACACAGAAAACAGCAGATCAGACGTCTCTTCACCTCCAGTACAGCTGAGTCAGCCTCCTGTTGAGCAGAAAATATGCATGAGATTTTCTTCTTGCAAACAGCTTCCTGCTAGTAGGAAACTATTTGTGACGTCTCTGGCCCTAGAGAAGTGCCAGGCACGATTAATATTGTTTAACAAGGCATTTGGCTTGCCTCTGATGAACAAGGAAGGTCAGAGGCTAGAGACCTATGTTGAAAGCTAATTGTTGAAGTTATTTGTCTGGCTTATGTTAGATGCTTGGATCCTGCTATACAAGTGCAGAGTGCCCCAAGTGCAATATTTTAATTTAAATGCTTATAGTACAAAAGAGGAGCAATTTACTGATCATCTCATTAGAGGCTTAGCTATTTACATCTGGACAGCTTTTGCTCTTTGATCTTGTAAGAAAAATGAATGGAAGTTTAGGACATGTTTATTTGCTTTTGTAAAGGCTTGGATCCAAGCAAAACACACTTATACCAAGGAAATAACAATGAGAGGTTGTAAACTTATTAAATACCTTTGACCAGCCCTAGATACCAAAACAGAGATTTCCAAGGTTAAAGAATTCAAGAGTGCTGACTCCTGGTTTCCATTTGACTCCCATTACAAACCTCATTTCAATGCTACTAAATGAAACAATATACTTCTCCCTGTGGACACATGAATGAGTTATATGGTCATTGTTTGGTTTTATTTTTTTTCCCCTTGTAGTCTTCAAAAAACTGCAAGCATTGTAGCCCGAAAATTTCAAGTAGAGAAATCTCTGCTCCCATCTAATGGTGAGCAAGAGAAGAATGCCCATAAAACTAATTACCTATTTAGCTGTTTTACATTGATCCCTAGATGGACAGATAATCCAGAGAGGTAGGGGCTCTCTGATACCATCTGTTTGTTAATAAAAAATATGGCCTTTCTTCATCTTTCACTCCCCGTTCCTCCAGTAGCACTTTGGGGATACATCATAGTTACATAGTTTCAATGACCACAAAGTCTTTTCAGCATCCTGTACTGGGACAACGTGTCTGTAAGAACTCTAGCAAAGGATTTAACGAGTAGATGTAATGGAGAGAGAGATACATGATGGAGTTTTTTTAAACACACCCCATGGTAACAGCAGCAGAAGTGAGACATCATGGGGGTTGGATTAGATGATCTTTAAAGATCCCTTCCAACCCAAAACATTCCATGATCTCCCCTGAAAACTCTTTTTCTGAACCATGAAATCAAATTAAACCTTCAGATTGTTTTTCAGAAAGGCGATACCAAAAACGACAGAATACCGGTTTGCAGGAGGTTAGAAACAGGCCTGGCCAAGCAGGACTCAGACCTCTGGAGCTACAGTGTCCAAACAGTACTAAAGTATAGGGAAATTTAGCAGCTATGAAAGGAGAAATGATACTCAGAAAGAATGTATGCCTACAGCATCAGCTGGTGACCAAGTCAATGGACCATTGCCAAAGGAACTGAATGAAGTAGATGGTTTTATTTATTGTGCATTGTTTTCCCAAATTTAATGGTATCTTTGCATTGCCATTAGTGAAGCCCTCTTTGTTTCAAAGAGTTTCATACTTGCAAGTGATGAACTACTGCCTGGAGGCGCTTGGAAAACATTCTGGGTGGGAAGGGACACAATGCTCTATGCTGACTTTGAAGAGGGGTCATTTTTTGAACATGGTCTTGTTGCTTGCAGGAGCTCTAGCTGGGTTCTGGGTATCCAGTGATTAGACATGATGGCAAGATCCCAACTAAATGGAGGAGAAAGTAGTATAAGAAAGTAAATTACCAGATTCATATGGAAGGGCTGAATTTCTGAGCTCATCAGCTTCTTTGCTTGAATTTTCTCAGCATCCGAATCTTAAAAGAAACGTCATTGCCATTGTTAGGAGCAACATTCAGTGGTCATTACTATTCCGAGATCATAAGGAAGAGGTACAAGCATGGTAAGAAATGTAAAAGAGGGTTGGAGGGAAAAGATGCTGCTGAATAAATCTATACTGAGGTGAATACAGTGCTGAGACAGAATATCGTTCAGCAGAATGGTTTATCACTAAAAACTGGCATGCTGCAAACTGAGATTTTCTAAAGAAAACTGCATCCACAGACAGATGACTGATGAGTTCACATTATAAAAGACTGTTCAGGAGTTCATCCACTGAAAGGCCATTTACGGGCTTTACTTTCTCACGGTCCCACTCTGGAAAGAGTTACTCTGCTTGTAAGAGTTACACAGCCCATGCATATCCTCCCATTGTTTCAAGTTAAGGGAACATCAGCTGTTTTTTCTATTGTGAACAGGGGCCACGATGGAGGGCTAATTGGTTCTGTTCGGTTAAATGTCTGTTTTATGAGGCCAGGCTATTGCACGCACCGATGCTGGACAATGGGACAGCAGTCTGAAGCTGTGATCTCTGTTAGACAATGAGCATTTAGGCCACTTCTGAGGGATTTGGCAAGAAAACTCCTTGTTTCTTCTTTCGCACAATAAAAAACCTCAAAAGATAATTAGGTAATTCAGAGGGGATAATGATTATCCATGGTTTGTGAGGAATTTCTCTTTGACAAAAACTCCTCTGCATCTATAGCACAAACTGTTTTTACTGGAAACTTGCTATTAGCCAGAGGAAGCAAGCTTCCCAGAGAAATTTTGTAAGGTGTGAAGTATTTGTGAATTTGTTAATGCTAGATAGATTCAAAGATACACAAAGGTCACTCCTAGAAAGCCATATTACCTTCTTGCTGAAGAAAATTTGTCCATCTCTACCACTTCATGAGATCATGGTGTTCAGGTACAGAAACATATATTTCCAAAAGAATGGGTTTCTTTGGTGTTTGGTTTTGAGGTCAGTGATCACATGCCAGGTTCTCTAAGAGGCAGGTCTCTGAGCCTTCTGGAATCATGTTTTATTACCTCTGTGGAAAAAAAAAAGAAAAGAATCCTACAGAAATTTTAAACAGTCAGCTGGTTTTGTAGCATCGGGGTACACGGTTTATTCCAGCTCTTCTTCCTTTCTGGGAGACTCAGATGGTTGAAGACCACAGGCAGCATTCTGGGGATGCTGAGGGGCAGAGGTGAAATAGCATGTGCAGCCAATTTTTAAAGCCTGACCTTGCTATTTTAATGATGAAAATTAAAGTAGCCTCATGGATGTTCTAGTCCATACAACATCCTTATTCAGAGCAATGCTATCCACAGAAACAGGGGAGGCGGGAAGATGCCTTGGGCCACCTCTGGCCTCATCTGAGGTTGATCATTAGGGAGATTAAACATTAGTATGGAGTCCAGCAAGGAAGAAAACAAATATTCAGGACAGCAAAAACCAGACAATCATGATAATGGTTAACAGGAATTTCCTTTGGTTTGAGAGAGAGGAGATCTGCAATTTACAAAGCTGTGTGTTCACATGCTGTTTGAAGGCAATGGTTTTGTCTTTCTGCTGGAAGACTGGAAGAACAAAGGACTTTTTTTAGTTTTGCAAGTGTACAGTGTAAAAAGCATATAAGGAGATAGAAAAGAAAGGAAAGAGTCAGAGGATTATTTTATTTAGCACATTTCAGAGAGGGAAGGAATTAATTGCAATATGGCTCATTATGCAAGGTAAATACAGTGTTTCCATAATATCCCTTGGATTTTTCCTTCTCTGCCATATGCAAACCTGCTCATTTATTCACCAGAAACGTCATGGTATAAGTCACAAAAATTATCATGTAGCTTCCCCTCATCAGCTTGCAACTGTATGCAGCCCTTAGGGAAACGAAACATACCTTAAAAATGTCCAAATATATCTGTTGACAAAAATACTGTTTTTTTGCTGTTTTTTTCAATTTCTTGACTCATACTGTTCACCAGCATTCAAGTTGCTGCCAGGTTTTTGGTTAATTAAAAAACTGTAACAAATGTGAAACATTTAAATTTATTTTAAAAATTAGATGTTGTTTCCATTAGCTTATACTGTTGCTCTTTAAATCCTAGCAATCCTGGTTATGCCAAAGATCTTAAAACCAAGGAGCTCTGATTATACCAGCCTGGAATCCAAGTGACCCCCTTGGGTTAGAGACAGTTTTTGTCTTGGGCAGTGGGAGGGTGCCATGAGGGTCTACAGAGTCTCACTTAACCTTTTTGGGGAAAATTTAGTGAGCTCAGACTTAAAAAAGGTTAACTCCTGTTAGTCTGTGGCAATTCCAGGATCTCATTGCTTATAACCATCATGACTTCCATCTTAAAACTACTTATAGCAAATTTATCCCTGATTGTTACTATTATCAAGGCCATTCTAAGATTGCTTAGGTAGCTTTTCTCTCTTGATATTCATCTCCAAAACATGACAATGACTGTATCCGCTTTTAATTTTGTCAGGCTGTTGAAGCTGTGACTTCCACTCTTCCCCTGTATGATTTCCCATTCCTTCCATCATCCTATCACCATTTTCAGCATGAGTTTCAGCTCATCTTTCTTAATCATGGGTAGTCAAAATTTTGCGCAGCTTTCCTTGCGCAGAACACTCTTCTCAGGGCTTTGTGCTAAAGTTTCCCTGTCTCTACCTGAAGTATCTTTCCTGATGCATCCATGTTTTTGTATTGTATACTGTTATTACATTCACATGGTTTCCTGGTGCTGGGAGCTTGTATTCTTCATATGCCCAAAGAGGACACACAGACCTTTTTCTAACTGTAGCTGTAACACGCTCTGTCAATGAAAAAAATCCAAAAATCCTATATGGTAAAAACTGCCTAACAAAAACCACTTACAAAATAGCTGCCAAAGATTTGTTGAAAACCAACTATCTACTGAAACTGGAATCACACCCCGATGTAGTAAACATGTGTGAAGTGAATCACTTAATCACCTCTGTTTAAAGAGGCAAAAAGTTAGTATTTGCTAGATATTACTGTGACTTGTGAACAAAAAAGTATTTTTATTACTGCTTATTGCTTGCATTGCATTAGTGTCAGGCAGCCTCCCACCAAAACAAGACTTCTATCATACTGGGTCTCAAACAAACATAAATCAAAGCAAGAAAATAATCCTCAGCAAAGTACTTCCTACTTTAATTTAAAAAAAAAAAACAAAAAAAAACCACACTATGTCCAGGGAAGGTGGGTTTTTAAGTCATTAGCAGTTGACATTGGAAATAATAACTGTATCATATGGTTTCATTTTACTATTGTTGGTAAATAGCTGTTTGGAGAAAAATTGTGTACTAACTATTCACAAAACCCAGTACAATGTGAAACACCATTATTTTCTATGAAATCAAGGATCCATCACTTTGCAAGTTTGCATATGAGTGCAAGCATGTATTTTTGCAGGTTCACTGCAGGTTTGACTTGTCTCACCACTTCTATTTTTGACAGGAGAGAATGGCTGGTGACTACTCACCAAGTCAGCTGAAAGCCATTCATCCACGCAGCCTCCACCAGAGCGGCTGAATATCTTCCTTCATAGAGAATCTGGGAATGAAATGGATCCATTAAGAAAAGCTCAGGAAGTATACAGTAGGTTTTAAGAAGTACATTGGGGACACAGAAGAAAGATCTGCTAACAGCATGGAACAAGGAGGCAGATTTGGTTTTACAATTGAGTTTGTATTTGGTTTTAAACTACTTGTTCTAGAAGAGCAGGCATGCTGTTCACAAGGCTCTTCCAAGATATTCCTCTCATCATAATTCTCCTCTGAAAAGACTTAAAAAAGTCAGATGGCAGAAAAAATGTATTCTGGATTTAAAACTCATCAAAAGCAGATTGAACTGAGGTCTGGTTTTGAATCAGCATGTGCCAGCTCAAAACCAATGGTACCTCTTCCTTTGGAGAAGAGCATACCTGCAGTAATTAGTACAATTGCTGAGACTCTTTCAGAGATTCCCAGGACATATATATTTAAAAAAAAAAAAAAAAAAAAACAAAACACACAAACCAGAAACAACTATCAGTATTAAAAAAAAAAGGTGAAGAAGATTTGCTTGTTAGACTGACCTATGGATGGCAATCTAAATGCAATGCTGGAAGCAGTGTCAGCAAAAGCCTCAAAACCATAGGAAAATCCTCCAGTAAGAAGCAGAAAGTGGTGCATGCAGCTAGTTATAATAACATGTTGTTTACAGGCAACACTGACTTACAGAGTTTATCCTTACAACCACTATATTGTATTATAATTCAAACACTGGCTCACCCCAGATCCTGCTCTTTTGAAAAAAAGAAGGGTTGGCCAAACTGGTATTGATCACCCCTGATGTGCTAAAGAGAGTCCTCTCGACCAGTGAAAGTGATTCAGCAAAGCAAAACCAGTGACCCTCTTTGGATTTATGCTGGTATAGTTGGGTTCAGTTACATAAAAGCCACCTGAGAGAAGATGGGAGACAGCCATTCCAGTGGTGGGATGATCTAGGCAATGCAAGGGAGCTGCAGGTTTTGGAGCTGAGTGAGCAATAATAGAAGACGACTGCAAGGAAGCAAGGACATATCCTCACAAAAGGCCAAAAGTAGCACTAGGAAGCAACAGGAAAAGCCTAAGCTGTAAGCCTCAGACACAAAACTGTGGTAGGTGAGCATCTCACTTTCCATTTGGAGAGGCAGAGATTGAGGCAGAACAGAACTTCATAATGGACTTTGAATAGACAACATTCGTTTGCCAGCTTGTAGGCTCAAGCATTACTCATCTAGTCCAAAGTAATTATGGTTAATGAAGCTACAGGTAGTCTAGATTATATATTTTCCGTGAAAACTACTTCATTTTACCTCTTTTACCCCATAGCAGAATTTGAAGTATTGCCTATTTACAGATCATGTTGACAAAATTAGTGCAATATTTAGAGACGTATTGGAAAAGAAAGATTTTTTTCCACTGTTGCGGAACAGTTTCAAAGCAGAAATGGTATTACATAGCATGTGCCACATTAATCACCGGCATGCTGTAATAGGTTCTTCACAGAAAATCAACCTAACTAGGTCTGGATATTTAATCTAAAGAACAGTTGCCAAGGTTGTGTTATAGCTGTATGATGGCTTTGAACTCAACTTCATTACATATAGGTGAAAGATAGTGTAAAGAGAGTTTAACCTTAGTTTGCCTTGTGGATGACTGGCCTGGTCTCCATAAACTTTAAGGCATGTAGCCTTGAAGTAGCAGCTCTCAAACGTCACAGGGCTAGTTTCAGATTAGCTATGTTGGCTGTCCCAGCATTCTTGCATTGTGGGCATTATTGTGAACTGCACAGAACGAAGTTGAAAAATTAGCTGCTTGTCTTGGGACAAATGCTAGGCTACCTTCAGCTCAGGTGCTCCTAATTTATATTACGTAGTCTGTGTCTATCTATTACCAACTGTGTGACATCAGCACAACCACGGGAGAGCTGTGGGACACTGTGCTAAAGGATACTTCTGCTATTTCCAGTAGGCCAGATTCTGGGGGATGATGAAGATCAACTCAGAGGTATCATCATGCATCCGTAATAGAGCTGCCTGTGCACAACCAGGGGAGACATTTCTCTAAATGCATGGACAGCACAGATTTATTTTAATGATGGATACTTCAGAAACAGAACCAAAAAAAAAGTGAGCTTCCTTTTCATCTAGTCTTCTCATGTGCTTCTCTGAGCAGAAACAGTCCACACACCAGATCCTGAGCAGTAAAGTCCCCAGGTGAAGTCTACAAAACAGGGTTTAGATCTTCATTGAAACTCCATTCAGTAAACTTATCCATCTGCAGGAAAAGGTCGTGGTCCTTTTGCTACTAGCATACTTGGGGAAGCCCCTTGTTACATTTTTATATCCTTGATTTTTAGCTCCAACTTGACTTTGGCCTTCCCCTTTTCACCAGTAACCAAGCAATAATTTTATATATTCCTCCTTGCTTTTCTGTCCTTATTTCTGCTATTTGTATGGTCTCATTTCCATTTCAGACCACTAAGAAGCTCCTTGCTTAGCCAAGAGGACCTCTGCTATAATTCCTTGTTTCCGTGTGCAAAGGTCAGCTTGGTCCTCAGCTTCCAGTAAGTTTTCTTCAAAGTCTCTCTTAAGATCTTCTGAGAAGCTGCCAGAAGGGGCAAAGGTGCTTAAATAGCTAACTATGCTTCCCTGTGTAAATTATGATTTGATTATTCTTATAGCTGGTTTCAGTAACTTTATAGAACAACATTTGATTTATCTGATGGGGAGAACCGGAGTCAGTTTTCCTAGATTTCTCCTATTGCCAGGTCACTTTTTTAATTTTAATTTCAAACATTCTTGCCTTTCTTTTTCAAAACAAAATATCTCGACTAGTGAAAAAAAGAAGTGCTTTAGCTGTAGTAAGAATTAGTATTTTCTGAAAACATGGATTTTACAAATTAATCTAAAATGGCAAAATTGGAATATAAGTCTTCTTCATGTCTAATTGTTGCCACTAGAGTGGGCCCGGTAATAACTAGAAGGAAGAAAATTAAAAACAGCAAAAAAGCCACATGTGCCTTTTGTCCCATATTATGCCTGTAGCTTAATTATCCAGATGCATTGTGCGCTTAACCAAAAAGCAATAAAGGCACCGCAAGAAGTGCCATTAATGAGTCAGCATCACCCCCTGAAGATTAGCTTAGTTTCTTGAATCTTTCTGGTGGAAATGCCTTTTATTTCTTATGTTCAGCTTTGTCTCCAGCGGTCCATATCCAGAAGTCTCCAGTTTGTTGGTATTAGTGTAAATAACTACGAAAGGGTGAAGACTGAGCAAGATCACAATCAGATCCTACTAGTTCAGCAGTATGTATTCACCATGTAGAGTGTACCCTCGATGAGAAGGTCTTAGCACAGAAGTAACGACTCAAAAGATGCCTTGTTTTAACAGGAGATTTTAAAGTTGAGAATAGTCTACCATGGAATGAAGGCATACGGTGAAAACATGAAGGCTGGATACAATGCAGAGAAGACAGCACTGAATTATGTGTATGCCCTGGAACTTGATGGATTTGGGGATATTAGACATTCTCAAGATATTTATTGCTCTGTTGTCGCTTCGGGGACTTACGACTTGGCCAGTTTTAACTTTTGGAAGTAAAAGCAAGGTATGGTAATTCATTAGGAATTGCTGCAGGATTGCTCTGCACCTTCTAGTACTCCAGTTTTGAGGAAGCATCCCATAACATTTAAAAATCACATTTTTACCAATGTATTTATGGAAAATGGTTGAGTGAGATCAAAGGAAAGTTTTAAGTATGGAAAGGGTAGAATAAACTTTTGTGAAAATTGCACAGTTTGACAAAGATAACAGTTTTTAAATAGTTTGGGTTTTTTTGAGGGAAAAAAAAAAGGCACTGGTAAAGCCTGGCTTGGAATGGCCACTGAATACACAGGGAGGCACAACCTCTCTCCACACTTCCACCTGAAAGGTGTCAAAGACCTCTCCAATAATGTCACGTACTGTGGATACATCCATCAACACAGATTCAAGATGAGCTCCTACATCAGCGCATTTGTGTGATCTCCAAATATACTAGTGTATTTCTTTTCCTTTTTTTCTGTAGCACCCTTCAGTAGCCAGGACCATGGGTGGTCGGGTCCATCCTGTGACTTTGCAGATACTGCCTGTCTGCTCTGGATTTAAACACCTTATTTTTACAGAGCTTTTCATTAGCTGATGCTCCATCCTGATGTTGCCAAAGAGCAGCAAGCATAAGGAACATATTTACCCTTCTCTGGATAGTTCACCAGATGATCTCCATTCTTGGTGAACGGAAAGCTGAAAACTATGAATTGTATTTTAAAAAGTTAATTGTGAAGAGAGCAGTGCAGGAAGTAGCAAGCTTATCAAAGATCTTTACATTGCCTACAGTATCAAATATGTTCACAGGGAGACCAGACAAACAAATTGGCAGGATATGTCAATAGAGTCTAGACTGGGAAAGGTCCCTTGAGAAGTTAATTTCCAAATCTTTAATCTACCACATTTTATATATTTTTATCTACAATAGTGCAGCTTTTCACACAGCCATACTCCAAGAAAAATGTAGTTAAGTACTGTTGAAGAAAGAAGGAAAAAAGGAATTATCTGTATTCCTTTTTATCTAACTGCATGTTTTCCCAAATGCAACTTGAAGCCTCAATCATCAGAATATTTACACATGTGCCTGTGTCATTCAGACTGCCCACAGACTTTCTGTACTCATTGGAGCTCATCTGATGCTTTAAACTAGGTATTGAAATTCCCTGCTGAATCAGAGCTAATAATTTAGATTTCTTTTGCTTTAAGGCAGAGAACGAAGAGCTAATTCTTCCTCCAGGAAGCCGCAAGAGTTTTTAAGAAAGGAGATGATATGGGAAATCTTTTGCCCCTCTTCTCTTGGGTGACATAAGAGTTTTTTCCAAACCTGCCATTTCAGAAGTACTTCATATAGTGAGGTGTGATATGGCGCTCAGCTCCTTCATCACTGTTTCAAGCATTCTCACATCATTGCCTTTGCACATGTGTATTTTGTACCTGTGTTTGAGGAGATGAACTTCTCTTCAGTTAATTAAAAAATCATGGAAATCATAGATGTTGACTATGAACTCCTCCAAAAGTGTTTGGCATTAGAGAAGGCAAGCCTGTTCAGAAAGAACTGAATTAAAAAGTTATGAAGGAAATTCCAGGTTACAAGACAGTCTTTGTTTTTAAAGGGCTATTTCAGCTTTAGACCATTTCTCATAAAAATCATGGGTTTGCAAGTATTTTTGTCCAACTTGCGTGACAGAAGGATTTTATTAGAAGAAACTTGTATTCATTTTAAAAAGCCAGTGCCATGCTGTCCTGTGTTTTGTAGCATCATTCATTGCTTCTGTTTGCTAAATCTGGAGAAAGAATTTGATCGCTAATAACATAATAATTGTTCTGATCTTGTGAAACTGAAGGGGAAGTGGCTTTTTTTCTCCTCCAAGACATGCAAAGCTTAATCCTTAGTTCTGTTAAGGAAAAAACACCTCATCTGAACGTGACAGAGAGTAGGTATTATAGATTGTTTTGAAATGTGTGCACTGAGCATGCTTGTGGACGTTCTTCTTCATATTCTACTTATGTAGCTGCCATTGCATCAATATTAAAAGAAAAAGTGGAAAAAACAAAGCTCTGAAGAGATCATTAGTGTTCCATTCCTCCCAATATAGTTATTTCTTTAATTTCTTTTCCCTTTCCCAGAGAAGCATATCAGCTTGTTCAAGACAGGATGTCTCATCTATGACTCTTCTTATATGCAGGACACTCACCAGTGCAGAATATTCTTTTATCAATTTGATTCTGAAATCACTATGATTTAATATCACAATAAAACATACCGTATTGTAAGAGCATGTATTTCCTGTTACAAACACCTCATGACTTCTAGGGAATCTGCCTTATCCTATTGCTTTCTTGTTGCTGTCCAGGATATTTCACTGAAGGAATGAGAACAAATCAACTACAAACTTGCATGGAAAAAAGCACGCAAATTTTAGATGTCAATCTCCAATTATCAGTGACCAAAAGGGCAAAGGACCCCACTCCAGTGTCACACTCAATATTCCTCACCAGTGAGCTCTTTTTACAGCCCTCACTCTTCAGCTCTTTTCTGGCAGCAGAGTTACACGTTTCTGGTGTAGCACTTTAAGTTTTGTCTGCATAGAGTGTTTTCATCCATCCATCCCCTCTCTGCCAAAGACATAACCCCTGACCTCTGCTGCAAATTAGACAGCCCTTCCTGTGCTTTTTGCAAATTTACCTTTACAGTTGTTTTAGGGAGCCACAATACCCTTAGGGATGTCTTTAATGCACCCATATAATTCTTTCATTGCAACACAGAATCCTTATAGAAAAATAGTGATAATGCTATTTAGAATAGTATACAAAGCAAAAATCGAAATACCTTGAATGATGGTTCGTCAAAGAATTGAAATTCACAGTATTGCTCAGTCCTCTTTTTGGTGACATTGTTGAGTCTTTTCCATAACTGGTGTGTTGCTGAAAAATAAATATATTATGTAAAGACATAAAATAGAGCAGTTAATAAGATCATACCAGCACTGACCAGGTCTGACAGTTTACTGCACCTTTTGAATTTACATTTTCACTCTGTCATTTCACAAATAGTCATAGCTCTTTACCTTCTGTGCTTTAGTTTCCATCACTTCCATGCCACTGTTCTCTTTGAGTAGTGCTGGTTGTGTTTAAAGTGTTGTGGAAACTATAGTCAGAACAACAACATTGCCTGAAAGAATGAAAAGATAGGTTTTTCCAGTAGCAAAATACTGGTTTAAATATAGCAAAATCCTGTGCCTATTACAGTAGTGCATGTAAGGAGAAGAATTCTTTTAAGAGCTATTTTTGCGGTTCTTCTGAATCTGAAGCAATGGTGGTGTTTTGCTGGTTTCTACTGTGTAATTTCAATATGCAACAATCTCTCCAAGTTGAATAATTTGGAATCCACACACGCTTTGCAGTTTCAAGATAATTTGATCTGAATAGCAGTTTCATGTAAATGTTTTGGCAGTAACAAAAATATCCTCAACACTACTACTTACAGCTTTGAAACACCAATAACAATTTTACATGCTGGCAATGAAAGAGCATGATAGGCAGGTTAAAAATCATTAATTCCTCTCTCTGAAACTGATATTTTCTCACTGAAAGGTTTGAAAACAAATCTACTTTCAACAGGTTATTTCTGTATTAATGTGATACCAGCAACATCTGTGCAGCTACCTCTCCTCTCCTGTGGGCAAGCACTGTCCAAGGGAGCTTGAAGGAACACAGCTCTTGCTCGCTTCACCCCACAGCTGTGGGGTAAACATGTTTGAAGTGTTAAATAATTGGAGGAAGTGAATGGAGAATGATAACAATAGCAATAGGGAAATTTCTCAAGTGATTTGAGAAGGTTTTCTGGTGCAGGCTGGATGTTTGATTATGTACGCACTGGATACCCACTTCTCTCTACTTGAATAATACATGGGAACCAAGAATTGTTTACTTTAAAATATCAAAATGAGAAATGACCATGTTCTGAAAATAAAACCTGGGAGTTTCAACTCTGCCACCTCCAGGAAAGCCCGGTGGGAGGGATAGGATTGCTAGAACTAGGGGAGGCCTCCTTTTCCTTATTTGTTATCATTTAACAAAATCTGAAGGCATCTTCCTTTGCAGAGAGCAGGAAATAATTCCTATGCAGCTCCAGGGCCACGCAGAGGTTATGGTGCCCATTTCACTTGTGGTGTTAAACAAGGGAGGGCTTCAGAATCGTACTGGGGTTGTACCGAGTCGCTCAACATTGGACAAGAAAAAACACAAGAGCATATGCACAGGGGAGTGTTTCTGACTAGTAAGAAATAAAATTATAGTGCTCTTTAGCTGCCTTCTCCTTCCAATCTTCTTAAATACAACTGGTTGTGTTGCACTACTGGGAGATTTTTTTAGGGTTACGTTTGGGAGTGCGTGGTCAGCAGACTAAAAATTGCAGCCAAAATGATCTTGTTAATTTTTGAAAGCTGAACACTGTGAATCAATGTTGTATTCTCAGCCTTTGCCCTGAGTCTGCTTGGAATTAGTAACCTAAAGTTTTATGGTGATAAACTCCAGTATCCTATTGAGAAGAACTAGTGTATGTGTTGTCTACACACCAACAAACGCAACCATAATTCTGCATGTACTGAAAAATAAAAAGGACTGTACACATGGCATATATATAGTACAATGTTAAGATGTCTAACATCTGGGAGACAGATCGTAGCTGCCAATTCAGTCCCAGGATGAGGCAGCCCAACCAGTGTCAAGAGCTGAGAAGTCCTTGCCTTATATAGAGTGAAATGTGGTGTCACTGACTTCAGGAGCAAAATTCTCAATTGTTTTGCCCAGGACGCATCATTATTCCCCATATATGGAAGCAAGTATTTTACCAGAACAAGCATGATTTTGCTAATTGCAGAATATGTAACCACTTAGTCAATTTGTAACAATATTTATGAAATGCACATCGCAGATTTATTCCGCACAAATCTTCTTAATCTTCTGTCCAAAGTTGCTTGTTAAGCAAACTCTGAGAACTGTTAAATATTGCTTGACTAACTTTTACACAGTATTACAAATAGCGTGTTTGGACAGGACTTTGAAATATATCTGGCTACAACCTTACAGCAAACCTTCTAAACTAATACAGTTTACTAGGTTTGTGTTGATGTGTAAAAATTAATTTCTTTACGTCTGTCAGCTTACCCTTATCACTTTGTCCTTCTCATTGTGAATCCAGCCGAACACCTTCAACTACTGAAAGCTTTTGTTCCTACAGCCTCCTCCATTTTCTCCCTTGTTTGTAGAAATGAAACATCCAGCTTATAAGATACAAAAGTTAGCAAGGCTCTACTTGCTTTACCAACCTAAAAAAGCTCTATTTGCTTTATTCAGCTAAAGCTAACAGCTAAATACCCTGCTTGTTTCAATCCCATTACGCTTTGGGATTCCTGCATTTTGCAGAGATCCCGTCTCTCATTTGCAGGCTTGAGAGCCTTTCCACCCCAAGTTGTCTCCAGATGCATGGTTGTAGCACTCCCAGTGATGCGGGAGTGATGGGAACAGAGCTGTGACACCCAGCTGAAACCTCCAGCACCATTGAGCCCTGCCCGTTGCCAACTCATAGCTTTTTCACACTCGCCTGGCCCTGAAGGTTCCAAGCAGGGAACTTGCTCCAGGATGGGGGCCATCCTGATAGGGATTTTCAGAACGGGTGGGCACATCCCCTGCACTGTCTTAGGTAATAATAAGGAGGAATTGAACTGGCTGAAAAAACTTTCCAAAGCCCCTTTTTATTTTCTGGTGGTGTAGGGTTTTGTTTTGTTTTGTTTTTTCTCTCTGGCTTTACTCATTCTGGGTTGATATTCTTTACAATGTTAAGCTTTCTTGATCGGCTTTAAGACAGCTGTCAGAGTCAACGAAGGAAGATGTTAAGAAATCTCTCCCATTGCTGCATTACTAAGGATGTTTCCATGAAAACATAGTCCTTTGGATCTTAGTTATTTGGGAACTCTTTCTGCAGCTTCCATCTCAGCAGAAAACCTAACAATCTGTTTGCTTTTACTGGGAAAAAGATATTGTCGCCTTGCCAACATAATTACACTGGTGAGTTAGGGAATAATAAGTGAGAACAGATGAAATATTTAGATATAAATAGTCTGTTTTCATGTGCTGTGATTGTCGCTAATAAGGCAAGGACGTGTGGTTTGTGGTTCAGGGACAGGATGAGGAACCAGGACATCTGGGTTCCTTTCCCAGCTTTACCACAGTGTACTGAAGAAGTCAGAAAGCCTCTTTGTACCCCATCAGTTGGAAGTGGATAATAATGCTCTGGGGACTAATTCTCTAATGCTGTCATTTTCAGATGCTCAGAAGAGAGGAGCGATACAAGTGTACAATTTTTACATACTAGAAATCAGTCCAACTAAAAATTTAAATCCAAATATCTAGAAAGTTTGTGAATTAATTTATCCTGTTCTGATTTTTAGAATTTGACTCCGAATTTCATAGCAGTGACAGAAAAACAAGATGAAAGTTAAAAACAATTTTTGAATGTTTGAACAAAATCTTATCTGAAAGTATGTGAGCTTAAGTTTTCTCTGACACGTTTTTTGGGCTTTACACTCAAGCTTTGCTTTTTCTTTCGCTTTTTATTTTTTTTAACATCTGAAGTGGTTAAAGTAAAAACGTGAGTGCTATGTACCTAACAGGGAGATGGCAATCATGTCTGAAGACTGACTCTAAAGACTGAAATGTGCTTATTTGTTCAAACCCTATAAACTACTTAGGCCTTAAATCAAAAGGCTTGGTAGGATTTAAAAAGGAACCTATGGCACCCCTCTACAAAGGGATGTGTTTCCCCCAGCCTATGTGTATTTTACCCACTGCAGCTGTAGCTAATAAATCACTGAACCATAGATTAAAACCATGTAATTACTACCAAAGTAATTAAAGCCAAGACTCATTCTACCTAGGAGTAAATAAGCACATTTGGCATTTAAGTCATAGTGGAAAAGAGATGTCTTTTTTTTTAGCGTACATATGCTAACAGAGTCTCAAAAGCAGAGCTGCTTCTTTGGCTGAAGAGGAGAAAAAATGGTGCTAGGGATTTGAAAGCACTGAGTTTAAATCATTAGAATAATTCATTTGGGATAAACATTACACTATTTCAGGGTTTCCAGTGCTAATGTGAAACAACTTCAGTGGTAAAACCAACAGTCTGTAATGCAATAATCATTTTTTTACCTGCTGATGGATTCTGGGCATCAGATGGTTGTATCTACACTGGAAAACTGAAGAGCCAAATGGAAGCAGATCTACATTTGGTAATGAGGACCCCCACATCCATAGTGTACGTATGCTTCAGGTTTTCAGTCTGGTCCCATGGGCTGACTGGCTGGAGCACAAGAATCGTCCCGGAGTACCTTTCTGAAGTTGGTTTCACCCAACAGTCCAGTTCATATGCTCTGACCTGCAGTGCAAGAAAAAGCACAGTAAGCAGGAGGAATCAGGCTAATTGCTTCAGAAGTGCACTTATCTGAATTAAAATGCCAGCCTCCCCTCATACTATTTGTACCCTTATCACTGAATAAGGGGGGTACGTGGGCATGATTTGCACTCAGAATCTGGCTGGCCAGGCAAGACTGAGCACAAATTTTCGCTTGCTTTTGTCAAAATGCAGGCAAGGCTTTCCTCTAAATCACTGCAGTTGGGCAATGCTAAAGCAGCAGTTGAAATACTTATGCGGTGTAATTTCAGACTTTTTTGAAAGAGGTTTACGGCTATGTGTAAGGAAAATTAGCTTCAGTTTGTTGATTGTATCTCATTTGAGAACATTCTTGAGAACAGCTTAGTCCACAGCAATACTGGCATAGGAGGTACAATTTTTAAATAGGGAGGATTATCTCTTCACCATCACTCTAAGTTAATACTATATTTTCTGTGATACTAAGTGGAAAGCAAATCCCCTGATGCACAAGAAACACTCTGCGAATCTGCAGCCATTCATTTATTTCCCAATTGACTTGTACACTAAAACAGAGTGTACAAGTCTATGGTTAACCAAGTCCTTCCCCTTTCCTATCCCCAGTCCTTGCTTTCACCAGGAAAAACGTGGGCACACAGCCTGCCAGGAAATCTTTAGCACCAATCTGTCTGGGTCACCAATGAGGAGATGCAGGGAGCAGCATCCAGGGCTTATTACTGAGTGCTCCTGGCAGAGTTAGCAGTGTCTAATCAGAGTGGTCTAGGAAGTTATGCCAGAACGGGGGAGAATTGGTGAGTTGTCAGCTGAGATTCCTTGTCCACATCCAGAGTCTTAGAAAATGAGTATGCTCTGGGATACAGGGAATAGGTACCAGGAGGCTCATAATCTTTTCCATAAAAATTGCACTCATCATAATGAGTCACGTCATCATAACATCTTCCACATTAACTTCTCCAAAAAGACATCCCAAACCACCACGCACATATATCTCTCTAGCTGTGTATGTATGTATGCAAAGTCACATAAATAACTACCTTTATGTGGTGAGACAAAGCAGCCTGAACAACCAAAAACTTTAGCAACAAAATTCTTTCCTATGGCATAAATCCCACTAGTAGTAATTTTATCTCAAAATGGAAAGCATAGTATCACATCATTTGAACACAAAGACCAAATTTCCCTGGTTGCCAGTTTGACCCCAAGCTCAAACAAACACAGCAAGAGAAACCTGACATGATTTTGTTTCCTAGTGGCAGTAATTCCATTGCTGGAGAAAATGTAATTATATTTATATTGACATTATAATTATAACTTCGCAGGCCAGACTCCATTCTGTCTGTTAGGCCAAAAATAAACCAAGCACCGGCAGAGACATAAGGAATTTGTGTTCCTCGGTGGCGGTGTGCTTGGCAGCCCAGCCAGTAATTTCAGCAGTAAGAGGAAAGTTCATTCTGTGAAAAACATAGTTAAGATTTAATTTTGCCTTAACTACAAAACCTCTACATTTTGTATTGATTGCAGCATCCTCAAACAAACTTCATGTGGAGCTTGCAATATACAGACTAGGCTTTTATCCTGTAAAACTTGAAAACTCAACATAAAACCTTGCAGCAGTTTAATACGTATGCACGTATGGGATATAATGTGGGTTTAAGAGCACAAGGTTGTACAAATGAGGAGGGGTATTCCTCATCAAGATAATATGACCACGGTCAAAGTATTCAGCTGTGGTACATTAGTGAAAATGGCCATTTCCTCATAACAGACCTTGTTTCTTTCTCCAGCACAGCCCTTTTCATGCTCGGCCCCCATGTCCCCCATGTGCTGTTGGGGATAATCAGCAAAATCCCTGTGGAGGTCAGCTGCTCAGGTGCATGAGTAGTCACTGCATGTTACCACGCTACACATTTCAGTGTTTGTAAGAACAACAAATATATATGTATTTATATGAATGGCAACTTGTTACATACTGGAAGAATTTTATATTAGGTTTTTTACTAATTTTGTTGTATGACAGATATAATGTTCCTTGTATTATATGCTCAGTGCATGTTATTATTAAGACAAAACAGCAAAGAAAGATTTTAGCAAGACTTGTAAAGTTCTCGTGGGGAGGGGTGCCGCAACGCCCATGTAAAGGGCTGATCCTGCATTTTAGGGAAGCAGAGCAAACTGTGCATTTCAGTTACAGTGATGAATTTTTCAACACAGAGCTGATAAATGATCACAGCAGACCCAGCACCCTGGAGATGGCTTGCCGTAGTGAACGATAATTGCCCGCTGGCTGTTTGAAGCTGTTGGGATCACATAGAGCAGATTCAGACTGGAGCCTGGTACCATTAGATTTGTGGTTTTGTCTTCTTACTGATAAATCTTAGTTGCCCCCATATTAAAAGAGAGGCCCTTCAGGAAAATGAAAGTTCTTTCCTGAAATTCAAGGAGGTGGAAATTGCAGTCATTCACTGCTGATACATTAATTTAATACATAGTGGCATTTTTAGGTATTTATCCTGACTATATTAATTTAATATGTTACGGTACACATGCCAGCCTATCCCATTGTTTTCTTAAGGCACTTTATCAGTGTGAGATATTGCTAGTTCTAGAGTCAAGATCACATAAGTGTTCATTACTTCTCTTGCACGAATGGTGCCACTGCCCACAAGAAGCTGTACCAAGGGAGGGTGTTTAGATTCAGGGCTGAAGGATTTCTTTTTCCGTATATAATTCATGAAGAAAACAACTTTAGAGAGGAAATTATTTACAAGCTGAAACTGAACTAAATTAAACAATTACAAGATAGAAAGAGCTAAAGAACTTACAATTTTCAAAAGTTAGACTTTGCTTGAGAATAACATTCCAGGATAATCAGAACATGCTGATTTTTCAACAGATTAAAAATACCAACCAAACAAACACAGAGAGCAACTTCTTTGGGTCAACTGAATCTCATTTTCCTTGATTTTTTCCTCCATGCTCATACACCAGGACAAACCACACCATTATCATACCTGTAATTAGGATAACAGTAGATCGATTACTTCGTCACTGCCCCAGCTAACCATTAGGTATCTTGCTGGGGAAGTCAGTTAAGGTTTTTCCTAATTTAACCATATAAAAGAGAGGCACCTGGTTTAACCTACCATCCCATCTCCCTCTACTTTCAGGAAAAGAAAGAGAAATCAGTGCTCTGGGTGGAATGACATGCTCCTTGGTAGTGCCTCCTCCACCACCAGGGAGGTAAGTGCTTGCATTTTTGAAACTCAGTTTTCTTCATTAAACTGAAATTTTATCACTCCTTACCACACAGAAGAGATCAAAAGATGACTGTGGGACATTCAGGTACAAGGGCAGTAAGAGGCACATAGGAGCCATTGAATTACTGTGCACTACTTGAACTCCCCAGCCTCTGCAGCGGGATGTAGCTGAGAGAGTTTGTCAGTGTTCACAGTCCAAGCCTTGAGCACAAATTTGGCTGAGCTTGTTTTTTCCATTTTCGTCAATATTAAAAATATGTCCTGTACATGGTACTTCTTCTGGCATTCACCACAGAAAGGCCTTTGCAGGCAGAGTCCAACACCATCACATTTTTATAAATGCTTCACAGAAGTGTACAGATTTCATAAGCTTACATTGGCTTAAACAGGAGGAATTTTATGTACTTTACCAATGTTACCTGAGGAAATATAGCTCCCAAATGGTGATTTTCATTATTTTTTTTTCCAAAATACAGTTATAATATGGGGGTGGATGTATGTTGGCATCAGGCCAAAGTTTCTTAAAGGACACTTAAACCATTTTAGATATGGAGCTTTCACAGCTTGTTTGCTCTTAACTGTAAATTTTGCTTCTACTGAACTTTTTAAACTTGATTAGTATTTTGTTTAAATTAATCTCTCCTCAATGATTAAATATTAGAATAGATATTAGATTAAATGCCTCTTCTCTAATTTACAACCACAGTGCCTTCTCTGCAGTCAGTTTGCATGACCAATATAAAAGTGAATTTTGAATGTTGTCTCTTTTATAATCTTGTAAAAAAATTCAAGGGGGGTGTGCAAACATTGTAGAAAAATTAAGGATAGCATCCACACTGAAAGTAAATATAAATATTTGGGAAAAACAGCAGAAATCCTTTGCTTATGTGCAGAAACTCCCAGAGTACTAACAGTGGACCATCATTTTCCAAAGTTCTGGAATACTTTTGTGTTCCTCAAAATAACCATTTTATTCAGTTCTGTGTCTTAGAGATGCCTGAATTGGTTAGTGAGAGAGTTTTTTTGGCATTCATATAAATGATAACAGTTCCTTAAAGCTCTTTTTTTCTTGTTTGTGGTGGTTTTTGTTTGTTACAATTCTGAAATCAACAGAATTAAATTGTCATAAAACCACTGCTATTGAAATCACATTTACTTCCTATTAGTTTGTTTGGGTTGGTTGGTTTTTACCTGGAAAGGTTTAGGAGGTCAATTTTTAATACATATGCATTCAGTAGCTGTAATAGGAATATGATTGAATTTATAACTAGTGAAAATGCACCAGTGGCAGGGAATAACTCTTACGTATAAACATAATGTCACTGGCAAGTTCTAAACTTACGACATGAAATCCAATAGGAAGCCAATATATGACAGCATTATGGTTTAATATGATTTCTAATGTCTAATTTCATTTGAATTTATATTTTTCTGCTTCCAGATTTAACTAGATCCATAATATGGAAAAATACATGAGTCAGAAATACATATATCAATTTGAATAGAATAGCAGATAATGGAAACTTCACGTTTTAATCACAAAATCAAACTACTTTGAAAAAAATTATTTTGCAGACCACTTTAAAACATTTTTCCCCATTTTTTCACTCCTTACTGGAGTTGAGTTAATACCAACAGTGTAGCAATACTTTAGTGCAAGGGAGAGCATTTTTGCACGGATCCTGCTCTGGAGCACTGGAAATGACACAGCAGCATGATTGGGAGAGTCCTACTTCCTTTTCTAGAGGAGATTGGGATAAACATCTGTGCATTTGGATGATCATCTAAATTAAACTGAGTATGGCAGAGACTTCCTTAAGCAGTTTCCCTGTCACTAAAGGAAATGAGAGTGTAATTTTATAAGTCAAATTACAGGATGACTGTTTAGCAGCCAAGCATCAGGTCAAATGCAAAGTAAAAGACAAATTAGATGTATCACACTGTAGATATGTTTTTTTTGTACACCTCAGTACTTCAGAACTGTACGGTAACAGATATAAAGCCTTGTTCCTGAACTAGAGAACTCATTGTCTGTTTATATTACATACCACATATGAAGGAAAAAGCAGATAGCCTTTTTAAAAGTCCCATTAATTCTAAAATAGTTAAAATCCAAAGCACAAATTGTGTTTCTCTTCTTGTTCACATGATATTTTTTTTCATATTATCTGGTGTGACATCTCACTCATTCAAGTACTTCTACATCACTAGGATATATAACTTAAGCTTAAACATGAAAAGATGAATTATTGAACTAATATGTAAGTGCTTCAGGCTCTGCCTGAGCTGGGATGGATCATTCCTTCCTTCTTCCTGAGCACTGATTTTTTTTTACAAAGATTTGCTGGAACAAGAATTCACCTTCTATCATGTCTACATCACCTTTATGCACTTTTTCAGCTACATACCTCCTATAAGCTACTATACAAATATTCAATACTGTATATGAACTACTATTCCTTGTGTAAATATGGAGTGCAGATATAATAGGCTCTTAGAAAATCAGGAAAAATGAAGAAAGGCTTCAGGTAAGCCATCTCACAGCACACTCTCATAATATAAAACCTCATCTGTTCACAAAATTCGTGGGTTTTGACCTCAGCCACCTTAGAAAATTATTTTGCCAGACAACCAAAAGGATTGTGGCTGGTTAAGATATCCTTCCAAGGAGCTAGAAATGGAGGTCACCACTGGGGAGCCACTCAAAACCTGGTCAGCTGTGTCCATGTTGCCCTGTAAAACAACTTTCTCCCAACCCAAATTCACCAGCTGCCCATCGTCTGCTCGGATCGACTCACAGGAAGCCTATGTTCATGTGCAACGAAGACATGCTCAGCTTTTTTAGGTCCCCTCCGAAGGCAGCCTGGACAACCCAGTTCCTCACAAGCACCTTGGCCAGAAGCTGCCCCACAGAGCGGTGCCAGCAGACATCGTCCCCCTTGACTCCTCACCACACTCATCTCCGTCTCTGGAGCCCCTGCCTGGAGGCTGCAAACAAGCAAACCAGTTATACCAAAGGATTCCCACCACATGCTGGAATGGTAGCAGCCACTTGCAGCATGTGTGGATGACCAGCAGCACATGATATTCTGTCTAGCAGAACTAGAACTAGATCAGCTCTGTCCACCTGAACAGAAATGAAAGTCGAGTAGCACCCAGCACATCTATAACACCAAATGAAACTGTGGCTGCTGAACTGCAGCACTCCAGTAGAGATCTGTAGTGTTTTAAGTTTGATATTATTTCCAGTGTGGTATCTTTTCTGCAGAAAAAAACCTCAAATTTCTGTGTTCTAAATCACATTCTTGTGAACAGAGTCAGATTCTAGGTGTTTACAGTGCAGTGAACTAAAATTAGTGCTATAAATCAGGCAGCTCAATTATTTCAAGGGAGCTGAGTCATGTTGTGCCAGTAACTGTTTTGTAAATATTTGTGTATGAGTATTTATGAGGCGCAAACTCTTGTCTATGTGTGCGTTTAGCTTCGCCTGAATTCAGTGGAGACACGCTAAACCACAGAGTAGCTAGTACCTAGTGGTTAAGCCTGCATTTGCACTCACATAAAGCGCAAAAGTGTCCTGGGTTTACACCTAAAATTGAGGTTTGACATCTAACCATCCAACTTGCCCCTGTAGGAACCACAGAATCAAACTCTGAGTCTTGTTTTCCACTGCTCAGTGCCACGTGTGATCTCTGTACCTCTCTCAGTGCACAAAGACATCAGAAGAGTAACATGATGGCCACTTTGCACAAATGAACATGACTAGAATAATGCTAGAGGCAAGGGGAATTAGGTCTCATGAGTACAAATTTTAAGCTAAAGAATTAATATATGGTTGTTGAAAGAGCTCAGTGAGGCATAAAAACACTCGGGAATGTTTAATCCTAAAGGGAATGAGATTTATCAAAGCAATTTGAAAGGATAATACATTCGTTTCTGTTTCTACAGGCAAAGAAAAGCCAAAAAAGTCCAAAGCATCAACAACTTAGAAGCTATTTTTCATGTTGCCAACTTAGATGCTATTTTTCATGTTGCTATGATTACCTCAAGTTTGATGCTACAGTGAAAGGCAAATCTGGTTCTGGTAAGCAATTGCTAACTTGCGATAAGCATTAGGTTTACATTTAAAGATCAAAGCAAACATATATAAACCATTTGAGGTTTATACATACACATATCCATATCCTCTGCTTTATGCATCTGCTCTTGGTTTTATATCCTATCATTACTGTGTTTTCCTCTTACCTTCTTAGTGAGTCCAGGAGCAACCAAAATCTGTATTGAAAAGAAAATGTAGTTGATTTAATTCATAGTAACATGTAACGGACCAAAAACTTCAGGCAGAGATTACCTCAGTGGGTATACTAGACCAGAGAAACTAAAAGATGTGTTACTGTTAAACTCATTAGAGAGACAATGAAGATCTTTCCTAATTGTGTTATTTTTCTCCCTTCTGAAAATAGCTATCACCCAAATGACCAAATGATTAATAATACACATTTACTTAAACAAAATTCCCATATATTTGACAGAATCCCAACATTAAAGCCCCCATAACTAAAATTGTATTCGAAATAATTGTGTCATGAGAATGTGGGAGGTTGGCAATTTTCTTCATTTCAGGGAAAGGGTCATTACTGTGATAGATTCCACCTACGCTTTCCAGAAGTGAACTTGGCCTATAGCTAAGCAATCTGCAGGTCATCACTATGACCAAATCCTGAAGTCTTTACTCATGACTGAAGTCCACCTGGAATCCATTTGTGCAGGTTTTTATGCTTCAATAAATCTGGCCTCTTGCTTCTGTCTGTCCTCTGTTGAGTCTAAACTTTTCAACTGGATAAAAATTAAGGCATCATTTTGAAAACCCTTACTGAAAAGTCTATTTTCCAAGTATTTTATGAAAAGCTTAGGAGTACATATTTCAGCTCAGGCTCTGAATAATAGAATTAAGAATTTGGTTTGAACAAAAGTCACTGTATCTTTACTGTAAGATGAAATAATAAAAGCATGCTTCGATTCATTTCTTAGGACAGATTGCTAGATACGATTTCTGTACGGTAATTTTAACAGGTTATGAGCTATTAATCTCTACTTATGTAACAGGTTCGTTTAAAATTATTGTACGTATAAAGAAGCAAATTGATTTACAATCATTTTGCAAATGGTATTAAATGTACCTGTGAAAACAAAATCTGAGCCTATTCCACTTGTAGAAACCTACTGGTGGGGGAGGGTGGGGGGACAAAGAAGAGAGGACACCTGGCTAAAAACTGTAGGTATGTCTGGATTTACAAAAGACTTTGCTGCAGAACTTCCAGTTAGTTCCAGTGCACCCTTGCCAGTTGTCCTAGATGCTCAATATCTGTAGCAATCTCATCCTCTGACCCTTGAGTTTCCTGGATTCCTTGGTTTCTAATGCATGTAAATTGAAATTATTGTCATTTACATAGTCCAGAAGTTTCTTTTTTAATGGTCTGAAGTGCACCATTAGTTTTACATGTTCTTATATGCTGGTTTGACTTAAAACCAGTCTGGCTGTTTTGTTACAAATGGTTTTAGTTTTCTAGTAAACTAAGTGGCAGAGCAATTCAAAACATATTGAATTAATTTAAAATATTAATATCCACAACTGGCTCTAAATCAAAAGAATTACTCTAGACTTAGTGAGTTTCATATCTGACAGTTCTTATTCTTAAAATATAGTAAAACATGTTGCATATATTCACTTTCTTTAAAACAGCAAATGGGCAACACAGGGACTGACATATTCCTTTATTGCCTCGTGTCTAAGACACTTCTTTATACAGAAGAAAACGCTTGACTTCTTTTCCCTTCAATGCAAAAATAATCCTATAAATGCACTTTTCATGTCCCAATGTGTAGCCACTTTGCTGAACTTTTAGATCTTCAGATTTCCTACTGAAGATCTAAAGCTGCAAGGACAATTTATCTCCAGTTCAGTAGTGATACGGGCAGTTACTATCTTGGGACCAGATCCTGTAAACCTGTGCATGAATAGCTTCACCCGTAACATCTAGTCGAGAGATGACCATTACACTGTTCATGTGAGTCAGGGTGTGTCTAATCACTCCCTGAGGTGGTAAATGTTTACAGGGTACTAGTCTTGACTTCCTAATAGAAGATAGTAAAAAGATTGCACAAAGAAGTAACTATAGCCAGGAATATAAAATGGTCATGAGATGCTTTTTCACATCATTTTCCTATTACATTAAAGATGTCTAATAGTTACAACAAGTTCCAACTCAAAGGTCTTATCTGCAAACACTAGTACAAGGCAACTGATGTCAACAGCAGAGTGACGCAGAATAGCACAAGCCATTTTGTGCAAAACTGGCTCTGCAAACAACATCTGCTGAGCTGGAGGTCAGCGTGGGCCTCCTGCTGCAGTCCCAGGGGAAAGCAACAATGAAGGGCAAGCAGGGTAGCCCACGCAAAGCTTCAGATGACTTACTACGCGTCACATAGATTGCAAACTGGTGCAGGGAAGGTACTAAACTCCACATCAAGTGGCGGTGAGGTGTCTGCACCCACATTTCAAGAGCTCTTGCTCTTGCTCTTGAAATGGCAACGAGCAGTGGAGTTGCACCATCCCACCTCATAAGCCACACCAGAAGCATGCCAGTGCTTGTTGGCACTCGGTCACCAAGGCCCCATTTTGGTGATGCTGGCTTGCAGAGACAGAGATCACTTCCAATGTAGCATTTGCATTACGACTGTTGAATCTCAAGAGAGGCCACCAAGGATTCAGGAGAAAAACCTGCAGTCATTTCTGGTTGTAACTGTAGTGGTTGCCTGGAGGCTGGCCAGCAAAGCTCTCTTTAATGCTGCCCTTACACAGACCTCTATTTTATCCTGATTCATCTTCACTTTATCCTGGCATTCGCTGCTGTGCCTTTACACATGTGATGCCTCCAGGATTTGACCCACATGGAGGCTACTCCCACAACCTGTCCCCATGACCTTTCCAGGAGTGTTAATGATTTAGTGTTAATGATTTAATGTTAATGGCTATCCACATCAGAAAGAGCTGTGGAGACTGGGGTGTAAGAGGTCATTATTGTTTAAACACATTTGTTTTGCCTCTTTCCTCAGAAACTTTAAATCAGAAGAAGTTTCTTTACACAGAATGCCCAAACTGACAGCTTTAGGATGTGTGAGAAAGAGACAGTTAATTTAGTGCAAAAGATAAGTCATTTCCTTGGGGAAGCACTAATACCAGGCCTATTACCCCTCAGTGTCATTTCAGATTAGTGTACTACAGAGAAAGGGATTCTAAATCTTTTTAATTGAAAAATATTTGTCTTTTCCGTACTAAAATAAGTTTCTGCCTAGAGGTTAAACAGTTTTAAAACTAATTCTGAATTTCATCCAATTTCTGGGGAAAAAAGGGAGGATGCCGTTTGTCTGTTGCCTTGTTAATTTATGTCAGACCAGAGAAAAGAGAAATATATTTCCTCAGTGATCCAAATGGAATGGTTACATAAAAAGATGATTAGAAATACAAAGTCCAGACATATCTAACTTGCTAAGATTTACCAGCTGTCACAGACACATCCACATGCGTGAACACATGTGCATAGATGTCATAATTATGCATGCAAAGTGGAGGGATCCATACTTGGTGGTTGAAACAACAGTTGAGAGAAGTAATTTACTCAGCTTCTCCCTCCCTTTTTTTCTGGCTGAAAGCTCAAAAAGCATCAAATGCACTGATTTTAATCTATAGTAATCCATGGGATTTTGATTCATAAGCCATGAAATGCCCTCACAAAAACGAGAAAACTCAAATATCCTTTTACCTTTAGCATGTTCTGAACAGGAACATTCAGAAACTGTGATCCGAACTTCTCAGTCCTTGACTCATCAAGAGGAGAGCTGCACATGGCCTTGGGCCATCCGCTCTTCTGTCCAAAAACTAAAGAATGAGATCTGAAGCAAAGTCCTCACTTTGACTGGCATAGGCACTAGCCTCCCGAGCCACTGTTCCCTTCAGTATAGATGACATGCTGGAATATTTAAAAAACAGTAAACAGAGGTAGTTAATTGTATATCTAGATGTTCTTCTAGGTAAAATGGTACTGCGTTATCTATTTTAGAAGTCTGAACACAAACGCTTAGGTGCACTCTAATTTGGGGGTAGCATATTTAAAATAGCATTCTGCAGGTTGATGTTTCTACAGAGATAGGGTCTGCCTGCAGTCTTTGGTTAACTGTACAGTTCACAGAACACTCGTGTGTTAGGGTGGCTGTTTGTTTGGGTTTTTTTGAAAGTCTTTCCAACCAACTGTACTCTCTCCACTTTTCCTCATGCTTGCATAATGGTTGTGTTTCCTCTGATCTTTACTGAAGAAAAAATATTTTTCTAATTCAATCCTTAGCCATTGTTTTCCCAACCTCTAGTTCTCAAGAAATATGATTTCTTTTTAAAAAAAAAAGTCTAATTAAGCCATTTATCAAACTTTTCCAAGTGGGTAGAGTGACAAATTAGTCCTATCTTCCACCAACAATCTGATGGATAGGAAGATAAAGATGCAGAGGCTGTTATTTTAGCTGGAAGCTCTCTACTATATCAATTGCTTGGCCCCAAGCCAAAAGACCCTAAGAGATGACAAGAACTAATGATGGGTCCATGAAGTTTATGCAGCGTGAGGCCTGACATCAAAGGAATCTGCCCTTATTAGCATTATCTCTATGCCTTCGTCCTGGAAAAAATACTCATTCTTGTTTTGTTTCTTTAAATTTACTTAATTATCTTAGTCTTTCAGTAAATGGAAAGAAAATGCAAACTAAATAGATTTGCACAATAATATATTGGCAACGAGTTCTGCTTTCTCTATAAATAAGAAGTGATTGTTATGACATTACTTACCAAGAGAATCCAAGACGGGTAGACTGCAAAGTTTCCCTAGAAGTCTTTACTTTTATGCCATTCCTTCAGAAGAACTGGGCTCCATGACAGCCTACACGCCAGATACAATCTGTGCATTTGGAAGCAAGCACAGAGTCCTTGGCCAGGGAAAGTCAGTCAACTTCAGTAGGGTCAGGATCCCCAAAACTGGCCCAGACTGCAGCCTGCTGAAATCAAGCGTACAGAGATTGTTTCAGAGTCAGGACCAGAATGCCAAAAGCTTCCTTGGATTCAGAGAGGGAGTGCAAAAATTCATGGAAGAAAAATTCATCAAGAGCTAGATCAAGCCTGCACCATCTCTGGCTCAGGAAAACATCAGAAAACAATTCAGGGGAACTACCGCTATTTGCTTGTGTATACCCCTCTTCCTAGCTATCCACTCTTGGCAGTACTAGGATACAGGGTTTTGGGTGAGGTGGATCTTGGGTCTGACACTGTTGGTATGTGACAGGATAAACTTCAAAATTTGTAACTTACATCTTTCTCCCTTCTTCCTGTTTTTTTTTAATATGCATCCATTTTTACAGGTAATGGAGGCCCTATGCACAAGGTGGAATACAATTACTGCCCTACTAGAAAGCAGGAAGAATGGATGTAATGGCCAGGATGACTCCTGAGAAAAAAAAAAAAAAGCAAACCGAAACCAAACAACAAAAATCTGTTTTGATACATGATTCGAAAAGTTTGACTAAAAACAAGCCATTTCTGCAGATACTGTATGTTACTGGAAGGTAGAAGTGAAATCCATATATTTTTCACTGGGAAACTATTAAAGATTATTCTTCATGTCCCATTTTTTATTACTTTTTTTCTCAAGGAAATAGAACGGTATTCAACTTACTGGCAGAATGAGCAACTGTAGTATTGCTTTATAAAATCCAACTGCAGTAATTCTGCATAGCTGAACATTCATATACCCGACCAGCTTGATTCATCTTTTCAACAGAGCATTTTTACACTGTCTAAATAAAAACAACAATGCAATGAAAAGAAGACAGCATTAGAGTCAGTGCAAAGCCATTTCAGCACATCCTACAATATTTTACCTTTGTTCTCTAGTCTGGATTTAATATTACGTGTAGAAGCAGCACTATGCAAAACCAGGGTAAGTAATCAATCTTGAACTTTCCTGTGTCTTGAGAAAATGTCCTGTATTCATCCTTCTTCTATAGCTACCTATCCATCAAGTGGCTTACTCTGAAAGTGAAGAACAAGTGGCTTTGCACTCATGGAGCTTTTCTTTCTTGTTACTTTTCAAAGGGGGCATACCATTTAACCTGCCACACTGCTTTTTAGCCTGAGACATAAAGGCAATTTACTTTGCTTTATCAGCAGTAGATTGTCCAAAAGCTTTGATGTGGTTTTTTTGGAAATAAAAGAAGAGCTTTAAGTACGTGAATTCCAACATAAACAATAATGGAAAGAACAGAAGAGAACTTCTTAATACTAACTTTTTAATACCTTACTTGTCAACTTCAAAACAAGGATTAAAATTCTGGTTAAGAATACAATGTGAACCATGCAATACTATAATAATTCAATTTCTTTCTTCCTCCTGATGAGCTTGCTATCTTGAAGTACATAATGTACTTTCTTGGCTGTTTATTGATACCAGGGCTGCTTAGGAACCACATTGTGGGTTCACTACATGCCACTCACTTGCAACACTTCAGATTGAATTGTAACTAAAGATTACAGTAACTGGCTGAAGTTTTCTACTCAGAACAGTATTTTTCCTATAAAAATGAAGTGTAAGTATTATGGCAATATGCAATTAAGTGTTCAAATGTCATTGCTTGTAACTCAGGAAGGGAACTCCTTGATCAAAGAAACTAAATGCAATTTGGCTGAAAAGTACATGTTATTCAGCAAAAGATCAGTACTGAAGTTGCCAATGAACCAAACTGCTTGCTTATAATTGGCAACGTGGTCATTGTCTGGCTACCCTGGCAGACCGTCAATATGCCTGGGCAGATGGTGTGACTCAAGACTTTAGTTTATTGTCTCAAGAGAGAGGTAAAACAACTCCTCTCTGAGTCACTTAGCTTGGATTAGGGGTGTAGTGGTTACAACTCAATCTTATTTAGCCTTTCCTCAGTAAGCCAAAGAAAGGATTTTTCTTTTCTTTATGGCCCCAATTACTGAATATAGCAAACTCATTCAGAACTGCAAGCATCAGATTTTTCAAAGTCTCCTGAATTTCCCAAACATTTTAGCAAACAAATTTAAGAAATTTTGTTCTATAATTTATACTCTATGACACTATTCAATGGAAGACTTTAAAAAAGTTTCCTCCAAAATACATAATAACCATAAACTTATTCCACTCTGCACTTGTCTTTTATTTGCCAGATGCCCAGTTTGCTTCACTTCCTTTCCATAACTTTAGCAAATACAGCAAGTCCGTACATCTGCAGTTCCTGCCTGGAAGCACAGACTTCAGCAGTAAATCTCAAGTTAAAATATAAACTCATCTTTCATTTCTATTTTAAGACAATATTTAATCAGTAAGGGCTGAAGGATACACACAAAATTTGCCAGTAAATGTTGCCTAGTAGATTTTGTGGAAAGGAAGCTTGGTAGAACAAAACTAAAAAATAAATAAACAAACCGCCATGCTGCTATTAAAGCTACATAGAGAAGTTTACAGAGTAGTGTTTTTCCATCATGCCTGTAAAAATGAAGTGGAAACACAGTAAAAGAATCAGAGTGCAGAGATACTGCTCAGCTGTGGCAATGGAAATACACATTTCAGCCACCAAAGGGATCTGCTTTTCACTTGTCTTGATATTTCCTCCTTCTAAATCATGTTAATATTATGTCTCTTTTCAACTTAAATTAATTTTAGTCTCTTGTGTTAGGAACTTCTTCTTATTTTAAGACAACTTTCACAAGAGTAATAAGAGAGAGATTTTGCTCACTAAATGATGCATGAAGACAGTAATGATTTCAGAGCTGCATGTCCTATTTTAGATATTTCCACTATCAGGAAAAGAAGGGCTGACCTACTTGTATGTTACAAAAATAGTCAAGGATCTTTAGACAAAAATCAATCTGATTGAGCTAAACAGAAATGGAGAGGTGTAGCGTGCTCACAGCATAACCCAGTTAGGTGCCCGTCCTGGCAGTGGAAGCAGTAAAACCATCAGAGCACACCCATGGTGTGTTCTACACAAAACAACCTGGAGATTACTGAAAATCTCAAAAGCTTGTTTTTAAAAAGCATCATTCAAGTTCTAGACCAAAGAACTTCACAGGGAGGATTCTGGTGAGCATCACTCCATGGACTTGACGATATGGACTTGAAGTAGAAGATGCAGACCAAAAAATGAGACACAAAAGGAGGTGGATCAAGAATGATGAGAGACATATTTGAAAGGATGAAATGAACTATAGCTGCTCAAGCTAGAGAGAACTGAGGGGATACACGACAATACTGAAGAATACTTGGAAAATAAAGGAGTAATAGTTTTGTGATTGTGAGCTTGATTTGAGGCAGGTCAATGCCCAAATGACCTCTGAGGTTCCATTCAGACCTTAGTGAAGGGATATGCTTTGTGAGAATAAACTTTCTGTAAGGTTCTGGAAGCCTTCAGTAAAAACAGATAAGAACTTCATCTAAAGCTTAAAATCTTTTAGAATGGTTCATAAAATAGAAAACAAAAAATTGCCACAAGATTTACTTTTTTATTTTTAACTTATATGGGTTTCATCACTAGGAAACGTGCACTTTCTGGGGAAAAAAAAAAATAATTAAACCATTCCACCAGCCTGCAGATAAATGGTCCTTGCTTTATTCAAAACTTTGTGTTGTGAATCTAGGTGTTCCCAATGACTTCTGTTGTTCTGATAAAATGCATAAAACTTTTTGAGTATCTCTACAATTGTAGCCATTGTTAGAATTCTATGATTAAATCTATTATACGTCATTTAGTTTGTACTGTTACCCTAAGGATGACTACTAGCTACTCTGCATTGAAACTCTATTTTCTGCACAAAGTCTTGTGTGCAACTAAGCTATAGTTATCTATGATAATGCTCAACTGAGAGTATAAAAGTCTTTACACAGAGTAATGACTTCACTAGATGGCAGTGGAGAGAAATATTACTTTATATAATTTTCTATTTTAATAGGACAGGGAAACATCCCACTAAGCACTGCAGTTTATTAGTGTTGTCTGTGTTAACACTTGATCATACAACAGCAATTTTTTCACCCATGCAAAAGTCTGGGGGCTTCTGCCCAGTTAAATCCCTGTGCAAATGTTCGCTAGAGTACGGACACGCACCCTGCCAGCACCAACACAGTGCAGCAGAGACTGACATATACTCATCTGTGAAGGTTCGTGTCATAATTGCTCTTCCTCTATGTGATTAAACATCACATTTCTATTGTCACAGTCAGTAAAGCAATCCCTGAGAAAGAATTAATACCATTGTGTGTTAACCATGGCCAGGACCAGAGAGAGACAGGAAAGAGCTGTTCCCTCCCATGTGTTTGCTCTGCAGTTGGTGGAGCGACAAACTGGATGAAATAATAAAGGGAATGAAAGCCTTTGACAAATGAACACTGACACTTTCTAGAAGCAGCACAACAGAGCTTCACAGCAAGGGCATGAACAATTTTGTGATAAACTCAACTGTACCATGGTCTTTCCTGAAATGTAAAGTAGAGACACCATACCTCAAAGATACGTCAGTCTGAAGACATAATCATGATGAAGAAAATGACTGAAGAGTGAGAAAGAGTAAGCAAGTGATTCAAAGACTTTTGTGAAAAATATTCTCTGTATTCAGTATAATATT
Source organism: Gallinago undulata (assembly GCA_026546715.1). Lineage (NCBI taxonomy): Eukaryota > Metazoa > Chordata > Aves > Charadriiformes > Scolopacidae > Gallinago > Gallinago undulata. The sequence goes on from JAOTQQ010000032.1 coordinate 5,829,377, forward strand.
GTTCATTCTTAAGAACATGTTTCTTGGGAGAACTTAATGTCTCTTACAGATGACTCAAGAAACAAGGTGTAATTTTTCAGACCCCTGACAAAGCTCCAAGACAGAATACGTTAAGCAGCAAGTTCTGCAGCTTCTAACCTTCAAAACCTTCAAAAATTAAATATTTTGACAGGACAATTTATGCCTGCCAGTCTTTAGAAATTAATACATCTGAACAAAAATAAAAATCCAGAATGGAGTCGATGATTTCAGCCAAGATCATGACTTAAATTAAAAGTTTATCAGTAAAATTCTCCAGAAACTATAGAGCTGTCTGGCTTTATTCATAATATTCAGAAAACACAAATTATCACTTGGTACAATAAGGAGATGAAAAAAAGCTTGGTTTCTTCTAGGATCAGATGCAAAATAATAATTTCTAAGGTTTGTTCTTGCTTTTGAAAAATGTTATCTTACAAAAAAGAATTCACTGCCTAAATTCTATTTTTCTATACTATGTCTTGCCTTTATTTTAGCGATGTCCAAGACTTTCTCCTTAGAGAGTGATACTTTGTCCTCTGACATCTCATCTGCTCGCTCACCAAACTGTTTGCAATAGCTAGCAGAGATTCAGGATATTGCAAGCAATGATAAAAAACAAAGCCAGTTCTGTTGCAAGTGACTTCTTGACTTATGCCTGCTAAGCACAAACCTCCATTCAAAGACTTGAACTTTTAAAGGCATAATTCTCTATATTTATTTTTGTGTAAATACGAGCAGATGAGAAACAATTCCTTAAGGCATTCATTCTATGAGACTTCCCTTACTTTTCCTCCTTGCTGACTGTTGAGAAACAGAAATACATGGAGGTGCAAAGCCCCAGGGTTTTGTTAGTTACACAGTGGGTTGGATTCTCTGCTCTGCAACTTGCACATGGCTCTGGTCAAACAAACATACACAAGGCTGTCATATGCAGTACAACTTGTTACCCTAAGCCAACCTGATAAAAAAATGAATGCTTGCTCCTTAAGCGGGTAAACATAAGGAGTAGATTACGTAGGTTCCTAGGAAAAAATGCACTTCGAATTAACTTGGTTGATTTCCCCAAATGCAGATATTGCAAATAAATAGCTACAATGCAATTTGTTTGTGGAACCAAGTACATTCGGCAGAAACCCAAAACAAAAGATCAACTTGACAAAAAAGTGGTGCAACTTATGTTCACTCCAACTCCAGTTACAGGGAAGTAATTTTCTTTCATCATTAACATTCATGCTGGATGCTCCAGGATGACCCCAATACGCAATGAAATAGTTAGGTACCCTGGTAAGAAGATAAATGTCCTCCAACACCCTAGATGCTGACGAAACAGACCTTTTAGTTTATTTATTGCACTCATTCAGCTCCTCTTTTTAAACTCTTAATTTAACCTTACATGAGAAACATCTCAATTGCCAAATAAAGATAACTGTTACACCTTCTCTTTAGCCTTTTCCCCCAAACCCGCTCATAAATCAAGGCACTGTGGATTTGCCTGGAAGCTGTGCCATTGTATTACTCTTAATTAAGTAGCCTTCAAGTAAGTGGCCAATCAATATTGATTCATATGGGCCTCACTGCAATAACTCATCACAGTGTCTTACTGATGTGAATATAGTATCTAGATTTTCTCTGTCCACATTCGTGTCAAAGGAAGATTGAGATCCTAAAGAAACCTAGCTATTTTCTTCTACTTAATGTATATCTGACTCCCCTCATTTTCAAAACTGTACAAATATTTCGCACTTTACTTAGTTTGCATTTAATTTCTCTTCTCAGCACTTGAATTTTGTACTACCACAAAAATACCAGCGACCTAGGTTTTGAAGGAGGACTTGCATCATGGATACTGGTTAAGTCTGACCATAAACTGCACAATACTCTGCTTGGAGCGAGGACTGACAATTGCTGTATTATCATTATGATAATGCATCCTTACAATGAGATGCTCTTTTTCTTAGGAATTTCAAAATATAGCTGTCTAAAATCGATTAATTGCATTATGAAGTTGATTGGCACTTGCATATCAGTATCTAAATTAAGTTGATCTGAGTAACTTGCTCAGATTTCCGAGGAACATGTTTCTCTCTAAAGGGAAATAAGGGTTAAATTGTCCAGTGTCTATAGCTGATTTTTGCCACAGCCTAGTTAGTTGATTAGCACCAAAAATACTCTAATCTATCAGCAGTATTAAAATTTTACTTTTCTACTGTTTGGTTTCCTATGGTTCTCACACAACTGAATGAAAGAAATTTGTCTTTTATACACACTCTCTACACACTTTGTGCTTACAACATAATGTTTCTAAAATTTAACAAACTCCATGTCCTTATTTTGTCGCAGGAGTACAAATTCATTACTTATTATACATAGTATTTACGTGGAAATGTTAAAAGAGGAAATAAAGACATGGAAATATAAGTGTATTCAGCCATATAACATTTTTGGGCTCAGTTCAGTTTGCACGATCATGCAAAGCAACTCCTTCCTAACTGTCTGTTACCCTACACTGCACAGTTGGTATAAAATCTTTATTGCAAATCTCCTAAAGCCGGGGATCTGCCCTTACGTGCCAGTGCATTGGTAACTACATGGCAAGAAGAGATTGATGCTTGATAACTATTTTCTTCTCCTTCCTTGGCAGGGAAGTAGCTGGAGGCAGGATTAGCACAGGTTCCACCCAGCTGCAGACCCCAGAGGATCTGCCGTGTAGAGCAATTCTCAACAGGCAGGCTGGTAATTTTGCAATGGATTATACTTCTATCTTTGTGCTAACACGGATCAAATATTTGCAAATGAGCTGTTCATTACTTCATTATCTTAGAAATCAGCATATTCTTTCTTATGTCTGTCCTGCCTTCACTATTCAGCCAAAGTAACCAGAGATCCCAGTGATATTTTAAAGCCTCTCAGTTATCAGAGAGGGTATAAAAGATATTTTTATCCCCCACCAGGCCACCCAAAAGATTTCTGAAGTTTGAAGCTCTAATTTAAGATGACTGCATATTTTTACAGCAATTGTAATTGATCAGGTTATGAAGTTTAAATAACAGTGAAATGGAGCTGAAGACAGACAGCCAATTTACAAACTGAACTAGTTTTATACGTCAGTAAATCCTTGACCAAAGTGGATTATAACATAAAACCCTGACAGACAGTTACAACATAAGCAGTGGAATAATAAGGCAGTATTATCAATCCCAAACCAATTCTCTCTTAGAAATATATTTCATATCACAGTCTCTTATTCCTGCTCAGATTTGTATTAACTTTTCTAGTTAGTGTTTAAAAAGAAATATTTGAGTCAGAGATATACAAAGCTTATTTAACTTTTTTGCTACCCTTTTCTTTCACGAGGAATGGAAATTTGCAGTGCTGTGTTGATTGCTATGGGTCCTAGATGCAAGTTTTCAGCTTGTACAGTCACAGTCTCTTTGTGTTTACTATGTAAAACAGTTATAACAGTACGTGGGAAGGAAAAGCCACCATTTTTGTGCAATTAAATGAAATGTATAAAATTTACTTCTGAATTCCTCTGGAAGCTTGAAATTGTTACATAATTAAGAAACCCATTCAGATGTCTTGCCAGTCTTTCATTTTCTGTCTTTGATGCATTTGCCACTGGGTTTTTCACAGAATATTAAGCTTTCCATATGGTTTCACTTACATTTGTAATGCAGGAGACCTAGTTTGCCGTTGTGTGTAGTTTAGTTCTCAACTGAAGGTCACATCTAGCTGGGGCACATCTAGAAAATGGAAAAGTCCTAGCACCTCTGTGGTTAGCCCTGAAGAATAATTGCTGCAGTAGCTGAATTTCACTGTACAGATGTTGGTAATTTGCTATTGAAAACCACCAGTATCAAACTGTCAAAGTCAAGAAATGGCTTTAATTATTTCCTCCCTGGAGCAGTAATAGCCGTTACTTGAATGCTGCCCAAGCTGGAATGTGTTTGTGCTGGTGATTTCTTAGCACATTCAGTGAAGGCAGCTTACCTGCGCTCGCCAGCCCTGCTGCTGCCGTAGATTTTCTCCCTCGTTGGGGAAAACACGGAATGGTGCGATTGCTTAGGCGGGGGCTGTATCATCTGGAGACCACCTTTGCGAACTTCTGTTATTTTCCCCAGTCACCAAAGACTAACATTGTTTTTCTGCTTCATTGGGTACTGAAAATAGAAAATAAATCAGACAGAAAGCTCTTGGAAATAACGATACAGGAAAAAAATCTTCTCTGGAAGGGCATCATTAAATAAAAAAATCTGAAGTTACGGAAAACTTAGTGGAAAACTGCACTAAAAAAGGTCGATGGGGCTATTGCAGGAGTCTCCTTGTTGCTCTGCAAACACACTGCTCAGGCTCTCATCCCTACTTGTGGCAATGGACATGACATAAATAAAACCGTAGTCAAAACCACATAGCTTTAAAAAAAATAAAAATTCAAAGGCAGGTCAAAATATTTTTAAAGGTTTACAGAAATATTAACTTTATTCCCTGTCCTTCTTCAAATAGATCCAAAACCCAGAAAAATTAAATACTGATGTTAATATGAACATTTCCACAGGAGCCTGCAACAGGCTTTGGCTCATACTTCAAAAGAATAAATAAAAGCCCTTGAAAATAACTTTTGGGCTAGGACTTCTTATTCCTCATTCCCATGCTATATTGATTTGGGAAGATAATCTAACCTCTGTACCCCCAAAAGTTATCTTGTCTCTCCAGTGGGATAAGGTTTTTCTCCCTAAATGATTGCAGGCCTTTTTGTCCCTCTGACAGAGGATATTAAGAAGTGCTGATGCAAAGTCTACATGAAATCTGGAGGATTTTGTCTCCTAGAAGAGCACAGAGTCATTTGAATGTTCCTGCAATAGCCATGTGCTTGGCCAGCAACAAACTGCTCTTCCTTTGAAGTGCAGACTTCAGATATTTGTGCGTATAGAGACTGAGCATGTTTTCCCACATGTAGTAACCTTTTCTTCTGCTGACTGTACATCACAGACCAGCACATCACAAATGTAGCATTAAGGGTCTCTGAGTTGCTCAAGAAAGATGGGTGGAAGGCTCAGAGAAACAAAACATTGCTTATAAAGAAGGAACGCTGTGAGGAAAACCAGTCTAAATAAATACGTTAGGGTCCGTTTGTTTGGAAATATTTGCCAGCCGAAAAGTCTTTAAGTCATTAAAAACTCACCTCTAAGTTGTGCAACATGCTTGCTATTAATTTATCCAGTGTTTATAAGTACTACTAAGGAAGAGGTCAAGGAATGTTTTAAGTAGAACCACATTTTTCTTGTTTTTCATTTCCTCTCTTTTTAGGCCAGCAATAAAAATTAAAAATCTTGAGAAAAAAAACAAACACAACAATTACTACTTTAAAACAAGCAGCTCGAAAAAGAGAAAATAAAAATGTTTTTTCTTTGCATCCCAATGAAATAAAGACCTACAGTTTCTGTCGAGTTTCTGATCAGGCATTAAGATATTTTTCTAACCAAGCTTCTGCAATGAATATTTCTGAGTTAATGACATCTAATAGCAGTAATTGCTGCTGTTAGTGCTATACCATAGTGATGATATCAAACACTATGTGCCTGTTTCGTAGGCTGTTTGACCATTAACAAAGAAGATTGTAATACTGGTTAATAGAGATTTGTGATCAATAGCGATTAAAATTCTGCTGTTATCCCTACATGGAAGCAAAGAACATAAATAACGAGTTATGAAATGCTCTCTGGTCTCTCTGCATGGGCAGGAATTGTTTCGATTGCAACAGGCACATCTTGCGTGTGGCATATCTTAACCACAAAATTGATATCTATGTACAGGGTTTGGTGTCATCGACATTCAACTCACAGCTGAAACTATTTTGGAGTTTTGTTAAGAATGACAAGATTTGATGAATGGAGATTAATGGTTAAAATATTTCAGCCTGCCTAAGTCCTCGCACAATGTGATGGCAAATAAGTCTTCAAAGAGATTTATTTTTGTTCCTAGCAGCTGGATATCTAGAGCCTGCCGTTCCTGAGGGAGTCCCAGAGACCTACTTGATGATGGGAGTGTTTCACAGCTGTAAGAGACTCGGATTGTTAAACAATGACTTGAGCTGTAACATATTTTAGTGACTAGACTCTTAAAACCCTGAGGTTTTCTAATTGCCTACAGCCAGCCTGCTTATCACTGGAAACCTGCGAGCCCCTATGTTGTAACTGGAGGCAGTGAAAGCCCGTCTTAAACATGTCCTTCCATTACAAGGAAACCATTCCAGAAAAAAAAAAAGCAACCACCCTTTCCACCCCATTTTTCTGCTGTCAGAGGTGCAGGTGGGGAGGGGGGTTGTTGACGTGAGTAAGATGACACTGTTCCTGATGGACCCCTGGCAGGGTGCCGCTTTTTGAGTGCCGTTTGAGAAGGCACAAAACCTGTGATGAGACCAATGGATAAATGGTGTGCACTGGTTCCTACAGAATAAAACCCAGCACACAGCAGAAAAAACATCCTCCATCTCATGAAGTCCTTCCCCAGGTTGCAAACAGCAGTGAGATTTATTCTGTTGTCAGGGGCAGGGTGAACTTCTCTTTAACCACCTTGATGGTGTCAAAAACACAGCTGTAAGATAAGATCCTGTATGATCTCTTCAGAAAACACCTGAAATGAGTATCACCAACGGCCTATTCCACAAGGCATAATGGCATTAATAGTACTAAAGGCCTTTATGGTCTGTAGAAAAATATACCTTATTATCACTACACAGGCAAAAAGGTGTGAAAATTAAATGCTTTTCCTACCTACAGAGGATATTCATTTGCAAGGCGATTACTCAATTACAAACACTTGATTTTGAATTAGAATGGAAATTAAACTTGGACAATGCTAGACAAACATTTGCGAAGTCATGACGGCAGAAGTAGAGCTTTTGTAAAGCGCTTTTTATAAGCTGTGTGCACATTTAAAAATCACTTTGAAACTCTCATCAAAGATTTAATTACAGGCTCTGTAGTGATCTATATTACCAGGCCTTGATTATTTTTGCAAAATATGCTACATTAACTTACATACGATGGAGTTGGAGATTTAAATAGCTTTAAAGTATTATAATTAAAATTAAGTAACTATAAACAAAATTAATGAATAACATTTCCTGGTTCATATCCCTAGTTTTTATGGACTCTATTCACTGGCTAATTAGTACGCCAAAAGTAATTATTTTCTATCATGCAATCAATCCTGAACGGCTGCATTTGTGGATATAACTGCTCAAAACCCAGATGACAGAGAATCAAACTACACAAAGTTCCAGTACTGCCTTGAAAATATATATATATATTGAAAAAAAAAAAATAAAAATCTTACGGGTGCCTTACTGTTACAGAAGATAAAAACATTCATAATTATTTTTAGGAGGCAAAAAGCTCCTCACTAAATCTGGCATTTTTCTAAAACTTATCTGCTAAAATAATTAAGACAGTTTTCCAAATTTCTTATTTATCTTGGTTTTTATTCTGTAGCAAGACATTTTTGGGGATATTGTTTGCATTAAAAATAGTATTCCGAAAATCTAATTTTATCTTTATTTCAAGTAGGCAGTGACAAGAGTAGAACTAATCTGCAATAGGAACAGCTACAACTGCCCTGGAAAAATAATCTTTTTAGAACCTCGTAACTAATTACTATATGATAAAGCCAAGTATGACATTTTGGGTCAATAAGAAGCAGCATTTTGTTTGACAATAATTTATTATTCTTACCCTGTTTTGACTTTTTTTTGGTCACAAAATAATTCAAGTTCTACTTTGATTTTTTTCATCCACAGAAATATAGATTATGTGGGATGTCTGACTTACGGGGAGAAGAATAATTGGCTAATTTAGTGCCAGTCAGTTTCCAGGCTCCACATTTTAAAGGCAGAATAATCCAATAATTTTGGATAAAAAAAAAAATGCCAATAATGCCTTCCCTGTATCGCTGTGACAAAAATCAAACTGTGGTACTATGCATGTTCATAGCAGAACAGCAACTGAGGGAATATGGAGAAACTTCAGCTCTGAAGGTGGGTAAGATCAGTGTGTAAGAATTACCCGAGCAAAATTATAAAAGTATAAAAAAGTTATTCCTGTGAAAGAGGGGAAATACCCTAAATGAAACCCACACTTTAGAAATGCCAGGGCTTGTTTATGTAAAATAAGTGGAGTATCTCACAGCACTCTGTGGACTTGCAAATTTTTTTACAATAAAGGGACACTCTAGGAGGAAAAATGCCACTTTTACAGTCTCCCATTTCTCCAGGGAGAATGCTGAACCCCGATTTGCTCTAGGGAAGTCTTAAATTGCTCAGAAAAATCACACTTACGTCTTTTTTTCACAGGAGTTTGGCACACTTCTTTCTTGTATATTTCTTGATAAAATGGAGTTACTGCCTTGATCCATATGGCTGTGCCTGAAGCAAGAGGGAACCTTTCCTGCTAGGTGGGAGCGAAGCTGTCACCTTCTCAAGAGACTGACTGCAGGTAACAGCCACACAAGGCTGCTCGAAGCTGGTCCTCTCTCCTTTGCAAGACCTTGATGGCCATAAGATCAAAAACTAAAAAAAAACCCACCCTCATCTATTTGAGGATGGAGAAAGAGGGGAGCTTTTCTTCACTGTGGGCGAGTAGCTACTGCATGTTCTGGTAACTGCTGGCCTTCCCCTTAAGTGGTTAAGTTAAAATGATGAATTTAATTTCCACCTGAAGCTTTTACAGGATCAGGTCTATAGGGAAGGAGATTCCAGTGTGGCCTCAGCTGCGGAAGGAGAGACAGGTGCAGGCAAAAAAAAAAATAAAAAAAATTGGGGCTTGTTATAATCACTCCTCTTCAACACAGCTGGTTGAACAAGAGCACAGAGGTTTATTTGGAGAACGCTTAGTAAATGGGAATTTCCATCTTTTTGTTCTCTTCTTAATGTACTGTGCAGAAAGGTCACTTGTTCTGGCAGTGGCTAATATCTGACATCTGAGCAGATCCTTAACAGGGCTAAATTGCCACAGTTCAGCAGTATAAATAGCCACAGCAGCACTCACTGGCCGAGGATCCACTCGAAAACGCTTTTGATTAATTTCCTGTTACCGGGTTGGTCTTCAAATGCCTCTAGATAACTTCCTGGCAGTGCAGTTAAAAACCCATTTGCAGAGTAGTGTTTCCATAGTTTTGCCTTTGATTCGCAGGCCAGCACTTGATGCTTTCTACTGATCATATTCACCCACTTCCCTCAGTGGCCTCGGTGGGGAGCTGACTCGAGAACCTTCCCCGTGCAATCTGTACCGACAGTGCACAGGTGAATACCAGCATTAATGCCTCCTGTCCACCATCTGCTGATTTTTCTTTTGTGTATTTACCAGCCTGTGGAGTCCTCACCGTGTGTGGAAAGACTTTTTGCCCTTCTCCTTCTGGCACGTAGAGCTGGATGATGTAGACATGCTGCTCCTTCACTTCCCAGTGCACATTTACGGCTTGTAACTCCTAAGGGATTTGTTGTTCAGTTACGGCAGCAACTTTTCAGTAGCACTTGTATGACCAAAAAATACCAATTTTGAAAAATGGATGGCCATCTCCACAACAGATTTTATGAAATCCTTAATGATTTTTTTCATGTGTGGTTATTTGGAAGAACACTGCTCAATTGTAGAAATGTATAGTAATTTGACTTTAAATACAAGTTGTAACACAAGTGGGATTCACAGTCTGAAGATTCATTTACTAGAAGCAGGTGAAGAAAAATGTATTTGAGCAGCATAAACCAAAATTCGCATGGCAAACCATAGGGTCGTCTTTTCTACAAGGTTGTAATATCAGGATTATGACCTCAATTTTTCTGTCGCCTACATGAGTTCTGATGAAGCGTAACGAAATTTCGTGAAGCTACTCTCGATGGAAAACACGTACCATCCTCAGGAGAGTGCCAGCAGGTGATCTAAGTTTTGTATCCATGCCACATAGCTGACATTTCACCTCCAGTCATATGTAAAACTGCACAAAGACAAGGTGGAAAAGGACTGCTGTTTTAAAAAATAAGAAAAGCTACATTTTTTTCTTTCTATGCTGAGTCTTGCAGCTTGGAGGAAGAGGGATGGAGATGCTCACAGGGCTTCTTGGTGGAGTCCTAGTGCAGTCCCAGTGACCACCTGCAGGTAGGTCAATGGAGGTGGGGCAGATGCAGGATCCCAAACCAGTCACTCTGGTGACAGTCCTTGCCACCTCTGTTTCCTTCCAACCATTGCACTAGAAAAGTAACAGAGACAGGGATAAGAAAGCAAAAAGGAAAAGATAGCATTTTGTGGCAGTTCTTGGGCCACATAGTGATAGAGATGGAGATGGAAAAGTGTTCACGTCCCAACCTGCCTGTACTCCATCTGTTTGCAACAAGATACTCAGTCCCTGCGTGTAAGCAGAGGGAAGAGGAATGGGGTTTTTTATTGCACGTTCATGTAAATTTTGAAAAGAGGAAACCAAGCAAGCTAAAATTAAATATAATTTTCTCTTTTTCCCCATAGACTCAGTCTGGATGGATGCCAAACCACATTTCGGAGTGGTGAGAAAGGCCCAACATCTGCTTCTGGTGTAACTGTTTGTATCTTCACTCTAGGAAAATTAGATTTGAAATAATCTCAAATTGTCTGACACCTGTATCCTATTAGAAGTGACATATGGAAACACCTTCAGCATACTGAATTTAGCACCATGTCAACAGTTTAAAGTTAACAGGAAAAAAATTGGTAAAAATCATTGCTTCCCAGTTTCTGCTGAAACAGATCTTTTGTCATTTCGCAAGATCACACTGCAAGCTTGATCCATAACAGTAATGGGTTTTGAACCAGTAATTAAAACACGGCTTGTGTCCCCAGCTATAGCTGGAACTAAATTCAGCACACACCTCAAGGTGACTGGTGTACCATATTCTGAACTAAGCAGAGGCACCTATGGGTTGGGTGCCAGCACCCAGGACATGGATATGCAGAGATTTTGGGGCCTTTTTTTCTATAAATCTGAAGTTTAGCAACTTGCAGCTTATGAGAACAGCAAGCAGCTCATATCGTGTTTGTCTCAAAAGAGTCAAATTTCTGCAACAGAAGATAAATCCTGCATGGCAGAGATTGCTAGCAAAAGAATTCTGATGTCAGGCAACTGTTTTTGCTGCATTGCCTGTGCACTTCCCTCAGTGCAGATGCCAAAGTGGAAGCAGGGATTTATTTTAAACTCTCTTCCCAAACCTATGTAATCTCCCCTTTGCAAATTCTTCTCATTTAGGTGACCTTTTCCCAGATAACATACTGACAGTAATGTATCTTCTGAGATGGACAAGTTCTTCGGAGAAGGACATTCATTAAAATTTCTAAAACTTTACAACTTTCATTAAATCTTCATGAAATCAATTACAAAAACATATGTCTTCCCATTCATCTTTAAACACATTCCTTTTTTTTTGAGAACTGTGAATCAATTTGTTTTAAGAGATTGTTTTTTAATGCTAGTCTGAGAGTAAGGGAAACTACTTTCTTTTTAGGTGGTATTTTTTTTCAGTAGATCTGTATCTTCAATGAGCAACTCTTGTCTAGAGCCAAGAAAACAGGAAATAACACTGGTCTTGATTATTTTTCTCATGTGTTCCTACCAATTATTTGACACCATGTGAGTGGTCATTTTATCATGGAAATGGCAAAGCAAGCAAAGAGGATATTTACAAAAACACAAGCAGGTCAAAATGTGCTTTAAGAGCTGGAAAACAGCAAATTAACTTTTTGAAATTTTGGAATGCTCAGTGAGAACTGTTATAGCTAACCTGTGGTCTGTGTGTGAGCAAACTCAGAGCTCATGCAAAAATGGATCAAAAAATTAAAATATGGGCAAGCACACTGAATTTCAACATGAATTACAGCATACTACTGAAAATTATGTTAAAAGTAGAAAAAATGGGGCAATAATGGAAGGAAAGGCCAATAACACTGAACCACTTTTTAGACAGAAGGCGACATGCACCCTGTAACAAGAAAGAGTATCAAGAACAAGTTTAGGCTTTTTTTTTTCTTTTTTTTTTAGGAGCCTGAAGCAAAGAAAACCAGAATTACACACAGAAGGTCAGTGTACCATCCACAAGAATGTCCAAATCCCAGCTGGGACTTTGGCACTATTCTTTGTCTTTCTGTAACACCTATCCAGAAGTGACCATGCCTCTTGCAATATAACATAGCTATAGCAGCATTAGGCTAAGACAGAGCATCTTCCATTTTGAAATTTCTCTGAAGGTCAATGTGAGTCTGCTAAATGAAATAACATTTAAAAATCCATAATGCTTTTCCCAAGATGAATTTCTCTGTCATATTGCAAAAGACTTGCACTTCTGTATCATTACCTGTTCGGCAAGTACAATCATTCACAAATAGAGGAACACAGTGACAATCAGGAAGCAATGAGCTTAAGAATAGCCAGGTATAACAGACCACTGTCGATAAAGCCAATGACCAATACTCTGGTCCACAAGTGTAGTTAATTATGGTGCAGGATTCAAGACACTAACATCTGAGTGGGAAGAGGCCAAAATAATCTTTGAAGCCATAAAAAAACTTCATAATCAGGGAGACTTCCTGAAGAAAAGGAATGTGTTTCCTTTAGAAGTATTTGTTAATAGTAAGTCTAATAAAGGTGTATGTATCTATAGAGCCTATGGTAATGCACTATGAACAGGTTAATGATTTTCCTTTTTCCTCTCTTGGATATCTACAAGCTGTGATTTTTTGTTTCTATGCTGAGTAATGGTCTTGCATTAATTTCCTAGCCCTGGCAGTTGCTTAGGAAACAATACCGATGAGTGAGGGGTTTGATAACATTCACTTCAGCTCCCAGCAGGCTCATGACAAAGCATGACATGGAAGGGGAGGGAAACACTTTTCTGCATCAAAAATGGAATAGGACACCAAAACCAAAATTAGATGCAAATATTAATGTTATAATGAGAGAAGGTGAAGATCAAATTGCCTTGCACTTCTCTATCAAACTCCATGTTACTTAAGATAGTTACTGATGATTTAGCGTAAGCAGTGAAGGTAGGAGGACCTGCTCACTCTGTAATTATCACTGAGGACTGGAAGGAATTTCACAAAGACTCAATGTGTGTCTGTACAAGAAAGGGTCACAGCTTTCAGCAAGTTTTCTACAGCAACCTTGTTAATTTAGAGCCTGCTGGTATGTATTTTGCTTTTGTCATCATGCAATCCTTTTACTGCCTTGTTTAAGCCTGGGGTTACAGCACACTTAAAAACCAATCTCCCCCAGAAAAACAACCAACCAAAAAAGGAGATGGCAATGGGGCATCAGAGCTGAGAAACTGCTCATGCTGAGCACTTGTTAGCCATCACTGCATGGGTGTCAGCACCGAGCCACCTGCTGGAGCTTGCTTGTTGGCCTTGTGTCTTGTTTTGCACATGGTTGTGTTGTAAACCTTATTGTTCTTCAAAAATGATGCAAACTGCTTTTTACAAGATGTCTGAATAAAGCAACTCTTCCATATCATGCAAAAAGAGACCAAAAGCCACTGGCTTTCTGCCCATAGCTTGCCAGCTTTTTCCAAGCAGCCCCTCCCCATGACCGGGTGGTTCAGGAATGGACCTTGGGAAAACTCCTGAGGTGCCCCCCCTCACCTTCCCCTTCCCTGAAGGAGGGTCCAGACGATTTTCCCCCTCCTAACTGGAAACACATCCCACATGGGAAAGAACCACAGCCGTGTACCAGATGTATCTGGCTGTACAGCAACAACTCCTGCTGCATCCCTCCATCCCCAGATGTCCAGCTATGACACGATGACAAAATCTGCTGCCCTCCACACAGAAGAGCAGGTATCCTTGCTAGATATGCTGCTGGTGATGTGGCAAGAGTGAGACTGGAGTGTAAGATCTCCCCGGGCCTCATTAAGTTATACATGCAAATAAGGTGTACACAAAAAAATCCACACGGTATAAAAAGGAATATGTTATATATAGAAGTGTTTGCCAAAGTATATGCTATGCTATAGCCATGTTTCCAACAGTCTCCTGGGATGTGACCTTGCATGTCAATTCTTAGCTGGGTGCGTGTCTTCAAATACATTGGTAAAGGACTGAAAATGCCTGTTTAAATATAAATGCTGTCTGATTCAGAAAAATACAACAAAAAACATCACAGCTATCTTTCACTTATGTGCACAGGAAATGAAGATCTTTACAGAAATTTCAAACCTACTTATATTTCTTATTAATAGAAAGTAGACACTTCTAATTTGTTGGTTTAACCAGACATACATTGCTCAGGTCAAAGTTGTCTGAAATACTTTAAAAATCTAGTATCGAGCATTCTTACCTCATACATCAAAACTGCCTTTTAACTTCATTTGAAGATGGCCCAAATGCATAAAAACACAACATGGAAAAAGAACTTTCTCAAAGAGAGAAATCTTCTGTCAAACTGAAACAAGTCCCCTCCTCCCTGTTACTATTAACACTTTCTGATTTATGGAAATGTTATTCAGTTTGTCTTCACTGGATTGGAAAAATAAAAGGGTTGTTCACTTTATGCTTTCGATGGAAAATGTTTAGGACAACATGATTATGGAGAGAAATGCAAGCAGACCCAAGTATAATAATAACAGAAATTTTCAACATAATTGGTCTGATTTTTTTTCTAATTTGCTTTCTGAAAGATTAAAATTAAAACAACTGATTCTATTCACTAACTCAGTAAACTCTATGTTGCTCAAAGCAATGAGCGTTTGAACTCACTGAATTGGAATTTCAAGACTCGTTCCCCGAGTTCATTTGGAGAATAGTCATGTCTGAGTAGGGTTGTGCTTTACCAGCCAAGTGCACGCTTCGTTTCCACAAAATATATTCAGTGCCTATTTGTCCGGCAGAAGTTACTCAGCAATTTTGAGAAACTTGACCACAATGTGTTATCACTAGAGGAGATTTTTCTCCACTGAACATGCAAATTCAACTTTTTCTGAGAAAATGTGGTTTTGTTGCTTTCAGATACAATTTGAGGACAGATTGCTCATACGCTGACAATATGACCAAATATTGGTGTTTGTGTTATTTGGATGGCGAACCCATAACACGTTGCATCTATCAAACAATTACCTTGTCACTAGCTCTTTAAAGTCTAGAAATATGTATGGGCACAAGCAGCTTTGTTGATGCATGTCATTCCCCACACCAATAACTTGCAGCTGGGGAACTAACAACCTAATTTGTACCTTTTTGGGCAACAAGATCTTCTGACAATTCAGTGTGCAGATGAAATTCAGCTTTCTGAAAGTTGGGGTTTTTTTTTTGCAGATGCTCTGGGCTTCCAGTAGATTTTTATCTCACTCTAAACCAGGGATTGCATCCCTTAACCTATAATGTTGAAATTATTCTGAATTTTGTTATTGACTTCAGCTGAAATTGGAATGAACTTCAATTCAGCTCATAACTGGCTGTTCAGCGAGGTCTCCAGCCCCATCTCGCTGTAACCCTATGTACACATAGGTATGGTCTTGTCTTTACTCTGGTCCTAGTATTTCTAAACTGCATTGATTATTGTAATATTCAAAAAGGACTCAGGAAAAGGGCTTACATGTTTTAAAATAAACAAATAGTTTTCTTTAGCTTCTAAGGAAATTGAGAAAGAAACCCTGCACCCTCTTTTTGGCACACGTTTTGAACCAAACATTTTGTGTATATTCTGGTTATTATTCTTCCCATGCATATCTGCGTTCCTAGCACAGTCTAGAATCGGATATCTCAAAAAGATTTCCTTACAGGACAGGTCAAAATGTCTTGAATATAAATTAAAATTATCCACTGAAGAGATAAAAATCTCTAAATTTTTCACTTAAAGTCAGTCAAAACCATGAATCAAAACTGTTGACATGTCCAAATGGAACCCCCAAAGCTGTGTCACGACAGGCAGCAATTGCTCTTCAAGCTTTATACCACCCTGAGGACTGCAGTCAAGCTGCAGTGGCACGTGCACACCTTGGCAGCACCCTGGACACAATTATGTTGTTTCCATTCATTAACACCTTGGTCCCGACCCAAAGTGCTTAATCACATGCTTATATCTAAGCACGCTTGTAGACCTTGTTAAGCCAATGCAATTACTGGAGAAATACTCTACTGTGAGATTCATTCTCTGCATCTCTATATTCTTCCTTTTACTTTCTCTAACCTAAAGGTGTAGACACCTTAATTTTCCCAACATAGAAGCTCTAATTTTTTTACTATGGTAATATAGAAAATCTTCATCATTGACACCACGATAAAGTGATTAAATAGACAAGCAAGAGAAATCCATTGATTGTATGAAACTTATTCCTTCACTTCTACTCTTTCCTTTTTAAAATGGCAACTGTTTGGAACAAGGATCCTGCTACTCAGTAACCTGTGAAGCAGTCAAAATTAACTTGTTCTAGTAGCAACAATAGCAGCCAAAACATTAGGAACTACATGATGTAATTTGCTGTATTATGATGTGTTTGGATAGCAGCTGTAAAGCTGCATTTTTTTACAGCTTTTCAGGATTTATAAAGTAAAAACACCACAATTTTACTGTGTTCATTACCATACCAAGATCACCATTTTTCTAGTGACTTGCCCAAATTTTGAAACCAGAAAGAATGACACCCTCTTCAGTCTGCTATCTTAGTTTTACAAGAGTGTTAAGCAATACAGGCGCAAGGCTCTGTCAATCCTAATAACAGTAGGGGCTTCTAACATTGCAGTGATTTCATTAGATTTCACTCTCAAACACACACAGTTAAAACCTGCTACAGAGTCATCCCTGTCTCCAGGAGCTTGCTGGATTGCGCTGGGAGATAACAGATTGACATTATTACTGATCTTGGCCAAATGCTGTTGATACAGTGCTCAAGGTCATTCGCAGCTTACCTCTGCATGTGCTGGGTGATGTACAGCAGCACGCCGCTGCGCTGATGGGTTCATCCTTCTCGAAGGCAGTGACCAATGTTGAGCAGCTGGCTGAAAGGCTGTTTGATCTTCCCACGGCTTTGCAGGCAGTATCACACTGCTCAGGGACACACACACGCAAACAAAAAAAAAAAGGAAAAAAAAAAAAGACAAAACCCACTACTATTGAAAAGATTTATCAGCAAATGTAGTGGAGCCATGTTTGACCTCCATATCTTCTCTTGTTCCCCAAAGGCAGCACATGTAAGGTATTTCCTGTCTTTTATGTTACTGACTGGAATGCATCATGATGTCCAAATTTGCAACCTGCTGTCTGTTTTAGACATTAGGCATGACTTTCTTTGTCTCTTGATGAGAGCTGCAGCCAACTGTTCACTGTTGTAATGCATAATTTTTTCAGTATTCCCCGCCTCCCCTAAACAAATAAACAAACCCAGCCAGGCTGAAAAGTGAAATTCACTCATCAACAAAGGCTGCTGTATTTTACAGTATCTCATTTCCACACCAGCACATCACACTCTGCTCTAGACCACCAAAACATTAGTCATAGAGTAAATAGTCTCCACCTATTATTCAGGGTACAAATTTGAAGGTTACTGAACAACAATTAAAAGCATCAACTAGATTTCAAAAGAGCTGATCAGCCCCAACACTTACCTGACTGAGCACAAAAGTTGGAGTTTACTGGCTGCAACTTGTTTCTATGTTCACTGATCCATCAGTAACAACTATGCATTGTGATATTTATATTATTTTTTAAAATTAAATCTGCTGTGCAGAAATTATGAAAGCTATTGTGTTATCTTTGCCAACTGCTGTATCTTGGAATATTGTTCACAAAACAGTTACTTGGTCTTTTAACCTCTGAACATCTTCAGAGTCAACTAAGACAATTTATAAAGACATTAAAATATACATAGAGTGTAAATTTAAGTCTGGTTACATTTTGATCCTCTCAAGTGATACACAAGGACTGGTTATGCCCTCGCTCCTCTAATATTATAGGTATATTCAATAAATGTCTTTAAAATGAAAGAAACTCCTAGAATCCCTGATCATATTTACAATAAGCCTTCCATAGGAGAGGAAAAAAAAGAACAAAAAAAATGCACACATGCCAAACTGATACCTAATTTGAAAACTAGATTGGTGAGAGGGATCTCACCCTGACAAAAAGTGACCTGTGGAGCTGCTCTGTCATCCCAATAATAAAAAATTACTCCATGAGCAGCAAAATTAGCAGAACTTGATTTCCTATCTATTTTTGCCCTTTGTCCCCTAAATCTCCTTCCAGTGCAATAAGTCCAGCCATCTGCTCTTCCCCTACACTGGCCCAAGCTGGGGATACCTGCAGCGGTTAGTCTGAAGCTGGAGATATGGGTGGCCCAGAAGCTCCTGTCAAACCCACAAGGTGACTGATGTTTTCTGACAGTGCTTCTGTCAGTGCAGGCACCAACATGAATGCCTTCTATCCAGCTCCCAGCACTCACAGACCTCATAGGCAATTCAGGTGATTAAATCCCATCTCAAATTTGGTTGAAACTGCTGAGCCATTTCCAGGGTTATGAGGGAGAGACTGGCTGACAGACTGGGAGACAGACCGCAGAGGGCTGGCATGCTCGATTAAAAGCAGCCCCATTCCTCTCATTCAGCACAAATATCCAAACCCTCACAATTAGAAGTAAAACAGCCTTTGACTATGATGCACTAACAGTTCAGCAGCTACTTTGTAAATTATACGGTGATTTGATTTTTTTTTCTATACTAATTCGACATTAGCAATTGCAAGCAAGTTGAAAAAACGTAAAGGTCAACTCATCTGTTCATGTGCAAACACAACTGTGTCATTTATCCATGTCCCACCTTGTAACTCAGAGACAGGCTTTGTTGCTTTTAATGGTTTGGAATTTCAAGACAGAAAACTGACAGAATATCTGCCAGTTCTCTTGTTCAGTTAAAAATGTTGGTTTGAAGGGAAGAAAATCATCGAATTCCATTCTTCTACAACAGCAGGAGTTTCAGTCTTTCCCTTTTAGGAAAAGCTGCAGGATCCCAGACATGAGTCACCTCCTTGGAAGAAAAGGATGGAACATTACAACTATTTTTGCTCAAGAACTTCACCAAGAGGTAGCAGGCTTTGATGGAAAATGTCTGGGTCATACCATGCATCTCCCAGTCCAGGCTTTGCCTGGCCATACCTGTTTAGTTTGGAAGCTGTGAGATCTGGTGCAGCAGGGATGCTCAGGCAGTTTATACTGTTGCGTTCCCAGTTGCAGATAACACTGTGCAGTTCAGTCCCTCAGCTGTAGACTGCAGGCTGATAGCCTAAATTATCATGTTGGGAATTACTTTCCCTAGATCTTGAAGTAATTAATTGATTCTCATTACCTGTTTTAGTTCTGGATTTTCTCATTAATTTTAAACAGATACTTTAAACAGATCATTTTTGGGAAGCTTTCATAGCAAGAATTACAAACATCTTTAAAGCAAGAAGATCCTTGCCAAGAGGCATTTTCCTCTAAATCAGTCCATTCAAAAATGTCTGAAAACAACCAATGAAACAATAAGATGTGCTTGACTGACCATCAAGGCAGGCTACCTTACTAGCAGAAATTATTTAGTTACTTTATGATTCATGGAAACTTGTGTTACCACCAGTCGCATTAATTAGTTATAAAGATTTGCATAAGTTTAATAAAACCCCAAAAGCTCCTAATCTCAAAAAAGTTAAACTATATGGCAGATCATCGTCATCTTCCCAGACTAGAAAGGGTATTTCTAGTATATTAATGATACAAGATCCAGAACTGAAAGGGTACATTGGAGACTGGGTGTTCGGCTCTAGCATTGGTACCAGATGCATTCATAGTGTCCCTTGGACATTTATGTAACCTTGGGTTTTACTTGTGAACTACAACCAAATCACGTATCCTTTCTTTAGTACCCTTATCATTGTCTGTGAATTATGTCTCATTTTGAGTTATGACAAATGACAATTCCAATTTTGCATCCAAATGGGATTTGAAATGTCACACAAGATGTGTATTTAACACTTTACATCACCATGTCTACTCTGAGTAAGCATCTACACGCATTCCAGATACTGCATTGAAGCCTCACTTACATTGAGCAGCAGCAAGTCCTGTTTACTGAGGCAGAAGCACACAGCTTTTCCATACCTTGAGGTGAATTGGCCAAATCCTCCTATGCCAATTCTCAAGCACATGCATCAGTCCTTTTTTTGTCAGTTTAGATAAATCAACTGTGTCATTCATAACTCTGTAATCACAGCCACATTACTCAACATACAGTTTAGAGTTTCCAAACTGCTATTATAAAATATCATAAAGAGAAGGGACAACCACTGTTTCAAAACTTTGCCTGCCCTTTTTGACCATCTGTGCAAGTCAGCGAACAAATTTCATGACCACTTGTAATAGACAATCACAAAATTTAAAATTGTTACCTGACAGATATCAAAATAGCAGAGACAGGAATGCACCTTAAACCAGCAATGCCCAGGCCTCTATAAAAGCAGGCAGACCTACCATACATCTAAGTCACTTTTCTAATTAATAGATAAGCACATCTCACTCCAGATAAACAACATCTGATGGGCAAGATAGATGACTGCAAAAAATAACAAAAAACAGTTTGACAAAAACGAATCAACATTGCCCATCAGAAGGGATAGCAGGGGGGCAACAGAAGAAAAAAAATCTGTGGAGGATAACTAGTCATGTTTTATGTATTGATTTATTTTATGCATGCCTTAAAGAACCCACTGGCATAATTTTTCTGTTGGTTTATCAAAAGTCAAATTTAAATCTAAATATAAAAGTGAAAGTGATTTATAGGAGCTTGGATGTTAGCACGAGGGTAGACCCAAAGACTTTAGTACTAACCTATGTATTTGGGGGGAACTCGGAGCCAAAGTAATGCCTATCTTCTATAAACTGCATAATTTATATGAATTACTCGGTTCCCACAGAGTAAAAGCAAATTTGATAAAGGAAAAAGTAGTCCTCATTTTCGTATTGAAAGAAATATGACTGGGCTGAGGGAAAAATAAGACTGGCACATTAAAAATGACTGGTAGGAAAAGAACTACTGGTCTTGCAACTCACATGTGATTCAGTCAACTGCCTGTCACCATGAGATTGGCACTGTTTAAATTCACAACTTTTAGAAGGATGAAGCTTGCTCCCTATTCACCTTTGCCACCATCTAAAGAATTAAGAGAGTGGCTGGTGATGAAGAATAAATTTATCATGTTTATTGTGACAACCATGACTGTTATAAAAGAGATACTCTTACAGCACATGCTAACCTCCCCCACACTTTTTCTTTCTTTATTCAAAACTTGTTGAACATTCAGTCCAGGTCCCCTGAGACATATGCCTAGAAAAGCGCTGGTTGCAAGAATAAATCCATTTCAGGTACATGCAATAGAAATTGCTTGTAATACACTATTTGCAGTTATGTGCCTAGAGGCACTGTTGTTCTCACATCTGAAGTCATACAGTTATTTCTTATAGAATGGTTTTGAACAGTCTTCAGGAACAACCAGCTGTGTAGAAAATAACTAACCGAAAGATGTTTATCTTTGATTCAGTTCAATCTTTGGTTCTTACGTAATATATTCTCTTCACAGTGGAAGTGGCTGAGGACAGAGAGCAATTAGGAAATTTCTGAACCAAAATCAGCTCAAGCACAGTCAATATAAAATTACTGTCAAAGCTAATATTCAAAGTTTTCAAATGGGCTAATGAAAGACAGCAGAAAGAATGTTTGTGGACTGGCAAAAATAAGAAGGCTTCAAACTAGGGAGTTTGAACAGACACATAAACTCTCATCCTCAAAACTACTCCTTCCTTGATATTGTGGGATGTTAACAAACTTTGCCCAAGAAGACATCAGTGGAAGAAGGCCATCCCTGGCCTTACAGAGCACAACGTGCACCCAAGCATGGGAGGGTTTTCAGCTGCACAGACACACAGAGCCTATGATTTTTCAAACAAGGCTAGAGAATTGCATTCCTATTTCATCACTGCTGCCCCACGGACACATCACAGCGACACCAATGTTCCTCAAGCAGAACCATTCCATCCGAACTAAAATAAAGGGCTACACTATCATCTGACAGCACTCAAATCTAGGCCACAAAGAAGAGGTACAGACTAATTTTCCAGTCTTCCTGTACTTCCATTGTACTACATTTCTCCGAGGCTAAATAGCAAATAGCTGTGCTGTCCACATGCCCTGCATATTCTGACATTTAGGAACGGTGACAATTTAATGCTATTGCAGCGGGTCATTTTGAAAACGTCTTCCATAGCCACAACATGATGGTAAAACTTAGGTGTCTGCTCTGTGCTTCAGTCATCACAGGCAGATAAATGAATACAAAGTTTGGAAGGGAGAAAGCAAAGTCAGTACAGAAAAAGAGGTATTGTACACTGGGCTGAGCTCACAAGACTAAATCGCATCTAACATTACTGGCATCACACTTCACAGTCTCTGACAGAAGAGTCTGTTACACCAGGTAAGTGTCAAGGGTCCATATTCCTTAATATTCTTACCCTGCCCTGTTGCTAAAATTACTGAATCTCTTTTACAGCTAAAAATATAGTCTGGCTTGATTTATATCCATCCATCACTAACAAGATGGGAGTCCTACACTCACAAGTTCCACCATGAAGCAACAGGACAGCTGTAATCTTGCTAAAAAACGGTATCGTTCTGTCATTTGCTCCTTTATAACTGTCAAAGGGCCAACTGCATTTTATGCATCAGAATCCAACAACAGTAGTGAAAATAAGGCTTTCAGGCAAACTTCTTACAAAAAAAAAAAAACAAAAAAAAAACCAAAAAAACCCCACTTAATGCAGCAAGGACTCTCACCACTAAATGTTTCAGACGTACCTTGCTGCTGAAGACACTAGAGAGGGCTCAGTCTGTCAGACTGTTGGAAAACACCAAAGTTTTGAAGCAAAACGACTGAAGAAAAATTAATCTCTAAGTATTAAAACCAAATTATTCTCCCTTGCTTGGAGAAAGAGAATCAGAGGCCAAAAGTAAATATTTGAGTCATCTAATCCATACGCTGTAGCCACAACTCATTAGGTATCTGCTAATTACAGCTTTGAAAGATGCCATGGAGTGACACAAGGCAGCCATAGATGTATTTAGTTAGTTTTACAACCGAGGAGCCTGAGAAACCCTTGGTTTTTTTCTTACAGTCAACAGCTTCAACAAAGAGCCTCTCTATTAATTACAACCACATCTTGTCCTTTTTTATATATGAGAAACACTACAATCCTTATAAAAACTATAAAACAGCCATTGTCATTTAGGGATGCTATTAATCAAGGCATTCTCGTGTGTTTTCCCTTCACCGCTCCCTTGCCTAGATTTCAGCATAACAGCTCATTGGTTTTTAACTAAAAGCAGAATGGCCACGTGCAGCCATCGCAGAAGGCTCAGTATTTTGATTTCAGTGCAGGAAACGCTTAGCTGTGATCCCTCTTGCCAAGGGGAGCCCCTGAAGTGTCTGCCGGCATTACTGGCACCATAATGATCAATCTGAC
The DNA here is from genome assembly GCA_026546715.1 of Gallinago undulata. Classification (NCBI taxonomy): domain Eukaryota; kingdom Metazoa; phylum Chordata; class Aves; order Charadriiformes; family Scolopacidae; genus Gallinago; species Gallinago undulata. Next base: position 5,852,943 of record JAOTQQ010000032.1, read on the forward strand.
AAAAAGAACTGAAAATAGCTACTTTCTTCTGAAAGTAACTTTCCCATTTTTGATTCTCTCCTCCTCCACTCCCGGAAAATTGGTGCCACAAGCAGGAAAGCAGCTGAATTCTTTTTACAGTATCCCAAACAGGCTATGTCTGGGATCCAGACATGACATAAATGACAACCTGGAACACTTAGACTCAAGATGATGCAAAACTTTCTAACATGAAGGGTGGGCACTTGCCTAATGAAACTGAAGGGTTGTCATTATTGGAGATATTTAATGACAGTTTAGACAAGCATGCATTAGGAATATTAGTGTAAATATTCTGCTTTGGGACAAAGGCAGGGATTAATGACATCTTAAGATCCTTTCTGGTGGCCTGGCTCTACAGCTCAGCAGCCTCCCTGCCCAAGCCACCCATCATCCATTTTAAACTCCTTCACAATTCTCCCAGGAACTCCGAGCGAATATACTTGCAACCCCTGAGGAAGACTGGTATCTCAGTTACATAGTAATAAAAAAGGAAACAGAAAAAAATAAAATAGGATTGTTATCTCATTGAGAAGTAAAAAATGAGGCAGAAGAAACGCATGATAAAAGAAGATACGGGAACCACAGTAGTATAAATTACAGGTTACAACAGGGATATAAATTCTATTGGCAGGTTGGCAGAAACCTGACATTTTTCATTTCTCCGTAAAGCTATTATAGATGCTTACTGGACTAGAGAAGTAAGACTAGTTCTGCCAGTTTGAGTCATAGCCAATTTAGGCGAGTTGAAAAGTTGCCCTCTGTTTGGGTTCATGTTAGACACCTTCACTCTACACCTGCTAATTTAGTGCTCTGGTAGATTAGCTTTGAAACATTACTAAGTGAAACATTTTTCAAGGTGCCTAGAAAACAGCTAAGCATTAGAGGATAGTTTTGGAGTGACTTATTTATCTCCCCACCCCACCAAGCCCACCTACCCCTGCCATTCCCTCCCACCGATAAATAGAATAGGAGGTTTAGTTCAGATTCACAGCTCAAGGCTCCCAGTTTGTTATAGAAGTCCTCTGAGCCTTGACCTCAGTAGCCCATAACTAGGTCACCAGTTATCATAGAAACACAAAGAAGAGAGACCAAAGGGACCTTCCTTAGTCCTTTCCCCTGTCCAAGAGGTCCAGCTCACAGGAAGAGAATGGCTGAGTAGGATAAGCCAGCAATAGCATGGTTCTTCCATGTGGTTTTATGAGGCAGTTAACTTTTATGACCTGGTAATTACTGAGTAAGACTTCAGACAAGCTGACTCTACAGCCCACATGGCAGCAGACTTGTGTGGGCAGTCAGCTCACAAAAATCATGCTGCAAGTCTAAAGTTTCAGAGGGGAAACTCAGTCCATTAGGAAAGCCAAGTTCAAGAATATAGTTTAGCCATTATTTTAGTATTACCACTAAAGAATATAAATACTAAGCCTCAAGTTTAAAAAAAAACAAACAACAAACCAAACAGAATCAAACTTGAAAAAAAAAAAAAAAGCCAATGAACAGAAAGACGTTATCAGGTACAGGCTACAAAGACAAAAGTACAAAATATCTTAAGAACAAAAAGGCTGGAGGGCATCAGCCCAGAGACCAGATGACAAAAATGTGTCTGTGAACAGAAACATCAAGAGCTTTAGATTTGAGGTGGGAAGGCTAAGATCCATGCTGCAGAACAGACACTTGCTTGTAATAACACCACTAAAGCTGGTAAAACAAAGAGGAGCAAAGAAGAGGGAAGAGACGGTGTTAGAAGAGGAAAAAAGAAATACTGAACATTTAAATTTTTCAAAGCAGAAGCAACAAAAGGCAGGGGTACAACAGCTGTTGCTTTAAAACATTGGGTTTTATTACCAAGGAAGTTGCTTTGTATTTTTTTCTTCTTTACTGTTCACTGCTATGGTACTATGCCTTTGTGTAGTAAATAATGGGAAATACGTGTGAGCAGAACACATTAATACTTGAAGATCAGTATTAGCATTCTTCTCTGTAAAGGCACTGAATATTTTTGAAACAAACGCTTTGGTGAACCTCAGACTACTTTCTGTAAACTGATGCCAGTTCACCAGTTTTGATCCTGTATACCTGTTTTAAACTTTACTTAAACTTTAAAGCTAAAAAGTTATCAAACAATCTTAAACCATATGATAAACAGATGCCAAAGTCATATGATTTGCAATCTCTTCTGTTCATTCTTTGCAATAAAAAGCAAAAACTATGGTTGATTTACTGTGCACACAAATGTTGGGAGAATCCAGGAACATGTGGGATCAGTTTAGGTCAGGATCAAAACTCCATAATTTAGCGGAAAGCAGCTTCCAAAATAAGCTCATATTTTTTCAGACCATACTTACAGTGCAGTACATCATTAAATGTCCTAAGAAATGGAAGAACCCTACTCTTTATTGGGAGGGTTTTTTTCTTTTTAAGTTAGACATACCCATTCTAGAATAATTCTGCATGAATCGGCAGCACTCACAGTATTCAGTCCCCATCTGATCTCCCGATCTGATGGCCACTAAGCTGCCTACAGACTTTTCTTGTTGCTGGTAAGAGATCAGTCTCCTGTTCTCAGTTTCTAGTATCTACCTCAGCCTGACTGTGACCACTGCTCCCCCTGACCAGTTTGAAGAGGGAAGTAGATTTGGCAAAAAAGCAGAAGAGACTTGGGATGAAAGTGAGTGTCTGGTTCCACCAGGACTATATCAGCCTCAAGTAGGCTGTTGAGAAGAGGGAGGGATAAGCTACAAAAGCAGCAAAAAAAGAAAGAATAAAGGAAAACCAAAGAACACCGAAGCTAAACAAAGAAGCCTTGAACTGTTCGCACTCTTGTCCAAGCTAGCGCCCAGAAGGCAGGATGGGGAGTAAGAAGACTGAATCCGATTTCCACCACTATATTTGTGATATAAAGCCCTCTCTCCCAGGCTACTCTGTCTGTATGTTACAGATAATGATGCAATTTTCAAACATTCTGTTTTCTATAGTGTGTTCTCAGCCACATGGTGTTGTTTGAAAGTCTGATTATTTCCGATCCTGCTGCATTAAAGCAGCAAACTAAGAGGAGTGCTGCATAGGAGACAAATTGGACATGGATCAGAGACCTTAGTTTAACATACTTATTAGAGGAACTGTGCTTTTTGACAAATACTCAGAGCCAAAAACTCATCCTTACCACACAGAAGTTGCTGCCTGTAGGGAAAGGCATGGTGAGAGTAACGCTGACTGGAAAAGCAGCCAGCTGACTTGGTATCTCTCTCAAACAACACTTGGACATGCTGAGCTCAGGAAGCAGTGGAAGAATGAGCAAAATCATGTCACGGACTAAATCAAGAGACACTTCTGCTTTGCAGAAACTACAGCTGTTGCAACATCCAAAGATTTATTTGAAACACAAAACATGGGCTGTAAATGAGCTATGGGAAGATTATTTTTTAATTTCTTTTTTTCCTTTTGCCACTTGAATGCATGCAGAAGTTATAGTGCTTTAAATGGTTTCCTAAGAAGAAAATGATGGAGACAAGAATAAATACCCTGGGATTTATGCAGCTAGTGCACATTCAGTGGCAGAAAACTTTGCCAGGTTGTTATATGCATTCATGAAATGGTCTCTAATGTCTGACTGGGAAGCACTGCAATATTAAGTGGGATGCACTGAAAGGCAGCCAACATGGCAAGCTAATAATAATTAGCTTTATCAAGCTTTAACTAGTGATGTCAAAATATTTTCAGGTTGTAGTCATGAAATGGGCAACAAACACACAAGTTTGCTACTTCATACTAACATATGTTTGGTCTCAAGAGGTTAAGTACTCATCTGTTTCCAAATTGTGTTAAAAATGAAACACAAATACCTTTTTTTCCTTACCACACTTTTGAAGCATGTCAGCCTGCACATAAATTATGGCTTTGCAGGACTTGTTATCTCTCTCATATTTCTCACGACATAATGGCTTCAGTGTAGACCTGCAAAGTAAAACAGAGTTTTAAGCATGTATAACAAAACTGAGCCTTCATTCAATGTGGATTTGTTGACAGGAGGAAAAAAAGCTTTAAGACACATACAACATACAAGCTTTAACACACATACAACAGATTGCTGCAATACAGACAGCAAAGGGACTGCAATCTTTTTGCTTCCCTGAAACAAACAGAAATAAGGACTAGATTTTTAACTCCACTTTCAAAAGTCTAACTTCAGACCCAATAAAGACAATTAAAATTTAAATTATTCCATGAAGACAGACAAACCTGAAGCCAAGCACAAACCCCTCACCTGATATTGATTAAAAGAAAGCTGTACAACTCTTCTGATAGCCCTCTACAGTCTTCATGACATTCACAGCATCAGCAGGTACTTTTTGAATGTGGCTTTTCAGCCTTAGCATCATGCAAATTGATGAATTAAATAAGTTAAGTCTGCCTGTTATCCTATAGCACTTTTTTGTTTCTTCTTTTTCTTAAAGCATCCAGAAAAGCAAAAAAACCCCAAACAACCAAACCCTCAAGCATTTCACTACTGAGCTATAATATATTAAATCATAGATATGAGTCAACAATATCATGCTGCTGGGAAAAAATGGAAAACCATTCTGGGAAAAAATAAACACAAGTATCATCTGTAAAACACATGGTGTAATCCTTGCATTTGGCTCGGTGGTGGGAAGCAGGCAGCTCATCTGTGGGCACCATCATCCCAGGAGGATGTGGAGAGAACGGAAAAAACCTGGAGAACAGGAACAAGGATGATGAGGGGCCTGGGGAAGGCAGCTTATTAGAAAAAGCTGAAGGATTAAGGGCTTCTTGTTCCGAGGAGCAGAGAAGCAGTCATCTTTGCGGCAGTCTTCAGACGTGTGAAGAGCAGTTAGGAAGAAGGGAATAGTTTCCTCCACACCCCCCAGCCCCTTGGACAGCATTAAGCTCACTGAAGAGCATGGAATGCAAGACTAGATGGAGGCAAGCATTCCCTGCTGTGACTTTTAGTATACCAGGAATTATAAGATTGTGCAATACAACTTGGGTACTTTCTGAAAAATTCATCATGAACTTGCTATCTGATGCATTCCTTGTACACATGTAAGTGTTTGCTCTGAAGTTGTCTTCCCCCATTGCCAAAGCAACAGAGTGTTCAGCGTTCCCTTCTGGCGTCCACCTGGCCCTCCGTTTCAAGCTGCTCGGCTTTGATCTTCCTCCTTTCTGTTTACTGTTATTAGCTCATTAGTGGTTTTGCCTGTCTTTTTCTTGAGCCTGCTCCTCTGGCTGTTGGGAAGTGTGCAGGGTTCCCTTTGCTGACATGGAACCACATTGCACTTTTCCACAAGGAGCAGCGAAAGAAACAGGAGTGATCTGGTCGTTTCCATGGAGCAAACAAGTTTCACAAAAGGTGTGCTGCAAATTAAACACATAATTCAGTTAAAATAATTTATGACTGACTGAGCTAACACTGATATGTCACCTGCTGTGGAGAAACAAGGGAAATATGTTGAATATGACTGGAAAGTATCTAGAGCTTATTTAAATACAAAGCAGCAAAATGCACAAGTCAAGGTATCCAGGAACAAATAGGGATGTGCACATTTAGTGTCTGTCTGCTAGTTACCACGGCAGAGGCTAAATCTAGAGGGCAAGTAAGAAACAGATGAATGACATTTTTGGCAAGCACTAAGTTAATCATCCTGCATAGCACATTAAGTGTCTCAGATCTTGGAGACCATCATAAATCTCTTTAGATGCAGTAGGTTTGTTCCTCTCAACAGAATGAGGACCTAATTAAAAAACCCAAGGTGTCAAATTATCCAGGAAAAGGTACAAAACAAAGTGCTATTTGTTGGCTTGGTGCCCTCAATCCCGTGTCTTCTGTGACATCATCATGTCCTGGAAGACATTTCTACAGTTCCTGGGTATTTCTGTTATCTTCCCAATACCACAATCTCTTTTACAGTTGAAGGCAAAAAGGTAAAATTACAGAAGAGCTGCTACCATAAACAGAAACAACACAAATGTTTGAGTTAACTGAAAACAAGCCATTCAGAAAGATCCCGACACTCCTACTTCAGCTACCCAGCTGTAGATTTGGGGTATATTCACAGTACAATTAAACCACTCCAAACAGCTAAGTATTTTTTCCCATTATACAGTGTGGCTCATGTTGCTATTGCAGGGACAATTAAGGGGCATTCCTTTTCTCCTCAATTTATAAATCAACAGAACTTAAATGTATATGTACAATTTCATCTTCATTTATATTGCAAATATTTGCTGTAGTAAGAAGGCTTATTAAAACTCAAATAAAAAAAGAATTATTTCTCCCTTTTTCTTTTAAAGTTCAATTTTCACAGTGTAAGCCTCACCACTTTATACGGCAAAAGAACAAAGCCTTCCAGGTTATGAATCCACAGACTACTTTCGTTGAAAAAATTGCTGTGCCTTCTCTCAAGGAAAGGTCTGTGTTAGACCTGATGGGAAGAGATCTCAGAATTATGAAGCCAGCGCCTAATGCAAGGAGATAATTCATACAACTAGATACATCCCCCATGGAAAATCAGGACACGGTATCTGTACCTCAGGACTATTAATACATACAATTATTAAATCTCTGTTAAAAATTTAACAATCACTTGGAGACTAATAACATAGCCCAGTAGAATTAAAGGCAGATAGCAAATTCATTCCCTTTCTCCCTATAAGCCCTATTAACACTGGCATAAATTAAATATGTGTTTTAATTTTAAGGCTCTGAACATTTGTAAACCATTTAAAATGATACGAAGTACTGAAAATGCAAGGTATCGGCTGACAAACCCAGCCCCAAAACACCTTACATGGGCTGTGGTTCAACTGGCCAGCTGAGGCTGTCGGTGTAAGCTGAATGTGAAAAGTAGGTGCAGGAGTCAGCAGGTACCCTCACGTCCTGCTGAATCACACCAAAAGTCACCTGGAGGAAACACTCACTCAGGACCAGGTACATCCCAGCTGATCCACTTCAGAAATCAACTCTGACATTATTTCTTGATGTTCTTTTTTTCTTTTCCTTTTTTTTTTTTTTAAACCTGGGGCTGAATACACAATCCAAGCAAACATGCTTAACCAAGCAACAGAGACCTGCTGATTGGAAAAGCAATGTAGGAGAGATCAAGGAAAAGGTACTTCAACAATAGTTTGCACTGGCCCAACAGTGGAAAAGACCCAGAGGCGCAGCCTGCTCCGATCCAGTTCAGCTGTGCCATTTATAGTGCCAGGACTGGGGAGCTGCAGGTCAACTACTACCTTTGCTTCACGTTCCCTGGTCTTTTAAAGATCAATAACAATGCAAAAACCACCCACCTTTCTGTCTGTTGTAAGCTAAAGGAATTGCTGCCACTTGATCAAGCTTTTCTCTGACTATACTGTGGGTATTTTTTCCCAGAGTAAACAAAGTTTCTCAATATTAATTCCTTGATAAAGAGACTTTATCGGCCTCCTCCTCCCCCAAATATAATACTGCAAGTGTTTCAGGAAATTACTCTCCAAACACCCATTGGTAGCAACTCAAAGGATTTTTTTTCTTGCATGAAAGCATAGCAGTGCTATTTTTGAATACCTATTTATCTAATTTATTTTTTGAAGTAACAATTCTGCATTTAAATGTGACTCTACAAAGTTAAAATGTTTCCAAGCACCATCACTCACTTGAGGCAGTACCATTTCCATCTGAAATCTAGGGGAAACAGGAAAAGGGAGTGGGTAAGGAGAGAAAAAGAAAACTCTTTTTCGGAATTATGTGTTGATAAATCCAAAAATGGAAACATTTTTCAAATAAATTTTCTATGTGCGAGTATTCCAGTTTCCCAGCAACTCTGTTAGTGACATAATGTTAACTTTGTGGGAAAGTAGCTCTGCTCTACGCTCTCTGGACAAGAACATCAGAGCTTTCTTGGAGTCTATTCATAACCTTGCATTTGCATTTGGTAAATTGATTCATTGTTATATTCCTTCCCCTTTAATGCAATGATTAATTATTCTTGTATTCCACAAAAAAAAAATATTCTTTTTAAAATGCTAATCTTCCAGCATTTTCTGTGACATTACACCAGAGGTTCAGTTAAAGTTTTCCTGAACTTCCAAAAAGTTTAGGTATTTTCCTCAAATAAAAAGCAATTTACATGGGCTAAGTTTCTTCTACGTGTTTTATAAGATTGGCACTAATTTTAATAGCCTGTTTTTTATAGCTTTTAAATAAAGTATTTCATTATCTAGACCACTGTCTAAAGCTAAAACAATTTGAGTCATAATATTATTGTATCCATAACAACAGATAAAATTTTTCCTCAGTGTGTTTTCAATTTGTATACAAAATATTTGTAGATTCCCAAACTGCATTCACAATTTCTTGAAAGGCAGGCACAGGATCCAAGTTTCTTCTAATTTATGCAGTTGTAATTTTTTTAATATAATGCAGCTATTCATACCAGAGTGAGAAGGACCACAGTCTGAGCGAGCTGGATTTTAAAAAGATGTATTCCAACTAAGCTAACATCAAGGTGAGTATTTCTTCCTAATTTTCTAATAGAAATTCATCCAGGCAGATCCTCCATCACAGCTTCATCAGCCTTTTGGGGAGAAAGACCCCTTCAGCACATTTAGAGTTACCCAGGCAAGCGAGGCAGGGCATCAAGGAAAGATCTGGTTTCTGCTGCCACCCAAAATGCAACGATTAATGCTGGTTTTATGATCACATTTCTGGTAAGGAGCACAACACAGCCCAGCCCTGTGTGGTGCTGGGGTATTTAATAAAGCACCACCTCCTAACCTCTCCTTTCCGTCCAGGCAATGCTTCAATTACTGCCATATACAGCACTAAGCATCCACCTGAAGCGTAAGAAACACCCAGCTCGCACACGCTTCTGCTCCTCTGCATCCTTTGCTACTTAAAATTCAGGTTTTCCCCAAGTAGCCTGGAAAATTTTACTCCACTTAACCTTAAATTGCCTTTCTCCCCTGCTCACAACTTGATCTGAAACAAAAAAGAAACAAGGAAAAAAAAAAAGCTTGGCTTGTCTTGGTGTGTCAAGAAATAAAATCAGCTTTGAAACAACTGCAAAACAGCAAAAGTAGGTTTCAGTGGGACTTCTAATGTGCTGTGAATTATACTCGTGCTTAATTAAATTACCTTGCTGAATCGGGTCCTAAATTAAAGTGAGATATACTCTTCGATGTTTATTTGGCTTGGATAATTAAAGAAAGTAACAAAATGAGTTTTTAGAGTTAACATAAATGAAAGTTTTAGTAATTAAATATTTCTTTGGTATGCAGCAAATGTAGGAATAGGCGAACAAAATTCTTCAGCTGCTATCCCCTGCTACAGCAAAAAAACTGAAGGGGAAATTCTCAAGAACTGACCTTACCTCATCCCGAGCCATTTGGAAATATTTTCTTTCAAGCATTAAATGCCCCTTTGTGTCTCCTTTGTACCCCCTGGTTCTGGGTTCCATTTGAAAACAACAAGTGGGAGTATGAGCTATTTACTTATTTACTTTGAGCTTGGAAAAATGGGAGAGATTTTGAAAAGGCTGGTTTCTTCTTGAGAAGGGGATGAAATTTCATACTGGCTGTTATTGAAACCAGTTCACATATCCCAGGCCTTTCCCCTCCCTACCCACATCTCTCCCCGATCCCCATAACTTGCACAATTATGCATCAAATCTGATATAATAAATAAGAATCCCCAAAGACCTAGAGCCTGTTTCTACTCCACCACATGAGGGCAGCCCCACCCGAGGCTGTGAAATGGCATTAGGGTAGTGGAGAATGGAACACACTTTGCAGTATTGACTTTATTTTCAATACCAGTTTAATTCAAGACCCTGGAACAGAGTTTCTTTCTGAAGCACTAATAAAATCTGTATTTTTGCCAGCAGCAAACAAAAGCTGGCTGACTCACTGAAAACAGAAACCCTTCTTCTGGCTGGTGTCACCCCTTTTCTTCCCAGGGCTGCCAAGAACCACAGGTCACTGAGTGTGTGTGGGGGGGAACACCCATCGTGGCTGGGCAGCCCTTGCCACCACCTGGTCCTCCTCAGCCAGCACAACTCTCACCATGAGATGGGTGCCGCAGGTTCTACCCACTGCTTCAGGCTCTCTGGCTTGTAAACCCAGCAGCTACCCACTGTACATTTAGCTAAAGTGAGTTATTGAGAGCATTGAGCGCTTAGGGTTCCCCTCCTACACTCAAAACTGGCTGGGATTAACAAGCCAAGGGTCCAGTCTCACTTGACCATTGAGCCACTTTTGCTTGACAAAAGCATTGGCTCAGCCTCTCCGGCACCGGTGGCTGGGTGAAATGCTGTTCCTGAATCCACCTGAATTAGCCTCTGGCTGAAAAACAGCAGGAGGAAGACTCCCCTGCTCCTGTTTTATTTGCCTTTTACCCTCAAAAGCATAATAAAGCACACTTGCTTTCTACCTCTCTCAGTTTAGGGCCCCACCAGAACAATTATTAGCTCAGGGATACTAATTCATTTGCCTGTGTCCTCAGCTGACGGAAAAAGTATATTTGAACAGAAATGAGAGAAGGGGGGGGGGAACAACAGTAAAGATTTGACATTTGGTTTTATATATAGTTTAAGCTTCTATTAAAACTTTCTGTAAGTTTAGATCAAACTGAAAATGTGATAAACGAAGTTCTGTGCTTTGCTGGAATAACCAAAGTCGATGGACCACACTCATTTTTACTGAAGGACACTTTGACTCAGTTGGTTCAGTAGCTTTCCTATACCAGATTCTATTTAATGTTTCTTTGTTGTCACTTATATTTATCATCCACTGTATATATATATTTCTGCAATCTATCTTTTCACAATGGCACCTTGTACATCATTTCTTGTGAGACACCAGTGAGGATCCCCATAAAGGCTGGTTTTATACAGCAGCCTCTGGTCTCCCACAGGACACAAAGCGAAATCATAAACCATTCAAAGGAAACCTTGAAACTCTGCAGCAGCAAGTACTGAAAGAGAAAAGTACTTCATGATTTGAAAGGCTTCTCTTAAGTTTCTTGCAAGATGGCATCAGCCATCAGACAACCTGCAAGCTCATCAGTCCCCCAGATGAACCATTACTCACAGCAGTGTACTGTTATGGTCTTCCTACAAGCATCAGAGGCAATGTCAGTAAATAAACTACTGAACCCAAGAAATACAGGATTCTTCCAAATTAGTGTACCTTCAAGATCAAGGAGAAGAAACATTGTCACAGAGGGATTGCTGTCTATTGTACCTTACCCTTACAAAAATTTTATTGGAAAAACACAGACTTCCAAGCAAAAGTTAAAAGCAAAAAAGAAGACTCAAGGACTGTTTAATCTGGATTGATATCTCTTGTATTCTGCTGTCAAGTCTCTCACCAGCATCCGGAAACTTCCTAAAATTACTAGAATGACCTAACACCTTCTGCTAAACTCAAACTCTCTTCAGCCTGCAAACAACTCTGAAGGGCTGTGTCTGCCTTGGTTTTTCCTGCCTCAAGGAAAATTTACTGAAAACTTGGTCTTTCAATCACACTGAGATCCTTACATCTTGGACAGACTCACAGGATTATTTTGCTCAGCTGACACACTAATTTCTCTTCTTTTCCCATCTGTAGACAGAGATGCTCCCCCCTTTTTTCCCCCAGTCAAGGAATGCCAATTACTCTCCACATTTAAACCACAGCTTCCTAAAAGGCAACCTATGCTGTGAACAATGCCTGGAAAATGGCAGTCTCACTTACTGTAAAGACTCTTCAATGCTGCTATAAGCAAACGCTTCTGCTTTAGAAGCAATCTAAAGGTGACATTGAGAAATTATATCACAGCGCTCTCTGCCCTAAGGAGGCCCACTGGTCACAAAGACGACCTACGTGATGCCCTCCTGAGCTCCAGTGAAGCTCATGGATCTCACTGCTGACTGGAGAGCAAAGCCTTCATGCAGAATAGACACCCCAGAGGTGTAGGAAACTTGCACTCCAAGCAAAAGGGCAGCTGGTAGATGAGCTTGTGGTGTAACACTCACTGGCTTCAGTTCCACCACTTTCAGTCCCAGGTGTCCAAAGCCCTTCCCTGGATTAGCCCTTGGTCTGCCAAAATGGCAAGAGAATCCACTCAGGAGTAAATGCACTCAGCTGAGCAGTCCATTCTCAGCTCCAGGAGAAAAATCTGTCTTCAGGTGACATAACCAGGTTGACAATCATCTTTCTAAACGACAAGTGTCCTTTCTTTTCCTTGAAGCAAACACAACTACTCTGTTACACACCGAAAAAGTGCATGATCTGTTACATCAATGGATTTAATCCTCAGCCCTCTGAACCTTCCTCTTTAGGACTTTTCCCTATTAACTGATACTGCACATTTCAGAAAAAAAAAAACCAAAACAAAACAAAACACAACCTCTTGGCAGAAGTATGCTTTTGTTGCAAATAATGTCAAAAACTTCTGTAAACAAAACATTGCAAAGGACCAGCCGTGGGTCTGATCAGCTACTTCTTTTTTACCGAGTGCTTATCAGTGCATCTGCTCAGATCCCTCACAATTGCACCAGCGATTGCCTTTCGCATTTTAAACAACTGCATGCTGAGAAATTAATGCAGGAAATGAACTTAACTGAGAACACTAAACATTTACTTTAATACTAGAGATCATCATGTTTATTAAAAGTGGCATAACAGTTTACAGTTAGAAAAAAAAACCCAACTGCTTTCTTTTTAAGTTATTTTTGATTGCACAAATACACAGAAAAATATTTATTACCTTTGTTATTTTAACCCTGTCATCAAGACAGGCATGGGAAAAAAAAAAAAAGAAATAATGAGGAATACTAAGCCATAATATGTATTGGTGACTTGGGACAAGCCGATCATGACTTATTTAAATCGGGAGACTCCCAACAATCTCTGTGCTTGTACATTCCAGTGCTTTTGATTTCTCATCAGCAAATAAAGAGATTAAGCACCCACACCCATACAATTATGACAAAACAAAGTGCTCTCCTTTCAACCCTTATTTCATCAACACTATTTCCCTAACAGTAGTTCTAACATTCTGTTGCAAGTGTCTCGGTATTTGGATGCAAGGTGGAGACTGTATCCACTGAATAGTGGAAAAGAGCTGCCCAGCATTTGCGGTTCAGGACTGCTCCATGAGGTACTTTCTTCAGTGCTACAATGTGCACAATATACTTAAGGGTTAATTAATTCACATCAGCTCCTACTTCCCTTGGAAAAATACTATGCTTGCTAATAATCCTTAATGTTAGGAGGCTGTAAGAACTTATAAATGGCATTATTTTAAAATGCCTGTTCAGCTTATGTAGCTGTTCGGACACTTCTATATTTGCTACCTACTTAAGGTATGTGAATTATACCTTAAATCAGATAGAAGTAGCTGGTATGATCAATATACACGCTTTTGTCCCACACCTACTGGTGAAAACATGTTCTGTTCTAAGAAAATATGCTGCCTGAGGTCAGGGTCAGAGAACTGTATTCAGTAATCCTGACTGGACTACTCAATATGAGACACAGTGAGCTATAAGAATTAATGCGGGTCACAAATCTGCCAAAACCTTAGTAAACTGCATTTATACGCATTATAAAATCTTTCCACAGTCTTGTGGAAAAAATTACTTTTCCTGCAAATAACCTGTATCTGTTAAATACAAACTTTTTGTGGAACATACTTGCCAGCAACATTAAAGCCCACCAATGATATCACTCTAACCACAAAAGTTACGCTCTTCAAGGTCAATCTCATAACAAAACTCAAATCAGAACAATAAATCACTCCACCTAAAGAAAAAAGAAAAGTTGTAGATTTTGCTTTGAAATCCATTCCCCTAATCTTCCATGCCCATTTCCCCAAACATGCTCTAGTGTGAATGCAGCTTTTTCGCAAGTCATGAGAAAAACAGCAAAGACATCCAGAAAAACATTCCCCAATGGCTCCCCTGTTGCGTGCTAGAGCATTAATTCTGAGTTATCTCTACTGGAAGCATTTCAACATAACACACCTTAGGGTCATGTCACTGTTGCTGGCATTTTTTGGGTTGTTTTTTGTTTTTATAACCACATAACTCTCTGGATCACATATTGGTCAATCACATGCAAAAAAAAAAAAAAAAAGAAAAAACCTACCTATTTCTCCGGTGTTGTAGCACATCGAATAAAGAGGTATAGTGGAGGGTTAATTAACTCACATCTTCCCCTACTTCCCTTGGAAAATTACTATGCTGGCTAATAAACCTTACAGTTATGAGGTTTTTATGAACTTACAAACCTTGCAGCATTTTAAAGTGCATGTGTGGTTTGCTCAGCTGTTTGAACACTTCTCACCTTAGTCACCTTTCTCCCTGTGAACTCACACCTCAGAATAGCTTTGCATCAATGAAAAATAACTGTGTGATTGAATGTGTATGAGATTCATGCACATTCATTCCTTCCATGACTAATTAAAGGGTTTGGGGATTTTTTTCCTTTTCTATTAATGGAACTATGCTGCCAGAGGTTGAGCGCTGGAGGGGTTGGTGTTTAACATGCTCTGGATTTATTATCTGATCTTCAGGTGAACCACTTAAACCCCTCGTGATTTAATTTTACCAACTGTAAAACATGACTAGAAATCATCACCTACCTTAAGGTGTCTTCAGACACTCCAGTGAAAATGCCACCTAAAGGCATACACCAACATTATTTGCTGAGTCTGTTGTACAGTGCCATCAAGTTCGTTCTTCCAGCTTTCCAGAGTTCTTGCGATTAGGAAAGCAGAGAATGCAAAGCGCATGCCTCTTAACACAAACATGGAGATGCTATGTGAACCACCTCAGTGCTACAGTGCCCAGAGAAGCTTGGCTCAATCATCACTTTTCTTCAGGAAATCTGTTTGGGAATACCAATTTTTATATAAGATATTAACAGCTGAACAAGAAGCTAAGGATTTTTTCCCCATCAGCTATGAGGAATCCACTCGATGCTAAAGGATAAATAAAAGAAATGAGCAAAGGAAATAGGGCACCTAGGTTGATTCTCTCTCAACACCAGGTTTGTATTGCACAACACAAAATATTCTTAAAAGAGCCTCTTTGAAGGACACCCTATCATTTAGGTGTTAAATGGTTTCTAAATTAAGATCCATGAAGCATTTTGCTACCTTATTTTTACCCACTAAAACGACTTAAAAGATAAGCAAACTGCATCAAATATTTTCCAAAACATTGCAAATAAACACTGCACTAATTTCAGTAAGGACCTTGCATTATAGTAAAAAAATAATGAAGCCTGAATTTCTAAATAAAAAGGGAACTGATCCATATAACAGCTTGCATCATTTATCCTTCTCCAGCTGAAATTGAGAAAACTGGTCGAGATTCTGGTGCCATAAGAACAAGCAAGACCTGTAGACCTAATCCTGTGAATTTCAGAATGGAATTTCACTCCTGAGCTGAAGATGTGATCCCCCCTAGACACACAGTCAATAGGTTAAACTTCCTGGAAAATATGCTTTCATTTCATGAATTGTTTCCTTTACCAGTGTGAATGTGATACCTGGCACTATGCATTTTTAAAATGCAGGAGTAGTTTTAGTACTACAGTACTACAAATAGCTGAGAAAATTGCATCTAAAATGATGCAAAGCAGAAAATGTGAATTTCATTCTTGCTGATACATGGGCATTTCTGAATGCTCAAAAACACACCAATTATCAGCACATTTGGGGACTTAAGCTTGATAACATCTGGAATGCCAACTGATCAAGTTCAGCTCTATCACTTATGTAGTACTTAACGCACAGAAATACACTGTGCTATGTCTTTTCCCTGGCATTTACCACAGGGAATTTTTTTTCTTCTTTATTTTTCAAATCAGGATTACAAAAAACAAAAAAACCCACCCCAAAACCCAAAGTACCATCCCCCCAGCAGATAATCACCGTTATTACTTCTTTTGACAATGAAAATAACAATGAGAAATGCCATTAAAAGAATCTTTAAGTGGCTCTCAAACTCAGGTAATGTTATACATCAGTCTGTGGAAGACCCTGAAGATTAACATTAGGAGAGTACCTCTGCCCAAGCCTTTCACCTTTAGGAGATGGCTACATCTCCTGGACATTTATATCATGGTGTTTCAGAAACTAGAGAAGCAGTGGGTTCAAGGCAGAACGTGAGCAGTCATCACAAGGGCAGAACCAGGCTGATTAGCAACGATGAGGAAAGCAGATGCCAGAAACATTCTGTACTGTGGCTAAAGCTGGCAGGAAAAGAAAAAAAAACAAACTGCTTTCCTTGATTTTAATAAATGAAATAATAATAGTATTTTGGATTAATTTATTCTTTTTGGAAGGACCTAAAAGAGGTGGTTTAAAAAAAAAGAGGAAGGAATAAAATCTGCCCTTTTTGAGTTGGGATGTGCTTTCTTGGTGGACCATGATCTCAAAAAAGGAGAGAAAAAAATAGAATTTCTGTTGAAGAATTTTTTCTTCAACATGCCACACTTTGAGAAAACATTTTAAGCAATTCTAAGTCATTACAAACCACTGTCACAGGAAGGAAGCGAAGCTCCATTCATGCTTTCCACATCTATACACCAGTGCATAGAAAAATCATATAGCACTCCTCAATATATTTTCTGAATACTTGGCAACAATGCATCTAACCATGGTTGAATACTGGCACTTTCTTCCTGTACTCAGAGGTGGAAGACTTATGAAGTGGTGTCTTTCATCTTTTGAAGTTTGTAGAAGACTTTTTTTTTTTTCTTTTAAGTACACATATTACAAGGTTTGGAGAGGGTAAAGTCAACAAACTGTGCCCAGCAGCTGGAATACAGAGCAGGGAAATAAGTTCCTGTTGGGGTTGAGCCTACAGCTTCAGATTAGTCACCAGGAAAGCTCAGTCCTAGACAGAGGCGCTTTGTTCTCATCACAGAAAATCTCATCGCACCCTGAGAAGCTAACACTCTCAGAGGCCTCGTCACAGAGGTTTTACAGTTTTGTTTATGGCTTTTTTTAAGACTGGGAAATTCACAATGACCTGAAGCGCTGTGACAGCTTTCTTCTCTCAGTGTTGAAGTGTGCTGTCTCTAAATACTCAAAATTGGCCCAGGCAGCCATTATTTACAGAAGCATATGACACAACTTTATGTGCACATCAGACAAGATTTTGTGTTGATAATGATCCCTAGAAAAGCTGTTTGTATGCATACAAAATTGATTGACTCCCCACACTATGGGTCATCCTAAACATTTACTGGTCTACATCTAAAATCAGTTTCTTCCCCTGATAGAAACATATCAAAGCAAAAGTTAGCAAGACTTCAAAACATAGTTGACTCTAGTGAGTAGAAAGAAACAGAGAGCAGGTTGCTTGCTCTGTCACAAGGCCCTGTTTGCAGATGTTAAACTATAAAAGATGCAAAGATTGCACCTTGCAGGCAACACCACCACTTGGCTATACAATCAGGCTTTCACCAGGCTTCTGAGAATTAGTAAATTAAACAAGTGCTGTAATAGGAAATGAAGACAGTGAGTGGCAACACCTCTGGTGCAGCCTGTTACTTCAGGTACTTATCCCAAAGCACAGAGAAATTGCAGTCAGTCTTCCACAACCAAAAGAAATAGTCCTTAGGGCACTATCTGTCTTCTAGTGTATCCTAAGGATGTCTTGTTGCTCTTGTGCCTCCGTATCTACATTTCTTTGGCCTGGTGAAGAGCAAGTCAGCACAAAATAGAACGGTATGCCTCAAGGAAGGAAGGGTCTTTATTTATACCTCACAAAATTCATACCTTTCAGAGATGGACACTAGGGTTAAAGTAGTTCACATTGCTCCTCAAGCAATGTGTTGGATGATGAGCTGGTATTGCTGCCCCCAGCCCTGCAGTCAGTCTCTCCCCTTTCTGCTTTAAACGGCTGTATTTTCCATTAGTGTAAGAGCTTCTCAGATCAGCTTAACAACAGTACAGTGGGTGAAAATCATCCCTTTTTGCTGGAAGAAAAAATACACATTCAAGTTAATTAAGGACACAGAACAGAAAATTTATATCAGACTATTTGGAAACAGCCCCCGTGAGAACAGTTTAATTTACTGCTTCTCAAATGTGAGTAAAATTGGAGGCTCTGACTTGAAAAACCAGTATACGTATTCTCCATGCTACACAAGCATGGCTGAATTGGCTTTATCTGACGCTTACAGAAACACAAGGATAACAACACTCCACATAGAAAGATTTCATCCTCATGCCAATCTGACTCTGTTCTCAATCCTGCAGATCTCTAATCTATGACTGGGACTCTGTCCTGATCGAACAGTTAACTTGAGTAAACTTCCTATCTTGGAAGGTAAGCCCATCAGAACAGTCCAATCTTACACACAAAATGTCTCTTTTCCAGCTTCTTTCCTCATTTGAAGTCCAACCTGGATACCAGATGAAGGCTGAACTTTCAGAGCCAGGAAGAAGGAATTAAAGGATGTGTATCCAGCACAGGAATACTTCCAGGGAAAAAAAAGGAAGGCTCTGTAGCAATCCCTCACCTCTAAGAAAGAGGAGGTATGCCTTGCCCAGTAATAAAAGTTTAACAACAGTAATCTTATGTGCTGCCAGACTGATCCCCACATTGATCATCTGGACTGAAATTCATGACGCACAACACCGACCTCCAATGTGTAGGCCACAATACCTGGAAACAACAGCTGGCTATTAGAATTTTATAAAGGTTGTCTAACAGTGCAATGTATAGCATGCACACATTTTAGGGAGGCAGAGAAATTCTGGAAACCAAAGTCCCTTCTGACACTAGATGGGATCAATTTATATCATTACAGGCCTCACCAGTTGTGTGCATGCTCTGTGAGAGATCTAAAGGCAGATTTCAATGGCTGCTACAGACTGTCCTCTCTGTACCAGCAGGACACTAAAGCAGGGTCAGGTGGGCCCAGAAGAGCATCGCTGCAAGATCAGAGGATGCCAGTGAACGTGCTGCTCCTATGGAGTCCAAGCAGAAGGGCCTGCCAGGGACAGACAGCATGTGGGAAGCAATGCCTGCAGCAAAGGGGCTTCAAACCAGAGCACCTTGGCTGTGCTGCAGCAGGGTAATTTGGTACTTTCCCACATGGTCAGCCAGCTCTTCTGGCCAGCAGGAGGGAGATATAGCAGAAATATCTTTCTTTTAAAGGATTACTCCTGGCTCTGGAGAGGTCTGTAATTTTTGGCAGACTTCTGACGGGCTGTGCAAAGGGAAAAGGAACGTCTTTGCTCCCTCTCCCACACTGTAGCCACACAAGGTCCAGTCATAACGTACCTCTTAATAAAGAAGCACAGATGTGCCCTGTAGGCACTTGAAGAGCAAAAGAAAAAAAAAAAAAAGAAACAAAATGTTCCTGCGTGTTTCATAAATCGGTATATAAGCATAATGCAACCTACTATCCTAGATATAAAATGAAATATCTTTAAAAGTATTGAATCCTTGGTGAATTTTCTCAGTGGATCGGCATGAAGCTATTTAGCCCAGATGTTTCTATAATTCTGATGCATTAGGAGATGAATGGCATTGCGGCCAAGTGTTAACATAGTGAACTATAATGTAAAACATGTAAAGATACTGGCTTCCAAAGTTATTAGAAGTTTTCACTCTAACCACTCTGCTTCTTTATGCAGCTATATTTTCTTTACAATACCCACTTATATTTTAACTCACATGGAAGAACAAAAAAAAAAATGTCCCCTCTCCCCCATCAAAACCCAATTCTGTATTTTCTCTGGAAGAACACAGAGGCCAACTTAAAGATTGACATAGAGCCTTTCAGAAATGGAAATCTCATCTCTGAACCGCAATGAACAGCAAATCTCATACTACAGACAAATGCAAGGCCAACAAGGCACAGCTGGGTACCACATGAGCAGGTCAAGAAGTGATGGTGAGATTTTTGATGACAATTCGGTGTCCGAAAGACAGAGTGTCTCACTCCATGGTCCTTGTTTGCATCTGTAATGGATTTAGGGATTTGCAGAGGCAGTTTTAAAGATATCTAAGCAGGTGCAATGTCTATGTTGGAATAGCCTAAGCAAGGGAAAAAGCAATAATCAGAAAATGAAGTAACACAAAAAAGGTAACAGCATGTGCTTAGAAGGATGCAAGATAAAGAGTGCAAAGAAAAAACCAGCAATCTACAGAAGAACAACGCAATGGAATATCTTGCACTATGAGTCCATTTGAAAAAAATTCTGTTGCTGTAATTAATTATTCAGAAGAGCTGAAAATATTTCAGAGCTCATTTCTGCACGATTTACCTGCCGTGATGTGAGCTGAGAGTTCTGTGATTCTTCAAGACCTTGCTAGCTCAGAAAGGCAAAACACAATCCTAAATGAATGAAAATGAACTCCTACTGCAGCTTTGAAGTTGCAGTCTCAACTCCACTTTTGTGTGGGTACTTGCTAGAGTACACCTCACGCTTAGACAGAAAAGTACTGAGACGTGGAATAACTTCCATTGTGGTTCAAGTGGGTTCTGATGCATTTTTTTTCTTTAAACAAAAAATCCTGATACTTCAGTTAGCTCTGGAGTTTCTCGTGCTTAAGACAAACAAATGTTACTTGACTTTAGGTTGTATAGAGTGTACTGGTGCAATATAAAATGGAATATCACACTGACTGCTAATATGCTGATTATCCTCTATAGTGAAGAAGGCCATGGAGGGTTTGTTTCACTTCTACAAGATAAATATTTGGTTATCAGATTTCCTGTATGCCACTTGCCAACTATTCTGCCTTCCCATGGCTACACAACAATTTGCCATTAGATTGTATTTCCCAGCATAATCACTTCAATTCACCCTTCTGGCTGTTACTTTTATTTCAAAATATTATGGGACTTTTAATTAGATAAGGCACCTGTATTTCAGAAAAAGAGTTTGTAAAGCCATAGCAGGTGGCAGAATTTGTCCTCCTATGATACAGAGCTTAATCCCAGACCTTGCATTATTCACAGATAATTTAAACCATTCTGGTCTTTTCAAGTTGGATACAGTCCTTGATAGCTGTTGGACAAAAGCTGATGACATCTGTAACCGCTAGATAGCTCTCTTCTCTTTAACAACCAGAGAATTATAATGCATTTATGAAAAAAGTGAAATATCCAGCGCGTACTAGATTGTTCTACATTCTTTCTAAATTACTGCTCTACAATTTAAAAGTTAATTCTTGCATCATCCATTTAATCTTTATCTATTTGCCAGCTCCAAGGTTAAATAAAGTAACAATCACGTAACATTACTCTAAATCACAAAAATTTGAAAAAGGAAAACATATGGAGTGTTGAAAAAAAGAGGCATAGTCTTAAGCTATCTCAAACTAGGAAAATATTGTAAAATAGCCATTAGTGTGATGCTTATTTGTGAATCCAGAGCTCCCAGACAATAATGACCTGGATATTGTAACAAATATTTATCTTCTAAAATGTTTTTGAAAGCTGTGACAAAAAATCCAGAATGAGAAAGTACTAAGAATCAAAATGCACATTTGTCTTGGATTTATTCACTTGCTTCTTTATCATTTCTTCTCCTGTATGAACCTTAATAGAGAAGTCCTTACATGACTGGTTTAGAAACAGAGAAGCTGTATAGGAAAGAATGCCAAAAATCATGGCCGGAGACAGACTTCTGTTGAGAACTCAATGTTCAGGATAACTACTGAAATCAGAGGATAACTACTCCACCTGCAAAAGCTACCTAATCTTTGTTCTTGCAATTTAACTGAAATGTGTTTGAGGAACGAGACTGACTCAATTCCTGCAATTTAACCACTGATAACAAAGGCCATTATCCAGCAGCACCTGAACTTTTCATGCGGAAATTCCATGCATCTTCATTGGTAAACAAAAGCACTTTTTTCTCCATTTCAAATACAACCCCAAATAGTAAAATAATAGCTTAAAAATTGCAATTATTACTCACTGAGATTCTGCAAATGCTGGTGTCTCAATTCTCTTTTTCCATGGAACTACTAACTAGACCATTGTCTTTTTCCATCCAAATAATAGACAGTAAGGACCTCATCAGAAACGATTACTCGTATTATCCAATTTCTACACTTCATTTTGCAGAATTACTCCTTTCCTGTGTAATTTTCACTGATGTTTAGCTAGCTCCCAAATGGCTCACAGAGTCCACTTTGCTTAACTAGCTTCAGTTTCTTCCAGAATCCAATTGTTCCAGCAAAATCATTTTCCTGATATATAGCCCAAACTTCTCTTTTTTGTGTTTATATGTGAAATATGAGGTCAGAAGAAATACAACTTTTGTAAGTATGTATAGTGTCAGACAGAGACACAGCAAAATGCCTGCAGAGGAGAAACAACAGCTCCAACAGCTGAGCTGAGAGAAACTAATTCACTAATATTTCAAGAATGTGTCACCCAAAAGCATTGGAAAACAAAATAAATCATCACAACAAATATAGTCTGCTATTGCTCTCTCTATTCTCAGTACCAAGAACTTTTTCACAAAATTCTCTTGTAAGAAAAGTAACAAAACTTAGTGTGGCTCAAAAATATTTACATATGAGGCCAACATTATCTGTAGGCTTTAAAGCTCCACTTTTACTGATCAGCAAGCCTATAGATTGTCTGGTCCATAAATTACTATATTTCTTTTCACTAGTTAAATATAACATCTTTAAATATAACATATCTCTGGGTTTGGTGTAGTATTTCTTGAAATAAAATTTATCTTGATTTTACTTAGTTTTAAGAGCAGGAATTTGCTGCTCAGTTGGAAACTTTGTTGTAGGATACCTCTTGCTTTGTTCACAAAAATAAAAAGAAGGGATAGCAGTGACTTCTGTATGAAAAAAAAGACTCCCCAATGCACGTGCATGAGAATGCCCCTTATCACTGTAAAAAAAAATAAAAATAGTGCCATGACAGGAACAATTGCAGGCCCCCAGTTTCGTGTATGTGTAGTGGTTTAGGTATAGTTGGTCCTGTCTCAAGTGGGGTTAGCTCTGGTCTAATTTTAGTGATTCTGTGGTACTTCTTTAACACCCACCTTATTTTCAAAACAGGGAACTGCAACACAGGCTATCTAGAGAGATGAAGATCTCTCTAGTGCCCATCAGATGTTGCTGAGGATATCTTCCCACAAACTTCTCATCAGTTTTTGTCACCCTCAGGACTTACAAAATAGCATTTCCCTATTCAGCAAAGCAATGCTAGCATCCATTATGAGCATTTACGCCAGCATCAGCCATTTTTGAGAGACTTCAAGATCAATTTTTGATGGATTAGCTGCGATATTAGATCAGATGCAGAATGTTTAAAGGTTAAAAGTATTACTCCACTGTGGTCTTCCAATACATTGTAACAATACCCTGTTGCAATAATTTCTCCAAGATTCTATTAGGCATGTGGGTAATAAAATATTTCTAATTAGAAGTGGGAATTCATCTCTGAGCCACTGTATCTAGCCAGCTTGCTTTCTCCCAGACATACCAGCAGAGAAGGCTGATTTGATATAGTAGCCTCTTCTCGTTACAAATCCATGCTTGTCATACAGGTTCCTTACTGCGATGGACAGACTTGGACAACAATGCAGCCAAACATTAAATTATGATTTTTCATATTTGACATGTCTTCATTTCCTCTTCCCTGCCCCCTCAGGGATTCTGCAGATCCAGTAGGAGATTGCTCACCTGTAATATAAAACCCAGGGCCTCCATCTATGAAATCTATCCATCAATTGCTCTTCCATGACAGCTCTGAGGGTGGTTGTTTACATTCCACCCCACCATTAATTTCTTTTTCATATCATTACTCTGTCCTAGCTACTGTGTCCTTTTCCTGCCTTTCCAATCTGCCTTTCTTGCCTCCCACTCCCCCTTTCCCGAAAAGCACATAAAATGTACCAAGCACCTTGCCACCCTTGCTCAGTATTTGATCCTGGCCTTTCCCCACTCAAATCCACCTGCCAGATGCTCCTCTGCTACCATGCACAAACCATCCCACTTGAAAACCCAACACAGCTCTTTCCCCCACTATTTATACCAACCATCTAGCTTCACACTGGCCTGTCCCTCCCAATCCATCACCCAGCATCACCCTGTCCATCTGTTTGTCACACTCTCGTACGACCAGTCCATGTCTTTCCCCCCACTGTCCTTTATAAACTCGTCTCCATTCTATGCCAACCAATGACCAAACTGGGCCTGTAAAGTGTATCTCATTTTCCTTCACCCAGGATAACCCCCTCTCTTTTCTGCCCTCCGACTGGAAACACCTCAGAGCCAGCAATAGAATATGGATGATTCCTCAGACCCTCACTGAGGGCAAGTGTGCTACTGCACTGGGCAGAATCAGCCAAATAGGCAAATTCATTTCCCTTTCACACGTCAGGTATGTTCTCAAGATCTAAATGCATACTTCAGAATTTGACCCAGCACATTTTCATAGCATTCCTTCTGTTTTAATGGTTTTTCAAGGGCACCACATCCTCCATGCACTCATAACCTCTACAAAAAAACAGTGAATGTGACCACATCACACCTACTGAGACCTGCCAGTACCTTTGTTAACATCTGTGTCAAACATAAGGAATTAAATTTGAGACCCATTCTATGTAATACTTTTGTTTCTAAAGTAAAGGGCAAACCATGAATTAGGACGGCACATCAGCTACAACTTAGTTCGATTCTCTGGTTTACTCTTCCTGAAGGAGGAAGATCAGAACAGACAAAAATTTTATTAACCTCAATTAATTGTGGCCTTAAGTGAAAAACGGATATGTTAAAAATACCCCAAACCAACCACCAAACCCAAACACGAAAGAAGGCAGCAATCTGAATGTAGTAAAATTCTGGTCCCACAATAAATTAAGGGACAGAAGTCTAGGATGCTTCAAGATGTGTAACTGCTGTCCATGTGGAAGCCGTTCAATTAGATACCACCCTCCTGGCAGGAAAGCACTGAAGCCCCATACTCTTTGCAGCTTTTCAATACAGCAAGTAGGCATACAGGCACCAAAAGGATCCACAAGACAAAGGGAAAACTTCAAAACAGACACAAACCATGCTTGTTTGCCGTTTTACATTCAAGAAATGTCAATATTGTACTCCTTAGACAGAAGTAGTCTGTGGCACCTTCTAAAGAAAAAAATTGCAAAAGCCAACAAATTGTTCTGAATTATATCAAGGCCTTCTTTAAAGTTGACAACGGCCTAGACAGTGCAACGTTTTGCTTTGTTTGCTAAGCCTGCTTTCGCTAACTATATGAATCTGTGCCTAAAGCAAATGACAAATTTCCTGTCTGTTTATAAAGCATAAGAGGGAGGACGCAGGGAATAAATCGGTGGTCACTGCATAACATATATCCTTTTTTTGTCCTCAGTATGCTGACATGTCTTTATATACACCCCCTTCTCTTTGAGGAAGACCAAAACCATGCCCTGAGGATCCAGGGGGAGAGTGAATATAAAGCCAGAGAAAAGGGGTAGATAATGGGAATACTTTCTTCTATAACATTTTTAAAGTATCATTTACGAGGTCTTTTTGAACTAATTAGGTGAGTTTGACTGGAGTAACAAAATATTAGCTAGACTAATGGTAAGTTCTTGGTTCAATTCCTGTGATATGTTGCCTTTTGCTCTTAAGATTTTGAGTGTAGTAACATGACACAGGAATGCTATAGCTATCTCTTAAGAAAACAGGTAAGTCAAAATGCAACATATTTCTTTACAGTTAAATATTTGAAAAGTTTATTTCTAATATGTCTCTCTCCTTTTTTCATTCAACATTTTCTGGCAATCAAATCCCAGTGCCTCACACCACTAAAAGTTTTACAACATTTCTAGGACAGCTGTGGTTGACGCACAAATTTCTCATTGTATCATATAGTAGGTGCAAGAAAGCTCATTTGGCATAATTTGTCACCTGAGAACGTGAAAATAGGTCACATTAATAAAAGAAAGTGTGAGATCCTTACCCC
This sequence comes from Gallinago undulata, assembly GCA_026546715.1. Taxonomy (NCBI): domain Eukaryota; kingdom Metazoa; phylum Chordata; class Aves; order Charadriiformes; family Scolopacidae; genus Gallinago; species Gallinago undulata. The sequence continues at coordinate 5,878,923 of JAOTQQ010000032.1, forward strand.
ACGCTCTGTCAGCCACCGGCTCATATGAAAGTCCTATAAACACAACGTGAGTACATCCAGAGAACCATGGGCAGCGAGACTGCAGCTATCAATTATTTAAGGAAAGTCTGCCTGGAGACAGTCATGCCAAGCACCTGAATCCACTTTAATGGTGGAAGTGGACACATATGCTTGGGGGACTTCAAATCCTTTATGAGTAACACTCACTTATGATATACGAACATAGAGAGCAAACTTTAAGGATGACTGCAGTAAGTGTGTGGTGTTTGGGGGAGGGTGCAGTTCAGTCGCCTTTGCTCAGCCGGGCTGCCTTGTGGCTGCTATCGTTTAGCAACACGCAGGACCTACACTTCAGTCTCTTGCTGCACAGATGAAAAGTCAGGAGACTTTCAAGTGATCTGGCATAAATTAACATTTCCATATCACAGCTGGTTGCTTTAATAGTATTCACATTAAAAGGCCTAATGAAAAATTAAATTAATAATGTTGCATGCTGGAAAAAGTACTCCTTTTGGCAAACTGATTAGAAAGCCCCCACCAGCACTTCTTGGATGCATTCCCAGGAAAATCTCCTGTGTTTCTGCTATTCCTCATCCTAGATAAATAAATGAACACAAAGTGTTACTCAAATATGGAGAAAGTTGTTTTCAACAACTGATAGGAAGCAGTTTGATAACAATGTACTTGGTGTTAAAAGTACATATATCTCAGCATTTACAGAGAATACACCATTTTTCATGCTGTATTTGCTCTCAGCTTAACAGAACACTTCAAAGCCCCCTATTCATTTGTGAAAAGCAGCAGAATATATAATACTGCAGAAAACTTTACCCCTAAAATATTTTTTCCTCTACCAATATTCCTTCACAGTAACTTGTGAAGTTTATGGAAAAGAATTTAATTTTCACTAAACATAGTTTGAAAATACTAAAATCAATTCACATCTCTGTGTTTTCCTAGGATATAAAACTTTTGAGATTTTTTCCATGAGGATATTATAGTTGTTACCAAGAAGCACAAACTTTGTTGATATTTGCTCCAAAAGGCAATCTACATCAGTCACAGCAAAAGGAAACATCACACATACACCAACAAATTGTAATTACCAAAACTTGCAAGCAAAAGCTGCAGACAATGGCAAGAGGGGGAAAAAAGTGAGACACAGAAAAGAATTTAACGTAAAATGAAAGAGAAAAGACCAGAGAGAAGAAGAAGAAAGAAAAGCGAACACTTAGAAGAAAAGAGAGCTCTGGCAATTTACAAGCAGAACACCTGACAGGAGAGAAGCAGAAAATTTGGCAGCAGAACATGAAAGAAAAGCTCCACTGGGACTGAGACTGGGAGGTAGAAAGAGAAGGAGAGAAAGAGATGAGTTGTTGTGTTGTCTGGCCACAAAACAAAACACTTCCCAGCCACGTGTGTTGTCATGGCTAGCAGGCAATGCAGATAAATACAACTCCTGAAGATTTCCTCAGGCAATGCAATTTGTGGGGTGAAAGCATCTGCAGCTCTTCTAGGAGAACCTAAATTAAGTTAGAATATGAGGTTTTAATTATGATTATGTGCTTATTTTTAGAGCTGTAAGAATGGTCTAGATCTGTATGATGGTCCTGTTCTTATTCTGGTACAATTACTGTTGTGTTTTCACCACTTCATGTTCTGTTCCATCACTGGCATGGCTGGAGTAGCCAGATGCAGACTCTTTGCTCTGCCTTTACCCTGTCCAGCATCCTGGCATTTAAAATGCCTCCTTAAATAAATTGAACTAGTGGGTACTTTGTCATGCTAAAATACACAACTTCAAAATCAGTATGCAATGGGTTCTCAGAAGTGGAAACTGCAAAAGGTGGAGAAAGCCGTGATTTGGGTTCCTTTACTAAAGAATTTAAAACGTTCCAACTCTGAAGAGTGTACAATGTATGTAAGAGAGACCAAGATAAATTGCCAGGGATTAATGTGTGGGATTCTGGTACTAGTTAGCTTTGTATGGTCCTCCATAGGAATGCTGATATATCTAAGGTGTGAAGAGCTACAAGTAGTCAGTCTTTCCCTAAACATAGATGACGGGTTTGCTTCTACTGTTAATTTCTCAGTCTTCTTGCTGGTGTTTCTGTTTTGTTGCTGACAGTGTGCTCAGAGCAACCTCATCTTGAAATGCACTTTTCCTGCAAATTTTTATGGGCTATCTTGAGAGTGTTTCCGATGAGCATTTTTCTCAGGTTGTATTGGACAATGATGCCATGTGTTGCATGGATGCCTTTGGAGCATTTTTTCCTCCTGTGTAATTCGGTAGCCCTTCATTCTGTAGTCTTAGGATGCTGTTTCTTTTTGCTGCAGCACAATGGTGAAAATTACATCTCCTTCTGCGTTTAGTTTGCTGAAGCTCACACAAATGTAGATGCATTACGAGTGGAACATTCCTGTAACTCCATGAGAAAATTGTTTTCTTCCTGGCTCCTCTTCAGCAGTCAATAGTTAACAGGACCAAGCTGCCTCTTCTAATCACCAGAGATATTAACAGAGCTCTTGGCCATGTATCACAAGAACTTCTGCCCAATCTGACTGAAGAAACTTACTGTCTTTTGCAAGGGAGAGGGGAAGAAACATTATGCTAAAGTCTTATTTGGCTCTTTTCAGTAGAGCTGACAAGCTGTTGTAGGATGAGTGACTGTAGGCTGAATAAGTTGGCAAAAAAAGAACAGTGCTCTGCAGCCAAGTCCAATGGGTAGTATAACATACTGTATAGCCTCTAGTCAGAATAAAATCCATAAAATGGAAAAAAAAAAAAATACAGACCAAAACCCCACAGCATGCAGTCATCAAATCTATTCATACATTCAGAACTGGCTGCATAATCAAAGGAAAATTACTTCATTGGGCTCACTGCCCAATAACAAGCTGGAAAGGGTGATACTTCTATTTCTTGGATTTAATTGTAGGAAATCAGGATGACATCTCTAACCCCGCAAAGCTCATATTTCTTGAACAGTTTATGATGACCTTTTTGTTTATCACAATCCTGGAAATGTAACAACGCAAAGGAAATCCATAAAACAAACAATGCTGCCATCATGTAGAAACTGCACATTTAAGAAGGAGGAATCTTCTTGATTTGAAATACAGTCAGCATTTTGTATTCTCAAAATTATTTTCCAGTCCACAATGTCAGTACTAGTTCAACATGCATCTGTGTTTTAAGCTACACATCCTTTCATTTTATGACTATTATTTAACTTTTGTTAAATTAGAGTGTTTTAGGCCAAAGTTTGACTTGCTGGTTGAAGCAATACCATGAAGCAAGTGCACTCCCTCTGAATGCTTACTGCCTTCCTCCATGCTCTGCTCACCTTTGGAAGAAAGCAGGCACACGGGTGGAAAGGTGGTGTCAAGCAGTTTCCCCAGTCAGGGGAAGAATATCCCAGCACTCCTGGGAGACACTTGTCTGCCTTGTTTTTAAAAATCTCGAAAGGAAGAGACTCCACAGTCATCTTGAACAGCTGTCTGTTTCAGCAGATTAGCTCTTCCTGACATCAAAATGTCTTTTTCCTGAAAACTATTTCTTCTCTGTCCCTAGGGGACATGCAGAATCAGTCAGCTCCATCCTTCTTACATCCAGCTTTAACAAGAAAGGAAAGCTGGATGAGGTCTTCTACCCTCTCTAAAACAAATCAAAAACGTCCAGTTTTTCTAAACCCCGTATTGCCCTGACACTCTACTCTGAGCTCTAACTTCTCTACCTTAAATGTGCTTATACACTATATTCCCAATAAGCTTCTAGCACTACTGAGCACAGTTACACATGCATTTTAACAAATCACACATCTACTAACATAACCCAGAATAAAAATTACTTTTTTTTTTTCTTGTAACAGCATCACTTGGTTGATTTTTTGACTCACTAAACACTCCTTTACATCCTTCTCTACAGCATTATTGCCTGCTTATGCAGATCCTTTTTTACACTTGCACATTACATTTCTCCTTCCCCATTGTCATAATTAGTATTTGTGCATTGCATTTTATGCATTTACTTATGACCATGTCACCAATTTATCTATCCACTATCCTCACTCTCACAGTCTGCGTCGTTTCAAACCCCTCCCCAAGGCCTTTCCACTGGTTGTGCTCCAAGTCATTAATGAACTAGATTTTAAAAACATCCTTCCTTATGTCCCCACCTGAACTACCATTCCAGTTGACACTGACAGTACAGTTACACAGTCTTGTTGCCTTTGCATATTCCACTAGAACTTAGTAAAAAGTTTTAGACACCAAAGTATGTGCAAATAGGTGATGTGCTGAGCAACACCGCGTGTAGTACTTTGATGTGCAGAGAATAAGTGAAGACCTAAATATGACCAGAGCGATGGATAGATGTCCAAAGTGGGACATTCTAAATGGGAACAGAAAGCAGGCAATTCTTTGATGACTACAGTTCCTCAGATGCTCCTTTTTCTTTCCTCTCAATAGCACTGCCTTTATTTGTCTCAAGGCTCCCAAAACTGTACCAGGACTGACTCAGTTCTTGCAGACAGTCATTAAGTTCTAACAGAGGCTGCTTCAGCTAATCTTTCAAGCATTACATATTTCATCAAACTCCTGATGTATGCCTAAATTAGCTCCTTATTCTTAAAGCTCTTTTTCAGTATTTAGTGTGCACATTTAATTACTGGTTGTCAAAAGAAGGTTAAGGATTTTATTTATTTGCATGGTGCCAGATGAGATCAAATGTATTAAAATGACTGTTCACAACATGTAACAGTTCTTAAAATTTGATGCTGGGACCAAAACAAAACTGATAAACAAAAAAATTCTTGTTATTATCTCTTAATGAGAACCACTGATTATTTTTTACATTTCATTTGACAGTCTTCACCTTAATTAATTCTATGTGGCAAAGTTAAATAATTCTGGTTGATGAAGATCATTCTGACTCCAAAATATACTTATTAAATGAAATTAAAGCATGGTGCTAATCAGGCAAATGAACATGTGTTACTAACCAAACACACAAACCCCAACAATGAGATAATGACAGGTACGGTGACAGATATGAAGCTATTTAAAGCTAGTAAAAGGCTTTGAGCTTCCTAAAGAGAAAAAAGCAATGTAGATGTAACTCTCTACAATCTTCAAAAAGAACATATTTTGCTTTTTAAATCATATTTGTTTTGTATCTCAAAAATAAGGCAACATCTCTATTGCAAACTGACTAAAGATGATCAAAGTAGTAAACTTGAAGGATGTGCGAAAGCCAGGCAAGATTCACCGAGCTAAAAGCATAGGTCGCTGTTACAAACCACAAGGACAGCTTTCCATTAATGACCACTCATGTTTCCAAAGTTTTGGTACATTCATTCAGCAAGTTATTTTCAAAACAAATAAAGAAGTCTGGATTCAATACTGTTTTCTAACCAACTTTCACTAAATTCGGATATATTTGTTAGACCTTGAGTGCAGGGAACCCTATTTATATGTATGTACGAGACTAACACTACCCAGGGTGAGCAGAGAAGCAAAGCTTGCATTTTGATGTGATGGAAATTTCTGAATTAGCTTCAAAAGCTTTGTTTTGCTCAGTGACAAGCAAGATGATTAACATCAGAACTATTTGCTTTCATTTGCATAGAACACATGGTTCTCTGGCTGAAAATATTTCTAATTCTTCCTGGCAAACCTCCGAGACAAGAAAGGGCTGAAGACCTGGCAATCCAAATCTGTATCATTTCAGGATGAAGGCTGACATAGTAACTTTGCTCCTAACTGAGCAAAAAAGATTTCTGGGCACAGCACGAACATGTTTTGTGGATCTGTACTTGCCTGCCCTGGGTGCCTAGGAGCATAGCCCACTGGCTGGGGCAGTTACGCAGCCTATAGGTAGTCACCGACAGTTTACTGTCCTCCAGTCATTTTGGAAAACACATTTTTCACAGTGATACAGGTATGTTCAAGAACTCTCACAGCTTAAATTAATTTCTCGCATAGCTTTTCAAAGAGAAGACATGAGCACGAGTAAAGCACCATGTGCTCTGAAATACTGTAAACACCTGAATATATTATTTACTACTCTCGCATACCAATTACTCATGAGTTCTCTGGGGAGAAGAAGAAAATTGAGCTTATGTTTCACAGAAATTTAAGTCTGATGCTTCTCTAAATATGCAAGGGGAAGCTCACCCAAATATTCTGCTCCCTGAAGTACCCCACTTCCTGCAATTTCTTACTTTGCATGGGTTGTCCAAGGATGTAATTAAACCCAGATCTTAAATTCCAAGAACAAACACAGCTTATATGTTAGAAAATAAGATAGCGGGGGAGATTGAACACTTGTTTGCATCATATTATTGTCAGTATCCTTCAGGCTTTATTAACGGCCTTTTGAGGTACACACTGAACTGCAGCATAATGAAGTATATTAACTGGTATTAATCTCTTCCTACTCCGAATAGATGGGAATCTAAAACAAGTGATGTACAAGAAGATAGGAGAGGGATGCAGACTATTCTATTACTTAAATTTGCATTCAGCTTGGCAGTGTCATTTGCAGAATAATTTGCACCTGTATTTTGCACCAGTTTGAGCCTGCATTTTGGGGTCTGCACTTGAAATTCAGAGAGAAGGTGTAAAAAGAGGCACATCTAACTTATTTTTTCAGATAGTTCAGATACTTGGGCAACTGTGCTAATATATCCATCAGCAGTTCTGCACAGGAATAAATCATGTCATTCTGCAAGTGCTTTTTTATCTGTAGAAGTCACTTGGATTTAAAACTATAGCTCCAATTATGTTTTTCTTACAATAATATGGCACATAACATAAAAGGGATATATTAAAAATGGGTATAGCTTTCAATTAATTGTTCCAGCTTACCTATCTGTTTACAATTAACATTGTAAGACTTGACATTTTTCAGCCTGGACTTACTTTATACAGGTAAGTACTGAAAAACTGAGAGTTTAAATATATCACTTTTGGTGTAGGACCCTGATTTGATTGAAATTATAATGGAATTTTTACTACTATTGTCTCATTGCTTTTCAAAAATGGACTTTTCACATCCAGATCTTAGAAAGATTATCTATTTTCATCTAACAGTGGTGCCGGTGAATTCTTCACTATGGTGTACATTTCAGGAGGTCACAGAGTTCACATCCATCCCATTTATCATTCAACAATGAGCATGAGTCACTCTGCCATTGAATGAATTAACATTGAATACAATTAAGTACATTTTGAACCTAGAGACAACATATTTTAAGAACAATTTTTCCCCTGAATTTTAATCTGTAAATACATTTGCCTTTTGTGGCTGGCTTAACACAAATCATGAGACCCATGTTATATGTGACCATGTTATATGTGACCTCCCCTCACCCCCTCCTGCCACATTATAAATGCAACAACTGACATTGTAACATTCAAGTTAAAAAGAGGGCACAGAGATGCAACCTATAATCTTGGTACTTAGGGTAATATGCACTTTGCGAGAACTGCATGTTCTTCTGCCCAGCATTGATTTACTCCGCCACACTGCTAAGATGCTCAATAAATACAGTGTTTCACCAACATTTGTTGGAGATGTATTATTGGGGCAGATCCTTTTCCCTCAACAATGCCTAAAACCAACTAAATATCGATACCTAAAATAAAACATAGTCATGAATTGCAAGTGTAACACAGACCTCCATCATAGCCAGTGAGAGTTTTGGGGGCTCAAGTATGCAGGATACTTTATATAGAATCATAAAATCATAGAATGGTTTGGTTTGGAAGGGACCTTAAAGATCATCTAGTTCCAACCCACATGCCATATTAACTGTCACAGACAAGAATCATTAGTAATTAGCAACTTGCCAAAATAAATAGGGAACAAGGACTTTGTAGTGTTAAAAGAAGAAGAAACCTTACACAAAATGCAAGCCAAAATTTCTTGAGTTTTGAAAGTCCAGCTGACCTTACACCCATTCTGATCCCCTCTTTCTTGCATGACTCTTTCTCAAGCTTCCAGGTAAATGAGTCTTTTATCCTTTTTCTTGTCAGAGAGAGAAAAAGAAAGAAAGAGAGAGAGAACAGCTATAAATCAGATGTACAAAGCTCTGGACAGCCTTGGCATGGTGGAGTATCCCTAAACTCTTGTTCTCCAAGCCAGTTCTACTGTCCAATAAAAGAGGGCAGTTTAAGCAACCTGCCAGGAGGACTTTTGTTCAACAGTAGGATTAACCTTCATTTTACAAGGTCCCTAGAAGCAATCTTTTGGATTGCTTTTTTTTCCCAATAACACCTCTTCAATATTCACCTTTGCTTTGTATTCTGAGGAGCAGATGACCCATGCTTAGTAATAAGGGATGCAGTCACACAACCTTCACTACCTCTGTGGGCACAGCAGGCTCTTACTGGCCTGAAACACCTAGAGTCCCGTTCTCCACAACCCAATGCCTGCTCTCAGATGTACATCATTATGCTTAAAGCTTTTATTTTAATGGAAAGTTAAACCTCTCCCTTTCAACCTTTCATTCTGGGGAATAAAAAGAGGTTGAAATTGAAAATTCTTAACTCACTGGTATGTTAAACTAAAGCCTTCTCCAACGCTCTGCTTCCACCCTTTCACAACACTTTTCAATCATTCCTCTCCACACAAGCCCATTCTTCTCCTGACTTTGCTTACTCCATGGAATGTTTCAGAAGAGGGAATCAGTGACAAGACATTGTAATCCACATCCCTTTCTCTTAGGAGCAGAGAAACAAAGACGATCTGAAGCTATGGCTAAACACGTAAAGACACAAAGATCTCCTGTGCAGCTGTCACCAGTGGGTCAGCTCTGGCAGTATAGTCTGGATGATCTGTTACGCCAAGAATCCCCTTTTATACCTTTTTAGGCCATTATAAAACTGCCCAAGGTGCAGGATACCAGCAAAAGACACAAAGTAGCTTTCACATGCAAATGTAAGAATAGTAAAAAGATAGAATTGGAGGCAAAGAGTCAGACAGAAATATAAATGCCAAATCCTGGCAAATGCAGCCAAAAGCAGTGTGTGCCTGGCTCTGTGAACCCAAACTGAAGCTTTCTTGGCTCAAGAGCTAACTTATCCTGGAGAGAGAATGTGAAACCACTTTAATGTCAGAAAAAAACACCTATTTGCAACCCTGCTATCTTGCAAAGAAAAAAAATCTTGTGGTACTGAAGATAGATCATACAAAAGATGGGCAAAAGCCCACAGACAACCTATGGTCTTTCAAGCTTTTATCATACAATACTGCTCTTTGCCACACTGAGGAGAAAACATGCCAGCAAAAATAGTTCTTCCTCCCAAGATGAGACCAATTACATTCATTTTGTTCAAGGCCAACAGCTTCTGTTTTCCCCCAAGTTCTGATCTGGGGGTGTGTGGGGTCACTGCCTCTTACAGATGCTTTCTTCAAAGTCTGTTCCACCAAACTTCAGACCGAAACAGCCCTGTGGCACATAAATCAAGATCTGCCCCTGCGAGAGCTTCAGCATGCATCAGTCAATCAATTTGGTGTGATGCTTTTGTCCCATTGAGTAAACCCTATAAATCTGTGAACCTTGTTTCTAGCAGTTTGTAGTTTGTATCATCAGTACCATTGCAAAATTAAGTATATATCCTCAGTTTAAAGACCACTTGTTTATACACATCCTACAGTATCTCTATGCAAGATGAGGCATAAATAATCCTTCCTCAAAACTCGAGCTACACTAAATACAATAATGTTTAGAACATATATATGAAGCAAGCGTTCCTTAATATTACTGTGGTACAGCACATGGCCCAATCAGAAATGCCTGGAATGCTATATTCATTTTAATTTGTAAGATATTTTTTTTTCTGACATACTTTTCTGGATATCTCAATCACCCAAACAAGCTAGCTAAAGAACTGACTTGAAAAAACTTTGGATCTGGACATACACAACATGGATCACATTATACCTTTTTCTAGTTCACAATATGCAACAGCTCATGTAAATCAACAAAGCTTTCTTGCTTTCAGTGCAGTGGTGCCGATCCATAGTACACAAGGATTTAACTGTACTCTTCTGCCTAAAAACCAGAATTTAACTCAAGCTGTCTAAATATACTTTTCACTCATACATAAAATAAAGGAAAAGAAATTAGACTTATTTTATGAGACTATTCAATGAGAGATGCTGTTTCCTTCTTTTCCAGAAGTGCACATTTGTACAGCACTGACAACCCCCCAAGTACCACCCCCTTAGTATACTCTCTTTCTCAAAGAAGTCACATGGAATAACCTCATCCTACTTGCACAGCATTCCTATCTCTCTTCAGTTCACTTCTCTGCCTTAAATGTTTCCTTTTGATGTCTCAGGACACAGAAGAATACCAGCTTAAAACAGGGGTCTGCCACTTGCAACCATTAGAAGAAACTTAGAAAGCAGGGAAAAAAATACTACCATGCAACAAAAAGCTTCTATGTAGTTTGGTACAAGCAGCAAAATAGGTACTTACCAGTTCTTGGTGGTGTTGTTTCACACCCTGAGCTGCACGCAGGCGTGCACATATCCCAGTTCCAAGTTGTACAGAGGCCTTGTTCTTGTGTGCACAGATGTCCTGAGATCCTGTAACAAAAATGTCTTGCTGGTAACTAAACCGCTGGTTTGCCTTCTGCAAAACATTTCTAACTCCTGGCTTTCCCCATTCACATGATTGCGAGAAGAACTAGACTGCTAGACTGGAGAAGACAAGCTCTTTCTTTGCCATACTGAAATACAGAATCATAGAATCATCTGGGCCGGAACGGACCTTCAAAGGCCATCTAGTCCGACCCCCCCGCAGGCAGCAGGGACACCCCCAACCAGACCAGGGTGCCCAGGGCCTCGTCGAGCCTCACCTCGAATATCTCCAGGGAAGGGGCCTCAACTACTTCCCTGGGCAACCTGTTTCAGTGCTCCACCACCCTCATTGTAAAGAACTTATTCCTAATATCCAATCTAAATCTGCTTTTCTTCAGTTTAAACCCACTGCCCCTTGTCCAGGCCTTTGTGCCCCTGTCACTGCAGGCCTTTGTAAACAGATTCTCTCCAGCCTTTCTGTAGGCCCCCTCAGGTACTGGAAGGCCGCCATTAGGCCTCCCCGGAGCCTTCTCTTCTCCAGGCTGAAGAACCCCAGCTCCCTCACCCTGTCCTCATAGCAGAGGTGCTCCAATCCCCTGAGCATTTTTGTGGCCCTTCTCTGGACCCGCTCCATCAGGTCCATGTCCTTCCTATATTGAGGGCTCCAGACCTGCACCCAGTCTCACCAGAGCAGTGTAAAATGGCAGAATCACTTCTCTGGACCTGCTGGCAACACTTCTTTTGATGCAGCCCAGGATGCAATTGGCCTTCTGGGCTGCAAGTGCACGCTGCCTGCTCATGTCCAGTTTCTCGACCATCAGCACCCCCAAGTCCCTTTCCTCAGGGATATATATTCTATATAGAGAGCATACATGCATTTGATATGGCTTTATACAAACTTTAATTTGGAATAACGTGGTGCTTCTGTCATTTTGTGAACACATGGGTTAAGCCTGGAAACGGAAATGTGATTTTAAAAAAAAAAGTCTCTCTTTGGTTGCAATCTTGATATAGGAATTTGAGAATCCCAAGTCTGTCTTGAATACCTGGTAATGTTGTCTGTGCACTACCAGGAAGATGACCAGATGCACAAATCTGTTTCTCTTTCTGGCATAAGTCAGCAATATCTTTGATAGAAAAAATTCAAAGTAAAATATTGAGATTAGTGGAAGAAAAAAAAAAGCCTCGAGAAACAGCACAGAACTATACTTACACAAATTCACCATCATAAAAACATTATCTATAGAGTCCACTTAGTTTCATTTCCTCATTACCCAGTGGAAGACCAAATCTGGCAAGACAGAAAGAGTTAAGCTCAGAGCTACTCATAGTAAAGAAGGAAATCTGCTATCATCAAACATATGCATTATATACATGAGGTGAGTGATGCCAGTGGCCAGACTGGCACACACATACGGATAAAACACTACCTCTGTATAATTTAAATGTATTTCAAGGGAGATAGTTTTTCCACATAGTATGTTTCCTTTTCTGTTAAAATATCGGGAGTAGAACACTTAATTGAAAATAAATAATACAAATCTAGGTAACAGCAGTCATAAGATTTTATCCAGTTTGTAGGAACAGAAAGTAACATCAGTGGAAAACCATTAAAAAAAAAAAATCATTTAAAACTTGGCAGTGTCACATCACATATCCAAGAGATAGTTACTGATGCTTTCTTTAGAGAAGCATGTAACAAAATGAACGTGCAAAGCCACACTTACTTTTTCTTGTTTAACTGTAATTATACTACCATACTTGGGTGCAAAAACTTAGGTACGCTATTAGAATCTGTATCTGCCAGCTACAGATTTTTGCTTTTGAAGATAAACAATACATTGAAAAGTTATTAGCATACAAACTAAATTTCTTTTAGAAACAACTGATTCTTCAGGTGCTGTGTTTTCAAACTTATATATAGATACACATACACACAGTTTTAATTCCTTTGATCTCTTGTGGCTAGCGAACAAACAAAAACTTTTTGATGTTTGTTTTCTCTTGAAAAAAAAAAAAACAAACTCCCCACAAACAAAAAAAACCCACACCAAACACCCTTTCACAAACCCAGATTGTTAGTTACTTCCACACTTTAAGCTCAGGCTATTAGATTTGCAATAATTATGAGGGGCAAAATGTCACTGCCATTAGTGGGAATCCCATCATTGATATCAATGAACTATGAATCAGCCAATGAAAACAGTTTTCACATTTCTTAGAAAGTCTGAGTTAATAAACAATCCATTAATGCTGTACAGAAAGAGTCAAAACCAGGTTTGCACTCCTGATATTTACTCTGACTACGAACAACGGGAAATATGAGACACATGATGGTGCCATTTTTAATTTTGCCACTGAATCATGAATTAAAAAAAAAAAGTATTATTTAAGATCAGTGGATTTTCCCTCATCTAAAACAACTGGAAGCAAGATCAGAGTCAATACAGAATTTATTGCAGAAAATGGAGAAGACTTGAGGAAAGAAAACAAACCTTAAGATCTGATTTTCTCTTGACAACATTGCCAGATCAGACAGTCTCATCTGTCCTACAACACAGCCTGACATGTTAATTAACAGTTATGAGAACAAGTAGTATTAATTTACTGTCCCTGCACTTTCTCTTGAAACCAGCCAAATTTTATCTATAATTTCCCCTAGTAACTGCCTTTTATTCTTAATGAGGGTTTGCTTTACCTATGTGGTCTTGGAAAAAGCTCAAAGAAATTATCAAAGAAAACAATCTGAAGAATAAAAAAAATATACTTCTATTTCACTGTCCACGTAGTCATCTGAAGACTGAATCCTGAGTTGTAATTGAAGATCTGGTCTCAAAGATTTTGAAAAATAATTTGCCTTAACAAACTCTGCCTCAAGATTTGCATACATACAGTTGTCCCTGACCTCAGGTCAACACAGTATGCAAGTCTGCTGCTGTTCTCTGCTCCCAAGTTATCAAAATTGTAATTCCTCCAAGGACAAAGATTTTTTTTCTTAAACAAGAAGTTAGTAAGTTATTTCAATGACATTTATGAACTACCAGCAAACATAGACTTAACTGACCTGCTGAATTACACCAATGCTTAGTCTGAAGTAAAGAAACACTACCTTATTTCTGTTATCATTCAGAAGGCGAGATTTACAAAACATTATGCTGACTGCTTATCAGGGCTGCGTTTCATCGAATACAATATGCATTTTTAGCTAGCTTCAAATCACTGTAAATGAAAGAGAAAACAATGTCTAACTACTGAAGCAAAAAAGATATTTTTGAATTTGAAGAATAAACTTTATCTCATGACTAGTGTAGGTGTGGAGTTTTGCGAAGTATCTTGAGAAAACAGATTGTGCAGATCATTTTAATCCAGAGATTCTGTTTTCTGTTGTATTTTCAGTAAATTACCCCACCTTCCCACTACATATACATTAATCAGACACACACTTTCTTAATCATTGTAGGGAGTGCTGTTATAAATCTCTCCTTTTCCCAAGATCTACAACCTCATAAAATTAGAATAATGTGCATCATCTCTCTTGCATAGCTTCTGGCATGTCGTTTTCACCCTCCTTCAGCATAATTGAATACTCTGTGGGATATTTGTAGTAAAACTCATCAGTCTCTCTAATGAAAGAAGTCTGGAAAAAATATGGCAGTTTAATTATCAGATGCAGTTGCATAAAAATAAATCCAATGTTTTCCAAATACGTATGATTTTCTTAATATCACTAGATTTGGCTAATGCTGATGAAAGTATTTGTATATTGGGCAACCAGTACTGAAGCTAAAACTACTTGCAGAAAATAGGTGTAATTTACAGTTAATTTTATGAAATTTCTCTATCACCAAATATGTTAAAGAGAAAACTCACTATTTCCCATCAGACCACTGTCGCTCATCTCTCAGAAGAGGGAAGATGGAGGGTCTTTAGACCTTGATGATTGCCCAGCTGAGTGAAAGCACTTTAGGGCAATGCCCCTGCCTGGTGACTGAGGTGGGCAGAGGAGTTAACTGACCCAAATAATGGACAGTATGCAGTAGGACTGCTCTCACATGAGTTCATGAGTTACCCGTGCCCCTTCTGTTCTTGGGGATGTCCAGAAATAATTGGTTGGGCAAGCAGGCAAGCATAAGGACCTCAGGATCATAATTCAGAAGGGTGTTGCCTGAATTTGCTTTAGAGGTAAGCGTTGGGAGCAGCTATACACCCACCTTTAAATAACCAGAACTAAAGGAAGAAAGTCATGCTATGGGCCCAGTCGTAGAAGTCCCATTTTGCCAAGGTCTGATATCTTCTTTGCAGCCTAAAAGGGAATAAGCTGCAGAAGAAATCAGCAGGAAGGTGTTTTTTTTGTCATCATTCAAATTACAGGGTACTGGAATAGACATCAGGTAGAACAGGTGCATTTTGGCAGCCAACGGCCAGTCCTCAGCAATAACACACCCCAGATAATGGACCAAAATTACAGCCAGTGTCAAGGTTCAACAACAGGACATGGGCTGACAGACCTTAAGCTTTGAGGAAGAGATCCAGGCTCCTACCACCAATACTCGTTTTCAGGGTTCATAAGGTCATATGTTAGGAAACAGACATGCGCAGAGACCTTACAGCAAATAACCCTTGTAGCTCTGCCTAAAAAAAAAGATAATAATAATCAGGCTACACTAGTGCCACTCCCTCAACACTGACTCAGTAATTTAGAAGCACATAGAATAACGGCTACAGCATTAAACTGATATGAGCAGGAGCTTGAAAAACAGCTGTTTTTAAAGGAATTTGGTAATATGCAGGACCACTCAATGAGTCTTTATCAAACTCCTAGATATGCTCCTACCAGACTCCCTGAAAAAAAAATAAAAAATATTTAATATAACCTTTTATCACAAAGCATTTGACACAGTTCTTTTGTGCACTTAGATTTCCTAGTGCTACTGCTACTCTCATCCCAGCTTTAGAATATTGCATATTTTAACACAATAATGATCCTAACTGCAGTGGAAAAGACATGCAAATGGAGACTTACTTGTCAGCAAACGCTAACAGAAGTCCACGGAGGCCCATCTGGAGTCTTCAGGGATTTATTGGCTTGATTTCATATTCCCCACCTGTTGGTGGGGGTTTTTTTATTTGTTTATTTTTAATCTACAGCAAATTTCTCATTTTTACAGGTAGCAGTCACCAAGCAGGCTTTACCCACAGTTGAAAAGCTTCAGTTTAATGTTTTCTTTCTCTCCATTGCCCTTTTCACAATTTTGCAATTCTATTCTTCTTTATGAACTTCAAAAATTCTTGCGCACTGATTTATTCACCTCCTTAGCTAACCCATTTAGTTATACTTATACCACATTTGAAGGCCAAACTCTGTTCTCTGTTTCATGCAATTCCAGTTCTAGAAAAAAAATACACAGTAGTAAGTAATGCCTAATAAACCTACAACTGTAAATCTATAGGCACATATACTCGTAACGCTAGGTAGTATTTAATTACACAAGCAACCACACTGATTTAAGTCATATTTAACATTGATAAGAGTCTATTCCTCATGTACAAAATTTAGAAGTCTGAAATTCAACTTGCTTTCCTACTTTAATTTCTGATTAACAAGCATTTTATTGACCTGCTTGTTGCTTTACCATAAACACTGCATCTGGAATTATTAAGTTCTCTCTGAGAGCTATTATCAGCTTAGTTTAGGTTTCTACTTGAGTACACACTACTACTTTTATAGACTTGTTCCTATTAGAGAAACTATAGAAAAAATGCTATTTACCAAATGTGGCAGTAAGCTGCAGAGAGAAATCTTGGCATTAAGACAAGCACAGTGTAATATAAATTTGATTGCAATTGACTGGATATGTTGCCACATCAGAAATACTCTAGATTCTGCAGAGTAATTTATCTTAAACTAAAGAAAAAAAAAGGAAAAAAAAAGCACTCTCTTTGCACAGTAACTGATTTCCATAAGGTCAGTTATAATGAAAATGCTCTCTGGGACAGTAAGGCACCAAAATACACGCAGCTCTGAAATTTCTAAAACCCAGATCCAAGCCATGCTTTAGAAATACTTTGTTAGTAAAACTGTTTCTTTGAGTAATTCAGCTTTGATTTCCACCAAAAGTCCTATTATTTTAGAAGCATTCCCTTCTTACTCCTGCTTTTACTGTAGCTACTCATCATATTCATTATCCAGTAAATACACAAATCACTGTGACTCGGTAGAGGTGCAATAGAAATTAAGGTAAAAAGAAACCCATTCTTCCAAGCTTCTCTATGACAAATATGGTATTCAATAAAATGATTCCACTGCCCAAGCCGGAATTTTTTGCTCCCTCTGAGCATGACATATTTTGCACCTATGAAGTCAATCAAATGCCAATGTTATTTTTTCTTTTATTACCCAGGCCTGGTAGAGCAGTTTAAGTAAAAATAATTTATACCAACTGTTTCCGTTTAATGGAAATTCAAAGTCTTCAGACAGTGTTTTTTATTTCTGGTGCTTGAATTCTCAGAGAAATAGTGAAGTATAATTGATGCCATATGCTTTTTATTGTTTTCCACATGAAAGAATCAGGATTTTCAGTGGATCATCAAATTATGCTGTGGCACTGCGCCAAATTGTCAAACAGCAAGGTCACATGTGATGAAGGTACAGCTTCAAAATAGGGATAGTATGTATCATATCTTTGAATTGAAGGTTTATTTCAGTTTGTCTGAGTAAACCCAGCCAAGAAATTTTCTGGGGTTTTCCACAGTCTACAAAGCATCTCCTTGTAAATTACTGGAACAAGTCCAAGAAAATGTGCAAATATTCATCACCAAACAACAGGATTACAAAATGCTATAATTTCAAAGAGTATATTACATTAGAGTCAAGCCAGTTGCTTCAACTGCTTCAGAAATAACTACCAAATACGAAAACAACTGCACCTACTGTATATCAGGAGTATCACTCTCACAGAAAAATAGTCTCCTTCTCTCACAGTTGTGCCTGCTGAAGCATTATGTTCATTACTTGTTTTGAGTATTAGTTTATCTGCTTTACACATCCGTTTCACAAAATCACAACTAAAGGAATATTTTTAGAAAAATCTTGCAAATTGTTAAGCTTTGGTAAAAAACCCCAACTTTTCACTTTGTGTGCAAGTCTACATATCAGATTCAGTAACTGAATCTTTTTATCATTCTTTAACTCATTTTGCGATGCTACTTCACACCTCCACTTCTGCCGTATCATTTCAAGTTGAAAACTTGCTGGAAGGAGAACATCACCTTCACATGTCTTACACAATGGAGTAATTCAGAACACATCCAAGAACTGCAATTCCAGCACCATGACAAGTCAAAAACTCTACAGTTTGCAACTAGCTACAAAGTCATTGTAGTGCTTCTAGTTTGGACAGGGCTTTAATACATGGGAGACATCTTTCATTCTCAGAAAGTTTGCTCTTCATGTCAGACAAAAGAAGAATACAGGGAATGACCAGGCATCAAGAATGTTTCTCAAGTTACAAAGTCTGAACTACTTACACAGGTACTGCATGTGCATTTCTCATCGTCACAGCAACTTTTCTTTTTAATCTGATATACAAAGCTGTTTTTAAAATAACGTATGTAGCATCAAGAGAATTCATCTGAGGATGATGAATTAAAGCTTTCATTTAACAGTTCATGATGCAAATATTACCAACTAAAGTGCAATTGGCATATTTTATCCAACGCTAGGTTTTTTGAAGAGAAACAGGAAACAAGGCAGATTTTATCTCTCAGTCCTTCTCAGGCAGGAAATTTAATTTTTTGCCTTCTGGAAGAGTTTCAGTTGTAAAGACTTTTGAAGGAACACAATGGCAGTACGACCTAAATTGATGGGTTTAAAGAGAGGAAACACTAAATTTATGGCAGGGACTATGTTATAATCCAATATCTTGGCCTTTGTTAGAGACAGAACAAACATTGCCCTGGGGTTTGAATGACTCTATGAATGATCTTCTTACAATCTTTGCCACCATGGCTCTCTTGGGTCACAGATGAATTTATGAAAAAAGCAACCTGAGCAGGCAAACACAACTGAGGAAGAGCCTCATTAGTCCTTTCTGCATACAAAAAACCTAATGGCAGTCTTCCTATTTTAAAGTTCTCCCTACTTTTGGCCTCTGTTCATTTTGGTCTCTTGTTCATAAATAGATATAGTAAAAGATTCATTTACATCAGATCGATACCAAAACTCTTAATGTCAGGTTCCCCTATGGCTTGTTAAACCCTTCATCTGCACCTTTGACCAGAAGCAGAAAGTACAAATAACACAATGAAAAAACAACAACAAAAAAATATTCTAGCTGATGCTCATCCCACAAGATTCTTGGATTTGATTGACTGACCTTGATCATAATTTGTCCCAAGTTTCAATGACCAGCTGCACTCCCATTGGGATAACATCAGATGTTTGCCCAGGTTAGCAGTCCTCACTAGAATGGTGTGAAATACTTTCAGTCCACCTTGAACCAACCCTAGCACACCCTGGGTGCCACCATTTGAAGTGTTCTGCACACATGGGCACAGGGTACCTGCACAGCTGCAAATCTGGCAGCCTTTCTTCTTCCCTACCTAAAGACCCATCCTACAGCTATTTGACTTCTAAGGGGAAATGTGGGAAGGAAGGCCATGAGGTTAATTTCTGAAAAAAATTTAAGGGATGTTCTGCCTTTTGCTAGCAGAACAGAGGTAGCTAAAGAACAGAAAAAGGCCTCCAACATTTTCCATAACAAAATGAGAACTTACACACATTAGAAACATTACCTTTTCCTTTCATAGGATGTTCAAGACAAGAACAACAATGGTTCCTTTTTTCTTGAGGGAGCAGAATAATATACAAGAATATTCTTTCTGATTAGATAATCAGAGATGTATCCATTTGTCATTTCCACAGAGCAGTATTTGTTGCAAGACAGGATGGTAAAATACCTAATTTTTAATAGTATGCATCTATGAAGCACAAATCAAATGTTTATCTATCAAATATGTACATGTGAAAATACCTCTCAGTGCAAATACCTGCCTACTAAGTACATTTTTAGACTCAGAGGTCCTTTTATATTTGCCTCTGTTTTCTGGAATTGGTTATGAGTGCAGGATTACCCTTGCAGCTATCTTATTTTTCTTTTTCTTCCATACTTTTTTTTTTTTTTAAATTACACATTCCTGAGTCTGCCTAAGGCAATTTGGATGTTCTCAAAGAAAGGGAATGCTTAGGTCTGTCTCAGCAAGGGGAAATAAGATGTGTTTTTGCTGGATATTGCTACAGGACAAAGAAAAGGATTGGGAAGGAATGTGAAGCATTAAAACCCATGTAAGTCCAACTCCCTGTTGTGAATTCAGCAGCAGTTTACAGCCATTTTTGATCTGTGCGTCTTGCCCTCATTTTCCAAAATAATTTGCATGTATGTTAAACATATACCAACTTCAACTTCTACAGATATTAAAACCTCTCTCAAATGAGCTTCTGTGTAAATACTGTTGGATAAACAATACTCCAAAAAAGTCAAGACACTATAACAAATAACAGGATAATACATCTACAGCCATGAAATGCTTTTTCCAGGGGCAAATAAATTAATAATCTTGCTCTTTTACTGTAGCATATCTTATGCAAAATGATTGTTTTTAATATTTATTTAGACGTGTGCAATGAGATATGAAGCTTTGGTTTCTGTAAAATTCCCTAGAGGAAGCTTGTAGAGCCAACGCATCAGGGTTTTCTTTTGATGCTATGTTCTGTAATACTCTTTATATGCGTTTCCCAGCTCTACATATATAAGATTAGAAGCAAAACAGATCAATTCTCCAGCAGAAATTTTGCCATGTGACTTCAGAGGCGGCAAGACATTCCTTAGTGTACTGTCACTCCACATTTCCTGCCTCCTTTAAAATTTTATTTGGAGGGAGGCACTAGCAGTAACGATATGTGACTATGAAGCATCACTTTCAGAGCATTCTGGGGATTTACTATGACCACCTATGCTAAATGGACTTCCAAGCCACAGTTATACTCTTTATTTTTGTATGCTGGGATATATATACCTTCTCACTAATATCCCACAGAGTATATTCCCACTTGTAACACAGAACCCATCTGGAAATGCTTCCAATTGCACAGAGTTTAAATTTCTTCATTGAATATATTCAGCAATATGACCAAAATGAATGGGAAAAAGCATAAACTTCTAAACATAAATAAATAAAGCACAAGACAGTTGTCCTTAGATCTGTGTGGTTGTTTTGTTCCAAACTAAGCAGTTGAATTAACATTTTTAATGAACATCTAAGGACTCTCTGACTTTTCATTTACTCCAAAGGAAATGCTTAAGAGTGGAAAACACTCTATCAATTCTGTGAAGGGCAATGCAGTTTCACCTTGTTACTGCTCCACAACTATTGTGGTCAACTATTTTCTTTGCATTGCTTTACAGCCTGTAACAACTCCGGACTTTGCGGCCAAGACCATGAATGCAATTATCCATCTCCCTTTTTAATTCACACTCTCCTGTGAGAATATTCTGAGCCATCTGTTGTCAGCACCGGTAGGTCTGCAGTCCCTTAAGCGTGTAAATTATTTCAGGGCCAAAGAATACAAAAATCTCTTTTCCCAAATGTTGGTCACTAAGTTGCCTTGCAAGTCACATCTGTCACAACAATACCATCCCAAATACACTCTGTGCCCACAAGTCATCATGAGAGCCATGAGTTACATGGTTCCAAGACATTAGGTTTTTTTATTTAATTTTTTTTAATGGCTCTCACAGTGAATCAATATAAATAGTAAGTGAATGTTCTTTCATTTTTAAAAGGTGTGCCTTTCCTTGCTGAACTCTGCTTTAGTGCTTAATTCACTTCAATGCAATTAAGCACAAGGAAGAAACAGCCCTTGTGAGCATGCAGGAATGATTCCCAGAGACTGCCACCACTGCTAACAGACAGAGCTATCAACAAAGCAAGTAAGATTTAAATCCCAGCTGGGACCTCAGGGACTCCCCTGAGTAAGCCATCCAGGAGACAGATGATGAACTAGTTCTCCACTTCCCAGCTTAGCCATGCTATGGTGAAGACAATCCTAACAGCTTTTGCATTAAGCAGCTCCAGACTTCGGTCAGATGGAACAGGCTTAGTAAACCTAAGCAAGGACCTATAGCTGTGGCTAGACGTGGTCAACTGTAGATTTTGGATTATTTTTTTCCCCTGTTTCCCTGACAGAGATAATATTTTACTGCCACAATACTTAATGAAAAAAAGACCTATGTGCCAGCGCATGCCTTGTTCTCTTTTATAAGCATAGGACTGACTTGGGAACAATGTCCTCTGACAAAGACCTTGCATTCTTCCCCAAAACTCTGCTTAGCTTAGGGAAAAGTAGATTGCATATCAAAAATAAATCAAAATGCCACATTCCTCTCTGAAATGAGACAGAATTAGAATACTATATTAGAATACCAATGGGGAAGATCAAATTCAGTTTTGGCATCCAGAACCAAATTCTGCAGCATTAGCACATTTTTTTGGGCTCTCTTTTGGCTTATTTAGCTAGTAGCACTGACTCTGCAATTACATTTTTCATTATTGAAAAGTAGTAATTATCTCTCCCTCTTTTATTCACATTTGTCACAGCAACTTCCAATCCAGTGCAGAAACTTTTTACAAGATAAATGTAATTGAACCAGTCTGAAATTCAGCATCACTTCTCCCTCCCTTTCAAGGCAGCAGATAAATACAAAAAATGTTCCTGGAAGAGTAACTTGATTAATAAAAATCAAGTAGGTCCTTAAAATTCTGTAGGTCCAATGCTGAAAAAAGCAAAACTTCTCCCCTTATCCATTTCCTAGGAAATACACCAATATAGACTGATAAATATCCCATTTTCCTATACAAAATAATATGAATGAAACACCTGACATATCATTATGTATGTAGGCAGGCTAGAAAAAACCCAGATAAGCTAGAAATGTAATATTGTGTTAAAGAGAAAGTATCACTGACAAATACTGAT
Source organism: Gallinago undulata (assembly GCA_026546715.1). Taxonomy (NCBI): domain Eukaryota; kingdom Metazoa; phylum Chordata; class Aves; order Charadriiformes; family Scolopacidae; genus Gallinago; species Gallinago undulata. The sequence continues at coordinate 5,901,551 of JAOTQQ010000032.1, forward strand.
GATAGTAGAACAGCTATAGAAGAAATACTTCAATATTGGCACTGTCCAAGACAATATGAAAACTCATCTGATTACAGTAATCCCAACATAGATAAAACAGGAAACCGTATCAGGGATTTCCAGCTAATAGCTTTCCTAACTAAATTTCAGAAGATAGCAAAATCTCATGGTGTCAGACTGCACTACCAGAATTCCATAAAATCTACTGAAAGGTCAAATGGGTTTCATAAACCTGATGTTAAAAGTTATGTTCAAGGAATAATATAGTTAATGCCTGAGGCCTGATCATCTGCATATTCTTCAACTGTCCTATCACAGGTTGCCAGAAAAGCATTTAATTGTAATGAACAGCCCATATAACATCTTGTTGCAGTTCTCAAAAAAAAAATAATCTGCTTGGGACTAACAACATCCAAAAGGCTTGAAATAACTATATATAAAAAAATATATATAAATATATATATACTTTATATATATTTATATATACATATACATACATACATATATATATAGTATATATATATATAGTGCACTGATGTAACAGATGATATAAATCCTGTTCCTTTCATGGAGTGCTTCAAGGATGTCTTCTTCCTTTCCTTTTAATTTCTCCTTAGGGACAGGCACTACTTATGCATATTATGTCCATATTATGTTCTATGCTATAGATAAAATATTGCTAGTGTAATCTTCAGGCAACCAGAATAACTACAAATCAATGTCATATCTAATACAACATGACTGAAAGGAAACAAAATGCACTTTCAGATCTTTTCTGTACTTCATCTATTCTAGTTAACTTAGGTGGACTTCCACCACCACCATCCTTTATTCATATATTGTATAAATTATACCAACACTTTTCAACTATGCATGAAAACCTGGAGAAGAGAAGGCTCCGGGGAGACCTTATAACAGCCTTCCAGTACCTGAAGGTGGCTACAGGAGAGATGGGGGGGAACTCTTTATCAGGGAATGTAGCGATAGGGGTAATGGTTTTAAACTCAAAGAGGGGAGATTTAGATTAGATATTAGGAAGAAATTCTTTACTGTGAGGGTGGTGAAACACTGGAACAGGTTGCTCAGAGAAGCTGTGGATGCCCCATCCCTGGAGGTGTTCAAGGCCAGGCTGGATGGGGCTTTGAGCAACCTGCTCTAGTGGGAGGTGTCCCTGCCCAAGGCAGGGGGGTTGGAACTCAATGATCTCTAAGGTCCCTTCCAACCTAAACCGTTCTATGATTCTATGCTGCTTAAGCATACCGTGGAAGAAATCATAGCAAAATATGGGAGAACTGTAATAGAATAAACAAGAGAATACTGAAATCAAGAATACCCTTAAATATGTAACAAAACAAGCAATTATTCTTTGTTCTCTCTGAGATAAGCATCTATGTTCTCAGCATATATTCTACTCTCAGTTTCCCTTTTCCCTCCATTCTTGCTCAGCAATGAAAGCTGTCAAGCGATACTTTTGGTCAGCACACACCAGCACCTACATTTTCTCCATGTAGAATTCAGGCATATGTGTTTTCTTAGCAGCTACTGACAGGCTGCCTGTATACCAAGTATTTAATTTCAACTACTCTACATGCTGTCTACAAAATCATGAATGATGAGATTTTTAAAAAGACTGATTATTATTGTCCAATCTCAACTCCCATTACACCCAGGAGAGTCTCCCTGATGTCTTTAATAGGAACAGAGTCTGGACAACAGAGCACTTTTGAAAATCCCCTCCCTCAGAGACAGGAGGGAAGCCCAAGCCACCATAACCACATTAAAAAATATCAGAAACATATACACTGTCTCTTACTCAGATCTTTTCAAAATTAATACCCCCACCCAGCAAAAATGATAGACAGACAGACCTCTGCCCCCATGTGGAGATCATCAGAGGAACGATGGTTGCATTTCTAAATAAATCCTTATGCACTCTCCACAACGACTGCAGAAGGCAAAGCAGAGGACAAAAAGAGAAGGCCCAAACAGCAATTTGTTCCATATACTTCCAGGAATATATTCTCTTTTGTTTTAAAACATTCAAATCTTCTTTACCTTCTCATTACTTGCTCTAAGATCACAAAGAAAACAAGACACAATTATTCAATTTCCAGATGAAGTCATAACAATTTGGGTTTATGATAGGAAGACAAACGTTCCCTGCTATTGCTTGTTATTCTGCTAATTGTTCCCATTTTGTTTTTTTTTCTGTCAAAAAGTAGGATTCACAAACAGTGGAAACCATTCCGCAAACAGCACATTAGTCCATTATAAATGCAAGGCTTTGTAAGTAGCAATAATGTACAACAGAGCACGGGAGTCACCAGTGTTTGCTGCTGCTGCTATGAAACTGGTTGGAAAATGTTTCTTTCCCCATCTGGCAGGGAGCATGCATGCCATGAGCTGAACAACCAAGCTCACTTTGGGAATTCTGCCCACAGGAAAGGCACATACCACACAAAAGTATAAATAATCCCTCCCTTTTCTGTCAAAAAAACTCATCAGGAAACTTTCTGTCAACCTTTGCACAGAGTGCAATGCCCCACTGCGGGTGAGACTCAGTTGTGTAAACATGGGTGGCCAGTGGCATTTCAGCTGCCTGGGGGCATGTGAAAATGTCTCCACAAGGCTGTCAAATGACACCGGACTTTGTGTCCTTCTGGGCAAATGCAGGTCCAAGTGAGTTGCCCTGGGGCATCTTCCAGAGCACAGCAGAGCTCAACGCTTAGGCAATTGAATCCCATCCACAGCACATGCCTCACCAGTATTGTCTGCATCTTCAGACTTGTTACAATAAATTCAACTTCTTATTTGTTGGTTGGTTGTATTTTGTTTTTTTGTTATGCAAACAATTTGAAAACAAGAGAGCAAAAAGCATTGGTGAGGCACAGAGAGGTGACAAAAGGTATACAAAGATGAAGGGGGAAAATAAACAGAGGAAGAACATGGACTGAAGTGTGGAGTTCTAGGATATCCAGGCAGGGATCCTGAGGCTGGAAATCCTGTTGTCTCTTGCAGGCATCTGCTCCTGTGACTGCCATTCACATTTGCATTTACTTTCTATCTCACCTTACAGACTGGAACAGCATCCGAGTGCTGCACAGTGGTAACAGGTGGTGATAATCCCATGGATTTCCTTGAAGATATTATGGGAAATGAAGTTTTCACTGCCTGGCCCATGCTACTAATATAAGAACGTGAGCAAAAGTACAGGGGACAGCTGGGAGGTGAGGATCTGCTTCTCATTATGGCATGGGAATATTGCACACTTTGCATGAAGGGTCCAGCACCAGAAATCACCCTATGCCAATGTTGGCATCTCCCTCTGCATTTTAATGTTACTGACTCCTGGGCCACTTAATTCCAGCTGATGTGTTTAAGGACAGCTGATGGGTGAAAAGCTCTACTCTCCAAACACATATTCTGCACATGGCAATGCTTAGCTGTTTTGGAGACACTCAGCTCTTCCTGCACTTGAAATAAAAGAAAGTGATCCAGTGAAAGTGATGGAGAATAGCACTGATGCCTTGAAGATATCAAAAGACTTATTTCCTGAGAAATATTTTCTGAGTTACTTCAGAGTGATTTTCTAAGAGATCACCACAGCTGACAGTCAAAATAAATCAAATTACAAACTATATTGTACAAAGGTCCTCAGTTAAACTGCCAATTATACCTGAGAAACAGGTATAACGTATATATGCCATAAGTTGCTAGAACTATTCAATTTTAAGCAATGGCAGAATATTACAGTCTTCACTCACCATTTCTGTATGCATCATGACTAGATACTAGGGTACCGGGCAAGGCAGTAAGAATCCCAGTCCACCCATTACCCAGACGGGGCAGCCTCTCTGGGCTGCCTGCCAGAGCTGCTTTGCATTGGAAGCTCCACTAAAGTCAGAAACACAGAGACATAAATACAGAAGCAAAGTGCACTTAAAAACCTCCCAGTGTAAGTCACAGGTTCTACACTCATTTTGCAGGGGTATAAAATGGGTACATCCAGCACAGGGAAGCAATGAATCAGTCATTCCATGCTGCATATCCACTCAAACAGCAGGATCTATCTTGCAGACAATGTAATCTCATTTTATTTCCAGGAGTAGGCAATGTTTTGTCCCTCCTCCAAGGAAATCACAGAGGAATTTATGTTGCAGAAAGTACTGCGATGCAAACACCCAAAGCTACGACGCACTGAGCTACCTTCAAACCGGGAAAACATATAGTTGAGACTGCACAGCCCTTTCCCAAATTAAGACGACCTGAAAAGTGAGTTTGCTAACTTGGGTCAAGAGCTAGGCTCCACTGCTTCAAGTATCAATGCTAGTTTATCTACACAGCACTGAGTTGCACCTTATAGCCCCTCCAAATCAGAGCTAACTTAGAGGTCTTCACGCTCCTTTTCCAGTTACTTTCATCCTAATTATGAGCACAGTTTTACAGAGAAAACTAAGCAGCAAATGGAAAGGGTTGAAGGTCATGAAGCACCAGGTTCAATGGGTATGCGTTCTGCTTAGTTCAAGAAAAAAAATGATAAATTCATAATTAACTCTACTACAAATTAGCATGTTAACATAGAATGAATTTGTGCATTTTAATACAACTGCAGCAAACATCAGATTCTTGCATGCAACCTCCTAGCCCATTCAGGAGAAAAAAAAATGAAAAATGTGGAATGGTACATGGGTTTCCATTAAATGCATGTCACCACATACACAAATGCAATAAACTTGATCACAGAGGTAAACAAAAAAGCAAGTGAAACACCCCCAATAATCTGGAACCATGCCATTAATGCTAAATCTCCTCAAGTCTGAACCTATTTTAAGAGGTTCAAGTTCAAACTGTTGGAATACAATGTATTTATGTTTGATGCTACAGCCAGAAAAATAGAGACATTACCAACTCCATGTCCTTGTCTCAAATGCCTTCCGCCCAGACCTTTGATGTGGATACAGAATACATGCCGCTCCATTTCATGTCAGTGTTTCAGTTTACTTTGCTTCTTGCTTTACATACAACATATGTTCAGTTATTAGAGGTTTTCTGCATATTACATCACTTTTACAAGTGACCTCATGAACTTGCACCGCTAATTCAAAAGGATTAGCAACATTTGCTCAACATTTCTTTGAACTTACTTCTACTGAAGGATGGGCTGTTGAACAGAAGTTCATCCTCCTGCAAAAATAATAGAAAATGGGCTTTGGTATCTGTTAAAAACATGTGTATCAGCAGGCAATCTCCTGTTACAACAGGGAATTACTTTTGATAATGCACAGAACTTTGATCAAACCCTTATACTCTGTTGAAATACATTCACTCCTATTGTCTTATGCAGTTCCAGTGGCTCCAGTGGCTAAGCTACTTCAGCTTCAATTACTGCAACCCAGCTCTGATAGATCACAGAATAAAGTAGCCACAGTAAATTATTCAGAGTTCTAGATTACAGCTGTTTCCAAAGTGTTCCCACTGAACTTGAGCACATAAGGTATTCAGCAGTTTACAGTTCTTGAACAAGATTTTGCATTGAAAATAAAATTGTGCAGCTATTTTTTGTTTTATATTTCTAACGTGTTACTTCCTAGGGTGGCAAACATTTAGGGTTTCGTTTTCTTGTTCAGATTTGCAAATGGAGAAACATGAGGAGAATGAACTGAATAGGAAACAAAAAAAATGAACAGAGTGCAGTGCAAAAACAATGTATGTTTTTTCACTGAAAACTGTCTCTTCCCCATCTGGCTGTTAAGACACCATCTTTGCTGTAGCATCAGAAGCAAAGATAAAGAAACCCACGGGTCATTCCTTTGCAAATTCGGGATTCAGAGCCTTGGGCTATAAAACCAGCTTTTCCAGGTATAAGGCAGGCACAAACCCCATCTTTTAAGGACAGTGACTCAACACATCTGCCTCTCCACCTCTCTTCTCAGAGGGGTACATCACAAGCTGTAACAAACTCTTCTATTCCAGGCCATTGTTCTGCAAAATAAGAAAACCAGAGGGCAAAACTCAATTCAAGTTTCCCAAGATAAGCGTGCATGCTCCAGCCACTGAAATACTGGATAAAAGGAACAGAAGCCAACTCCTAGCCAAGCTGTTCTAAGCCAAGGTGGCAACCACTGTTGTGCTGAATGTATTTTTGTATTAGTTATATTGCCAGGACTCCTCCTGATATGAGCCTTCAAGATATATAGGAAGTTCCCTGCCTAATATACGCTGCAAGCACAAGAGAAAAGATCAATCTTGTCAAAAGTAAGTTACCTTCAGCAACAAGAGTTGCAAGACTTTTCTCATCTCTGGAACGATATCGCTAGCAACTAACACCCTTCCAGGTTTAGGAAGCAATTAAACAGCACTTCAGTAAACAACACATTTTGGACCCATATTTAAGCATGAAAGACCCTTTCATTTGTATATATTTTCTAGAAAATTACAGTAAATCTAATCCAGTTCTTTTTTTAAAAAAAATAGATAGAATCAAAACAAACCCACATTTCTGCCTTTATTAATCTTTTTTTTTTTTTTAACTTTCCCTTCTATTTACAGTTTTTATTTCACAGAGCTGGACCTATATTTTCAATAATTTTTGGATCCACCTATAAGTATGTAGGATATATATTCTGAACACACATACAATCAAATCTTTAAGATACTTAGTACCCAAATAATTTTTGCCATACACGCATTCAATTACAACTTCCTCAGACTCATAAGTACTTTATATCAGGACACAAGTGCAGAAGGAATAAAATTAAAAAAAAAAAAACATTTTTACTTCTCAGCCTACTTGAAAAATATTCTATTTAGAGATCTTCTCAGCTACATCAGTGCAAAAAGCAATGGCAAACACAAAAAAAGAGTTTTTGGTCTGAATGGGGTCAGATTTTCACAAAGGCAAAATCTCTTATCTCTGTTGTCATGTCTGGTTTCCTACTTGAGTTTATGAAACCTTTCATTCATTGCGTTTACTTGATATAGACAGAAGAATTAATGTCAGAAAGAGAGAACTATAACTCAAGACAGAAACAGAAATGAAGCAATAACAATAGGAAAATTTGTTTTCACGTGTATACTATAAAGGTAAAAAACCAGAAAATGTACATTCAAAGCACACACTATGCTTTCTGCAACTCATTCTTCACATCCAGCTCTTGTTTCTCCCTTCCTCAACTGCAGGGAAGATTGCTTTTCTTATTCTGTCTGTACAGTGCTTTGCACAACTCTCAAGGGCCTCTAGATTTTACTGAAATTCAGAGGACAAATAAGATAACGGAACACACACAGTTTAAACTCAGCAATTCTCTAAATAGAATATATTCCCTGAAACAACCAACCCTTTAAAGAAGCGTGCATCTTTCGCTTATTTGCTGTGTTTCATATCACTTGTTTTATATATAGAAAGATGGGGAGGGTTGGGGGGATAGGTGGACAGTTTTAAATGTCATGTCAATCCAAGAATTTGACACAAAACAATACAATATACCGCTATCCTATAAATCTAACCAATGTTGGAAATTGGCCAGTGCTGCACCATTTGAAATACAGTTTTTGTATTGCCACATATTTTAAATACAAGTAATAATATATACCAAAAGCAGATTTTTTTTCACATGGGGAAAATAAAATAAAGGAAAAAATAATTAGAAAAACATAGCCAAATTTTAAGTTAACCCAAATCCAAGGAATAATCCCCAGCAACCATAAATTATGTGGTGTCCTCACTCAATTGAAAAGCCACTGCCGGATATGTGGCTTAGGGGACAGGGATGGGAGACATGGGAGAGTTCTGCTGGTCAAATATACCACAATACTTAATGAATACTTAATATTATATACCTTATTTAAGCAGATAACACAGGCTGAGAATGTTACTTTAGCCCTATAGTATACAACAATTAAACCCACTGTAAAAAGCTTTTTCATCACCTACACTTAGACCCTGCTGGCAGAAAATACGCAAAGCCAAGCAATGTGTGAGAAATGCAGATCTTCTGACACCTCTCATGTATCCACTGAAGGGCTGACCAAACTAAAGAACATCTCTACTGAAGCTGATACTCACCACATGGCTATTAATTTTGATGATAACAAAAAAACCTGTAATTGTGTGCCTTGCAATTCTGTTCAGTTAAGTACATATGAAATTTAAAGTTTACAACTCCACACTATTTACTAAAATAAGCCAGCACAGCACCCTCCCCTCCTCTCCACTAATAAAAGACAAAATCCAATTCACAATATGGCTGTCTTGTACATTAATAATTCATATCTAGGCCAGCATCAATCTGCTGTTTGATGCTGAGCAATCTTTTTGCAATGTCTGTGTCCCTTCAGCTGGGTCACAGAAACAGATCTTCAGCTAATGAAAAGTCAACATAAGTCTCCTGAACCCTGTGCACATGTTAGTTTACACACCACTCATAACAAGAGCTGACAGTTTCATTTTGCCATTCAGTTTTCTGATTTTTCAGTCTTTAAATCCAGTTTTTACCCTTTTTTGCCTGGATGCAGTTTCCTTCAAAAGCTTTGTAACAAGATAAACATCCACAGATATGTAACTCATCCTAAAGAAATCTCTGATCTGGGAAGTTTAGAAATATCAGGGGAGGACTTTAAAGTTGTTAAAAAAGGTCTCAGACTTGAATGCCAAAATCTAGGTTCAGATCACTGGTTACACGCTTGATCCTCAAGGGCATTTAACACCTTTGAAAACAGCAGACCCTATAAGAAATAGTGGCAGAGTTTCTTGATTGACTGACGGCTCCTGAAATCTTGCTGAATTTTGCTATTTTGCCTTTCTACAGTGAGATATAACCAAAGAATTCTATTTGATGGAAAACAGTTTGCCTTGCATGTACTGGCATTGCAAAACATTGGAGTACAGCTAGATAAAAAAATATCAGGCAAGTTCTGCAAATTATTATGTTCCCATGAGTTTATTGGAACATGAGATTGCCTACCCCAACATGTGAATTACTGCTTTTATCTTTCAAGACACTAACTGGTAAGCAAATTTCAAAGTTACATGCCTGACTGCATAAGGAAGATGAATTCTGAATCATCTACACATCCCGACCACAGAGCACTCATACCCTTCTCCAATAGGAAACAGAAACAGTGCCACATGACTTATCTGAAATTCAATGCTATTTGAATTTCAAGCATTAGATTAACATGTTGAAAAATGCAACCACAAATACCAGCATTGAACAGGCAAAAAAGAATACATTCAGTCACATAGATATTCCTTCAGAGGATATATAAGTTAAATTACTCAAAAAGCTATTCACTGTAGACTTTTCATTCGGATCTAGTTAAAACATTAACAACCCTTGAAAATTTAGTTTGTTTTTCCACTTCCTGTGTTATGCAATGTACTCAAGTTACACAAGGCTGTTTTTTCAGCTGGATCACAACATGGTAGCATTTGCAGACCAGTGCTGATGTTTCATTAATGATCTCCATAACAAGAAGATCATTGTTTTCTTTTATGTAAATGCTGGCTAAGTTACAATCACATTAAAATTTACTAGATTCTTTTTGGTGGCCCAGTATCAGAGAGAAGGTCACGCTTCCTACCAGTAAGGACACTCCAACAATGTGTAGGCTATTTTGGGTGAGTGCCTGGTGATTAAAAAGCCACATAGTTAATGAAGTCTGCCAGCAAAAGAGGAAACCTCGGTTGTTCATGTCAAAACAAGAAGAGAACTTGGTCTGTTAGGTGACATTCAAACTATTCTGAATAAAAAAAAATAAAAAAAAAGTTTTGTACAGCTGAAACTCTTTCCAGTAAAGAAGTACAATCTAATAGCTGACTCAGAATACAGTTTCAAATTCTAGCTTTACCACGGACTTTAGAGCAAAGTCAGACCAATTCATTATTTCAGTCCCCATTTATCAACCACAGACTAGAAACCAGATTTTTCTTCCTTTTTGTTAACTATTGATAAACTGCAAGCTCACTAGTTAGGGATAACTAACTAGGTAGGTGCAAAACAGTACAAAGTAAAACAACATCCAAAGCTGTGAGAACAAGCCGAAGACCACAGCACACACATCAAATAAAACTGTAATTCTTAGAGTAACCTTCTCAATTGGCAGTGAGGTATCAGTTCACAAATCACTCAAATGTCTTTTCCCAAATCAGAATCTTTTACTATAGTAATGAACTGTTATCATAGTAAGAAAAAAAAAAATAAACAACACTCTACATAGAGTCACACTTAATTTCAGGTACAAACTGATAGGAAAATGCTGACTGTTCACATAACACCCTAACACTATTCCAAAGCTGAAAACAAGATTTTCAGAACAAATTTACAGCGTTAGCACTAACTTTACTGAGCAGAAAAACATGCACAAAAGTCCACCCAATGTCCTCCTTACATGCAGACTCTGGCAATCACTTAGAAAAGCAGCATTTGTGCAAACTGGAGATGCATTACAGAAAAACCATCACAAGAGAAAATGAATAAAATATCTGCAATAAACAAATAAGATCTTAATAATAATAATAATAAACCACGACATTACTAACAAATGGAATGCTTTCAATTAATACGCCACATTTAATCTTGTAGTTGCCTTTGCTAGTTTCTTGAGGTAATGAGTCATGATAAGAAAATGCTGCCACTCACTAACTGCAGGCGACATAGGGACTGCCACACAACAGGCTCCTCATTGGCGTGTAAGGCAGCTGGCAGAGAAGCACACCCAGAGGGACACGACACCAAATCATCCTACACAACGCCTCCTTGTCTCATGAATACTTGTGGGTCTCATTCAGCTTCTTCTTTTGGAAACAATGAAATGTTAGGTAACTACAAATGTAGTAAAGAAATAAGTACTTTGGTTTCTACATTCCCACATAAACACAAGCAGCCAGTCTCAAGCACACCTCTGAATGAACATAACAATGTTGACTGTCTCTATTCATGCAATTCTAAAAGTGCTAGAAAAACATGGTTTAAAAAGAACAATACTTTCGCAGTTGAGAAAAATAGCTATAGCATGCAGGAAATAGCAATAGTTACATTGCATCAAAGTTAAAAATACATTTTAAGGTGTGTCAAAGATACTAGTATATAGTTTTCTAGGGACCCTGAACCCCGCATAATTACTTATAACAAACTCAGATGCAAAGGAAGTGTTAACTTTTCTCTACAGAAAAACATTCCTGCTTTTACCACTTGCAGTCACATTTTCCTAGGTCACATCTTATCCTAGTAATCCACAGCACTGCATATCCAGAGCAGTGAGAGTTTGAGCAGGGATCAAGATCTGGCAGGTGCCTCTGGAGGAAGGCTGCGAAAACACTGTGAAAAATATTGGTTCAAGTTGTTAAATCAGCAGGGAATACACCACTCATTTTGAGCTTTTGTTCTTCTGCTTGGAAGGAAAATAGATGAGTGCATCTTTCCAGATTTCTTGGAGAAAAATCTAAACACAAAGACAGCCAGGAAAGGAAGGGTTGAGAAGCTGACATGCGTAACAGCAGCAATAAGCTGAAGGGAAAAAGCAGAGGGGGAAAAAAAACCAACTTACTGGGAAACATATTTTGTATCATACTTAATCTACTCCAAGAATTCTATTAAAATAAGAGAAAAGGTTCAGTGGAATACAGAGCATATTGGTAAAATCTTCCAGGGAAACACTCTTGCCGGGGCTTTTGCAACAGCTGAAATTCCAGTTCCCTCTATTTCATGTGCAAAACCACCTCAACTTCGATCACATTATGAGTTCCTTCTGCGTAATCTGCTTGTAGCTTATGCTTACCTCAGAATCCTTCACCATGTACACACAAAGATGTACTTTATGCTTACTAAGAGTAAGCATACCAAATACAAAACTTCCCACAGAAATTCTGAACTACTGCTGTTCTCCCTCCAGGCACAACCACAAACACTTGAGAGCTCTTCAGGACCAGACAGTGAAAGCTGTTTCAATGAAATCAGAAATTTTCAGCAGGTAATGCAGTAACAACAGCAGATGGTGGAAATAACCTGAACTGCAAGAAGAAAAGCCATTCTGTTACTGTACACCTTTATTTCTACTAACTCCAATGTAAAATGTGGGGTCAAAAGGAACTTATCTTTAGGTGCCAGACTGGATTAAACTTAATTAAGACGTGTTGGAACAACCCTGGCCTTTCACTTAAAATAGTTTTATAAAGCTATTAAAGCTGCTTTAGAGAGTCAAATAGATGAAACGCTACTTATGCGTTCATGCAAAGCAAAACTGCACACATGGCTACCTCAAAACCTCAGCTACGTAGGTGGAGGTGTTTCACTGGAATACTTTTTTTTTGGCAGAATTGTGTACCTGTACCTCTGAAATAAGAATGCAAAACAATACAGATAACAGGAAAGAAAACCAAAGCCAGTCAAGAAGTCAGAGCAAGAATTGTGTGCATATAACTAGAGAAAAAAAAAAGAGCTAAAAAGAACTTTGATGGAAGGAGAGTGTTTTATATTGACTGCTACCAAGAAATTCTTGGAATTGCACTCAAAGACTTTTTAGGTTTGTTGATTTTTTAAATCTTTTCATATTCAGAAAAACAGAGTTTTGTGCCTTGCTTGTAAACAAGTAAGATTTCATTGAAGATTTTCTGTCTATTGCCATCAGTTCCCTCTCTTACTGGAAGGTCCCTGAAAAGCCTCACATTTTTACTATTACTGCTAGAGAAGAAAAACATTCTTGCAGTCTGTTTCTAGCATATTCTCACTAGTTATTCTAGCAACAGCACTGCAATAACAGAGCAACAAGCTTGATGTAAGGAAAAATCCAGGCTCTAAGGATGTAAATTTATGATCAAAAAGCAAATATGGCCAAGGAGAAATAAATAAAAAAAAATTGCTGCTCAGTCACCAATGCTTACAACACTTTGAAACTCAGAAGAGAAGGTTAAAAAAGGAGAGAAGTGGGAGGGAAAGCAAAAATCAAGAGTTGGAGATTTCACAAAAGGAAGTAAAGCATCACTTAGAGTGTTTTCAGAAAAAAAAAGGCTGGACCATGAATTACATAGAAAAATACAGTATGGTTCATTCAGTTCCGTTCTTCGGTAATATGATGCATGCTGTAAGACCTGATGTCTTTACAATGCTCTCTGCCAATCTGAAGCTAAATCCAGAAAAGTTTGCACTGTGTCCAAAAGAGATCATCTACCTATCATAACCCTCAGCAAGACGGGAATTACCACTGACCAACCCCCACAAATGCTGCATTGAACAAACCATCTCCATACACACTCCCAGATGTGCAATTCTGTGCATCAGTGCTTTAACTACAGGTTTATTTGTAGTTATGCCAATACTGTAAGCCCACTGTTGAGCAGAATGATTTTAGATTTTCAAGGCTGAAAAAGGCCCCTGTGACTCTGCTCCTTTCTTGGCATACCCATGCTTCAAAACCATTCAGACTGGACATAGATGATAGCCCTTACGGATTGATGACAGCATCAGCCAAAAATCATTATTTTAAGTAATGGGCATTTATCACTGAAGTCCTTGCTCCACAAAAGAAGATCGGTACATCACCTGGAGAGAACGTGTGGTCGGGGTTGAATCTATAGGATATTTTTACCAATGTTGCCAACTTGTCAAGTGTCCAGAAATACTCTTATGCTGTGATTTCAGTAGCTCTGAGGCCTGGCCACAAACCGGGTGACAAGGATACAAATAGCCAGGTTGGTATAGGCAACCCTTCAAGTGCATGCTCATTTATACCTCTGTGAAATACACATAACCCTCTGATATGTGGGACTCTGGAAAATTAGACTGGAATGTAGCTCTTCTGACAATGTGGAAGCTGCCTTTTTCCCCAGGTCACTTCACATACAGGTGACTACACCTGCATTTCTCAGCTCTGTGCAGCCAGTTCTCCTTGGCTCTTCACATCAGTCATTTGTGGCCACAAAGAAATGGCAGTGGTTAACTAGGAAGATTTAAATTGCCAGTGGCGCTGAAAGGGATTTTAGTGTAAGGAACCACATGATTCATTAGCAGCTTTCTTCTTCCCCCCTCCTTACATCTAAAGCTAGACCTCTATTCTGTGCTGTTGCTGAATCACTACAGCGATTGGGCAAACGAGATGAAACCAACTTGGTTCACAGAAGTCATAGGTTTCTGCAGCTCTTGTTCCAGTCAATGGAAGTTACAAGTGTTTGGATTATCAGCAAATAAGGCAATTATCTGCGTTGTGCTCCCATAAGATGGGAGCGATTATTCCTCCTTTTTAAAGTACCTGCAGAATCTTACATGAAAACTGCTGAAAACTTTCCTATAGACCACAGTGGTCTGCCATCATACCAGTTCCTTTATCTAGTGTTACCACCTGACTAGCTGCCCTTCTCTTTAATGAAGCAACCAGAGCAACTAGCTGGAAGTCCTCAATACTCTTTCTTCCTACTTGCCCATCTTCCCACACAGCTATTTATGCCTCCCCTACTTGGCTACCTCCCTTTTCTCAGAGCTGAGGACACCTGTTCTGCTGCAGCAGAAAAGAGGTAAGAAAGCAAAAAAGGAAACTATCAGAGATCTCATTCAAGAGTAAAGGGGATTTGAGTACTCTTGCCCAGCTTGATAATGACAAGGAAATGGTAGCAGATCTAAATCATGATTGGGTAGGTGGCCCTGCTAGCAAATATGATAGTCCTAGCAGGCTCTGTTCAGCAGCTCTTTTGCTGTAAAAATATTATTGCACTGAAGTGAAATATTCTGGCCCCACTCCAGTAATAAGCGAGGCAGGCTATTGTTGCTCTGGAAGGAACAACTCTTGTTCAATGTGATGGAAGCAGCCACTGCCTACCGGAGAGAAAATTCAGCAGAAATATTTTTTTGTTCTAGTATTCCAGACTGAGCCTTGATTTCTCTCTCTGCTGTCAAAAATAGGAATACTCTGTAAACAGGACCTTAGCAGCAGACAGTGGTTTGAATATATGTTGCCTTGGTCTGGCATACTGCCTATTAAAACAGTTATACATTTTCCTACAGCCTTAAGACCTTCTGGCTTTACTCTGAGTCAGACAAGTTCACCTAAAACAATGCACAAGTGCATTGTTAGTGCAAGTTAGATCTAGTCAGAGTGCACACATTTTATTGCTGGAATCTACTGGGCATTTTAAAAAACCTGACATCACAGCCTATGAGTATAAGATTAATACAAATAATGAAAAAATGCTGGTAATTAGACTGTCAAGCAGAAAAAGCTAACAGAACACATTTACATGTTCAAATGCATTTTAGATGCATGTGCATCAGCCCTTTGGCAGCCAATATACTGAAAAGAAAACATCAATAGTTTGCAGAAACAGAACACAGACAAGACTTAGCCAGATAGTGCTCTGGCTGCTAGACTATTTTACTTCCTGGCTTGTCACTGACACTGTTACCTTATAAAGCAACACTGGGCAGCAATTAAGTAGGGCTGTTATTCACCACAAACTTAGCAAAGGCAAAGAAATGAATGAGCTTTCCCAGGTTGCAGTAGTTCCAGATTGTCTCTCAAAGGGCTGCATCAATTACTGTCACTTATTTGTCAGCAGCATGCCTTGATTAATTGGCAAGATCCACATTTTTGTGTGCCTTACGTCATACACAGCTCTGCTCCCCCATCTGTTTTTATTGGTGTTTTAGACCAAAACGTTCCACACCATGTACCTTGTCAAAGCTATATTAATGTCTCACAATGGACCCAAGCTAAAACAACTTAAAACCCTACAGATTACCTAAATGTGATGAAAATAAAGATGTAAAGAGAACTGACTGAAAGATTTAGTAGAATTGAAAGTTGAGACGCAAAAAAGAGCAACAGACTTTAAGCTTTCTTCAGCAAAATGATAATGTTACGTTGGCAGAATAAGGGAATGTGTTGTCAGTACTAAAGTATGTGGAAAAGTTTTTATCACTAATTCAGAATAAGTAGTGTTTTACAACAACACCACCCCACAACCCCTAAAACAGTTACAAAAAGCCACTTTAGTAAGAAGTATGTCAAAATCAGCCTTAAGTTCTAGTTCCTCACATTCTTACATTCCTGTTTAGGACGGTGTTTGAATTCCTCTTTCCTTATTTTCTAAAATACATCTGTATCTCACGGACTTTCACAGAAATCCAACATGCATTTAAATGTTTCCTTGGAGTCTTAGTGAACACATACATAAATACCTACCCTAATTCAGAAGCATTATTTTTCATTCAAAGGAACTAATTTTAAAACTTTTTTGTTGCTTACCCTTTACCTAGAAGAAGCGATTGACAGTTCAGGTCAAACACTAAAACACTGGTATATCCCCCTTTGGTTTCCCCACCTGGAACATTCTCTCTGAGCTGGAATCAGAGCCCTTTTGAGTGAGCTACAGGATCAATTACTCTTTTCTCCTGAAAAGTCTTATTTTCTATTCCTGTGATAATGAAATAATGCAGGGGGAAAGAGGAAACGAGATGAACTTTTAGGAAACTGAATATTCCACATCAGGCATCCCCCCTAACAACACTGTTAGGTATTTGAAGTTTCCCACTAGGAGAGCCACCGCTCCATTATTAGCTGGGATAAACTCTTTTATAAAAACAGAGCCTTCTGATAACTGTTGTGCTCCTCAACAAAAAGAGAAGAAACAAAAGCACAGAGAAGAGGACAACTAGCTTTACCAGTCAAAACTGAGTTTATAGTTTCAAGAGATGTAAACAGTCTCTAATGTCAGATACAACTAATGAAATTTTACTACTATTTCCATACACGTCACAGCATGATAACAGCAACTCCTGGGTCCAGGAGTTGCGGTCTACATGATCTCTATCAAAGAAATAGCACAAGCTATCTTCAATGCCTTTGTCTCTCTCAGTTTTTATCTGTTGTTTCACTGCTCATAAAATCAAGCTATTACTTCCGCCTTCACCAAAGAGACCCTTAAAGCCCCTGCTGCAATACTGTAGGCATGAAAATGACTACAGATACCACAAAAAAACACCCAAGAAAAAACAAAAGTTTTGACCTGAGAAATTATAGAGATTAGGAACAAGGTTTACATGAGGCTGCAACACTGCATTACAAAAGCTTAATTACCAACAATAAATTAATTTTCACAGGCTTTGACTATTTTTGTTAGTTTCTTAAAAGAAACAGAAAAATTATTCTGCAACACCAGGCTAATGAAGCAAAAGTAAGCACGGAGGAATCATTTGAAGATAATGGGACATTCAGGCTGAAGTGCAGATAGCCATGCTCTTCTGATGGCTATAAACCATGCCTGCATAGAGGTTATCACAATATTGACGCTATTGGAAAAATAGGCTCTGACAGTTACTCATCCCATGCCGTTATGTGTAACAGAGCAAAGCCTGGCAATCTCTCCTTTATCTGGGGGTTTACTGGCGCCCAGAAGGCAGGTCCTCTCTGTTGTGGCACAGAGGTTGGCCCCATCCCACAGGTGCCATCAGCACCATGGACAGTACAACCACGAGTGCCAACACACCCAAAACTCAAACAAAACAGCCTCCGTGGTCACCCACTCACACCCCACGACGGCTTCGGGACATCTTTGCTATGGCTTTTTCCCCTGAATTTTCATGGCTTGTACCAGAAATATGTTGCATTTTCCCAGGAGGCCAGTTTGTGTGCATCAAGAAGAGAAGAAGATTCCAATAGAGTAGTGCTATCGACACAAGCTCTTGCCAGAGACAGTTTTCTAGTATCATCAGCTGCTAGGTTTGTTAAGCTGCTGACAGCAATAGAGAACTGAAGAGGAAAAAAAGCAGGATTAGACTGGGCTTCTGTCTTTACCTCTGTTTTGTTATGAAGCCCTTCAATTTGCTCTGCCAGAATGTTCCCTGGTGCTAGAATACCTCCTCCTTCTAGGAAATCAACAACCTATTTCAAATTTCTATCCAATAATTCACTTTTCTCACTCATTTCTTAAGTCCCAACTTTGACCCCATGCTATTTATTTCTCCTTTCTTGTCCTTTGACTGTTACGTTTTACAAGATATAAGCCAAGACACCGTCTAAATTATTTGCATTCACCATTATATTGCCACAACAATACTCTCCGGCAGGTCATTGTACATTACCTGAGTTTTTCTGTTCCCACCTGCACACTGTGAATATTAACACACACCTTTCTCTTAGTTCTGTAGCAAAATTCAAAACTACATTGGCTTAAAAAACAAACACAATGAAAGCGGCAGACAATTTGAATGACTCAGAAAACCACAGAATGTATACAGAATTTTTCAATATCTGGTCCTGGATTTTCATTTTGATATATACTTACTACATTCTACCTTGTAGGCTTACACACACTAATCCTCCTGGATGTATTCAGCACAGAAAATGATCCCTGGCATCCAGCTTTGAAGCAATTAACTACTTCTGCATACACAGCAATATTTTAGATTGAAATTGCAGGTAGCACTGGCAAAGTGCTATGCTGTAGAAGGCTCTGATCTGTTCACCTTATGACCTCAGAAAAAGCTCCCAAGGCTTTGAATAAATCAGTGGTACTTCATGTGCCTTCATTGTTATCTTTCAATTCATGGGTTTTTGAAACAGTTGAATTTGAAGAGCAATTGTATGACAGTAGGAGAATGAGAAATGAGGACAACTTGTAAAATACCTGGCAGCTATGCCAGTTTGACAAACACTGTTTAAAAACAAAACAAAAGAACTTCCCAAACCAGAGGGTAGGTAGAACAATTCTTATAGTCAAACAATGCACTCAGAAGAAATGCAGAATATCCTAGAAAATGAACTCTCATGGTTTTTCTTCTAGATAATGCAAAATAGTCCTAGATCATTACGAAGACTTTTAGTCTTAAAACCTGGATAATAATATGTCTACAGTACTTAATACATTTAAAATCCACAAGAGGGCAGAAGCATAGGTAAACTGATGAATGTGAAAGAGACACACATAGACACCAGATAAAAAGAACCTTCAGACCCTGTTGCTTTGTTTTGAAATACATGTGTTTTGGGGATTTTGGTGGTTTTTGTGGTGCTTCTTTTTATTTAATAGGAGATTTTCACCATTTACTAGAGCAAATTAGATGCATAATTACATTTACTTAAACATATAACCTTGTCATATGGTGACAATATGAATCTTATTAACCAGGTTCAGACAATTCTTCATTTGTTCTGAAACTGGCCTGATTCAGTTCCACAGATAATCAAAATGACCACAATTTAGTCATTCATATTTGTTCACTGATTTCAGCTGGAAAGTCATTAATCGCTGCCAATGATATAGTGACTTTTGAAAACACACAGAGGAAGCCTGCATCCTCAACTTGGCAGTTATGATATAATAGGCTTTTACACCAGCCAGCCCAAGTCAAATAGAGTTGCATCTGGAGAGTTTGGTTTCTCACATACAGTGTCTCACACTGCTTGCTGACAGGACAAAATTGTCCTGAGTTGGAAGCCCACAACCAATTTTCAAAAGACACTCAGTTATTCAGGGCTATAGCCATAAATAGACTTACTTCCAGACATTCTTTCACCCAGCAGCATCTACAGTCACAAAATAGATGCCAATATTCATCTTGTAAAACACATGGAAAGTATATGAAAACTATGTACAAAAGGGAAGTTGGCTTGTGCAATCGGTATAGAGTCAGAATGATTAGGTACTTCATTTCAAAGCAGGTAAGCACCTGATTAAGGATTCTCTTCTCTAAATCCTGTTCTCTGTGGTGCTCAGTAAGGACACAATTAGACAGTAGAGAAAACTACCCACTTCCCTCCCCACTAATGTTATCATTATCTATAACATGAAAAATCTGTTTTCTGTTTTCACTCTTCCCCATTAGAGTAAATGACTCCAATATAGTTTTTGGGGGAATCCAAGCCACAGAGTCAATACAAATTAATGTGTAACTCACACTTTGGAGAAATCTATTCAGGGATACTTCTCTTAGTCTGCGGACACGACATCCATGTCCTGTGTTTCACTAACAGGTTGTTTGACGAACCTCACCAGTGAAAGGCCTTCTTGCTACTGTCAGGTTTTCCTCACAGATGCAAGGCAGAGACAGACTGTTCTCAGCCTAAGACACAGATCAAGTTTTCATCCTTTTCAATATAAAGGTGGACCTGATTTGTCTTATTCAATCATTATGTAAAACTTAAGTCATATTCATAACATCCCTTTCCTATCATTTTAACTTGTGGAAGTGCATGCATGCATACAGATGTAAACTTTCTAACTTAAATATATTGCTTATGCCTGTTTACAATAAACAGTGAACTCCATGACCATACCCTTGCATATGTGTTGACTCTAGTGAATTATTTTTCTGACACTATTATAAATCAACTTCTCAAAGCAAAATAAAGGAAGCATGAGATGAGACAAGAAAACATTTTCAGTTCTCAGACTATATATTGCTAAAATCTGCAGCAGCTGTGGATTCACCTAAGGTAAGTCTGAAATGGAATACAGACCAAAGGATTCATCTGTGATCTATTTCACTTGGTTTCTATAAAATGTTGTTCTTTATGTCTGGGTCTTCTCAAAACATGTCGTGAGGGATAGTGAGTGGAAACAGAGAGGGTAAAAACAGTCACTTTATCCAGACAGGACCTGTTTTTAGAAAAAGCAAAGGCAAATGCCACAGCCATTTTGAGTGCACAGCAAATACGTAGCTCTAAATTCTTTTAGGGTGTGTCTTCATAAGTGGTTTTTATCTTTCTGAAAATATCTTTTGAAGCAAAATGTTTAAGTATTTATCCTCTATTGATAAGAAGATGAACTATGTCTAAAATTAACAACAACCTTGCAGACACGAGTATCCTCAGCAGACCTTGCTGGACTCTAATTTAGGAAACAGCAAAATTAACCATAAGAAACTTGCAATTACAGAAACAATTACTGACTGGACTTCTATATTCACAAAGGAAGTTACTAACGATTATGAAAGCCTGCTAGCAAACACTATTAAGCTTTCTTACTTTTTATGAATGTATTCACCTTACTAATAACTTCAGAAAATGATCAGTGCTGTGCCCAGGAGTAACAGTTTACAATCATGACTAGGGACTCCACAATCTGATTATTAATTTTCTATTTCTGGAAAAATCTCACCTTGTAACATTTAACTGGAAACTAGTTGCTTTACTGGCTAAGAGCCATATTCTGCTTGCTGATGGCATTTTAATATCTATGAAGTGGATATAGTTGAATGAGAAAATACCATCTTCTATTGTTAGTCTTCTATAAAGAAATCAAGTCATGAGCTTATCTTAAAAGATAAAGATATACTAATATATATAATAAAGTCCTTATACTATTATGACTCAGAAAATAGAACTCTGTTCACTGTACATAGCAAGCAATCACAAGGCTGGTCGCCAGCAGACTGAAATGCAAAATATGATGATTCTTTGTAATACTTTTCAATTTAAAAAAAAATAAATTTAGACAACCTCAACTGAAAGAGTAGATGACCGAATTGTATAGCAGAAACGTACCATTCTGGTATAAAGCAAATATGCTAATTTACACCAGGGAAAAAAACATTTTTTAAATTTTCCTTCTGATGGGTCATTAATTCTTTAAGTTTAAAAAGAAACCATTAAACTTGCATACCATTCATAGTAATTTTTCTGTCTGACCAAGAACAGCTAACTCTTAACCAACAGGTAGCCCCTTTGCCATCTCACCAATGATCAGCTGAGTGACACTCAGTTTTATGGTGGCACAGCAGGCTTGCTTTCCACAGACAGATTTTTAGAATCAGGAAAAAAAAAAATAAAGGCCCAAATAATTCATTTCATAACTTTTTTCCACTCCAATTCTCATTTGAATTCTGAGGCCACATTCAAACCTTACTTATCTTACTATAATTGCTAAGCTGACGAAAAGAATCAAAGCAAAGAGAAGAAATCACCGATTCCAGTCATCCTTGCTGCATGGTAAAGGAGTGGGCAGAAGAATTTACAGAATCTTTGTTGTGCATGTCAGTACAGCTGGCCTCATTTTTAGCTCTAACAGAGGGCTTGTTGATCTTGTGGTCTTTTTCTATATTGAAGAGGTAAACCTAGCCCTGTCATCTCACACACATATTTTGGACCCGGGGGAGGAGATAGTTTAGAAAGGGATAACCTCACCCATTTGGCTTACTGTCAACTACCCTCAAGGCAGAAGAAACTACACTCATTTGAGAAAGATTCTCAGGCCAGGTCACTAAAAATCCTGCAGAACTTTCTCTCAGATATACAGAGTGAGTTTGGAAAACAAAAGTATAGGAAGAGATTTAACAGAAAGTGTTCTTATGTGACTCAAGGTTGCTTAAATTGCAAGAATATGAAAGCACAGGCCTTGGCACCCTTTGCCCAGAATAACTGAGTAATTCAACAACCTTTTCTTTCTGCAAAACAGTACAAAGTATCCTCTACATAAGCTCTCAGTGTCATCTCACAAGGTTTAGTTACCATAAACTAAATTCTGTGCTTAAAACCAGGAAGGAAAGGCACATGTAGCCCTGGTTAGAAACAGCAAACTCCAATAATCAAACACAAAAAGCATGCATCTTATCTTTTTGTAAAGATTAGTGTAGTTTTAATTTAATAATTCATCCTCCTCTTGCATTTCCTAGATTCAATTTGATTAAATATGTATTTTCAACTTCAGTTTTATTATTCTAAGTTTTTAATAACTTAGAACTAAGTGATAGAGATAAAGGAAGAAAAAGAAGCAGAAGTGAGATCTGTAATCACAATTTTTTGCTTCTGTGCCCAAAGGGCTTTTATTATTTCATCTCGGCAGATTCAATCCCCAGTCTACCTACTATGAAACTGAAGAAATTGCATACAGATGTAGAGAAGAATTCTTCTGAGTTTTATCATGGCATAAATGACCTGTTAAAAAAGTCAGCATATAAAAGACAAATGGACCTCCATATTTTAAAGCATTTAGAAAAAAGACGACATTCTGTGAAATAACTTTGGTGCTTCTTGACTTGCCAAGTGGATTTATGAT
Source organism: Gallinago undulata (assembly GCA_026546715.1). Classification (NCBI taxonomy): domain Eukaryota; kingdom Metazoa; phylum Chordata; class Aves; order Charadriiformes; family Scolopacidae; genus Gallinago; species Gallinago undulata. The sequence continues at coordinate 5,924,532 of JAOTQQ010000032.1, forward strand.
CCACCTTAAATTTGGCAGATAATGTTTGTTAATGAATATTTTAAAGTGTGAGGAATGACACAGAAAATGACCACAATATTAGTATCAAAGACTTAACGTGGATAATGCTGAAGTTCTCTAATCCAGCAGCAACATTACCTGTTGTGGCACTTTCTCACAGTTTTGTTTGAAGAGCTGTTAAACTGGAAATGAACTTGGTGGATTTAAGGGCTTACCATCTTTTCCTTGTACAAGAATAAGCAAAAAAAAACCCAACCCACAATCCCAAAACAACTTCTATTAATGGGTCCTATTTGCTGAATGCTCTTCCCAAAGAAAAACAGAAATTAAAACAATCTCTCTTCAATTATTGTTCAGCAAAAAACATGGTTGCTTCACCATGCAACAAATGGAATGAGAAAATTGTGAAACAGTTTTTCACAGTTTATGACTTGCCAGATCTATTTGATGCTAGCTGCTATACAAACACATCAAGAGACACTTTCATTACTTCAAGGATTTTATAGCTAAAGGGTATGAACACATGATCAAAGACATTTGAGGTATAGCTGTTTAAGTTAACTGTATTGCTCAACAGCTGAAACTCCACAGCTAACCATGTATTTGCTCACGTATGTCTCGAGGGAAATTAACCTTACATGGAACCAACACAACATATTAATAAAAGGTTACAGTTTTGTCTGATTGATTTGTTGGTTTGGGTTTTTTGTTTTGTTGGTTTCATTTTTGTTTTTACACAAAAGAAATATTGAATTAGAACTGGTTATTTGTAGCCACATTAAATTCACAGTCCTCAAATACTCTTTTCCTATCAAGTCCTACTACCCTGTCAGTAATCATCAAGCAATGCTTCTATTATTACTACTACATTCAGTAGAGTAACTAAGAAAATGCAAGTAAAAGTGGCTACATAAGCAGAAGAGGGGTATTTTGTCTTTAAGAGTTCAGGGGCTAATCAGGAAGAGAGCAGTGATGAGAGAGAAAAATACAGTTATAGCAGTTTGTGCAAGCGGCGACAGTCAAGCAGCAAATTGTGGAACATAACACATACCTTCATGCTTCGTAGTTCCTCAGACACCTTCTATCATAGGTCTCATGCTTGTTCTAGAAAGTGAAAAAGTCTAAGAAGCCATGGATCTATTAAAATGTCTTCTCAGCTAAGTGTAACTTGTTCTATTTTTAAAGATAAAGATTTCAATTCTCTTCTCACTTGCACTCAAATGACTCTATTGACTCAAAGAGCAACTGTTTTCCATCTATGCTTGTATTTGTACGGAACCAAGTTCCTGTTTACAAGGACATCCCATTAAGAAAATCCTTCGGAATGCAGTCAAATTCAAAAATTTACTTAAATTCCACTGATTTCCAGAAGCACACAGAGAATCAGGCTTCAGAACTCTACAAAACTGTAATCTCACCTTTTCAGGCTAGACTGCCTTTTATATACCTGACCTATATAACAGTTTATACGCGTGTCTGAAACACCTGTGAAATGGTATTGTGGCAATTCTTACTACTTTTCTCTCTATTAAATTAAAGAAGAATGCTTAACTCAAGGTTTTCTTTTGGATAGTTGTTGGAAGGACCTTCTGGTCTTACAGATTAACACCAAGACATTTTGTTTTCATCCTTCAAAAACATGCCATATCAGATATCAGCTGTATACAGCATAAAGGCTGCAGGCATCTAAATTAATATTATGTTCAATGCATCTTATGTTCATTTCTAAGATACATTACTGAACTAATTTCTCAAAATCCCATTACATTAAGTCACACAAAGACTGAGAGTAGGGATAACCCTCTCAGGACTCAGTTGACTCCAGTTGCTACTGGTCATTAATGCAGAATGACTGCATTAATGAAAATTCCAATAAAAGTATTGTAAGTTCCACTTTAAAATGAATATACTACTCGATAACACACTTCTTGCCTACTCCTACTGCACACTCAAATCAAATGGGTTTTGCTTAAACTACAAAGCACTTACCTCCACTTTCAAGGTGGGCATGAAAACATATTATTGCATACATTTCTACCAATAAGTGAAACAATAAGATAGATCAGACCCAGGACAAGTGCAGTGATTTTTTTCTTGCCTACCTTAGCTGGAGTCCACAGAGACAAAAAGACCACCAAGTATCTCCTCCACTTGTGACACATGCAGTTGTTTCCTCACGGTTTCTTTCATCACTGGAGGGTGATGACAGTTTTATGTCATGCACAGGCTCTGATCACCGTCCTGTTGTAACATGAAAGGCAGCTGAGGTTAGCAAATTCAAAGACGCATGCTACTTGAACATGGACCTGTTGGAGAAGGTCCGGAGGAGGGCCACAAAAATTATAAGAAGGATGGAACACTTCTATGAATACAGGCTGAGAGAGTTGGGGTTGTTCAACCTGGAGAAGAGAAGGCTCTGGGGAGACCTTACAGTGGCCTTCCAATACTTAAAGAGACATCATAAGGAAGATGGAATGGACTATTTAGCAGGGCCTGTTGCAACGAGACAAGGGGTAATGGTCTTAAACAAAAAGAGGGTAGATTTAGACTAGATCTATGGAACAATTCTTTTTTTACGATGAGGGTGGTGAAACACTGCACAGGTTGCCCACAGAGGTGGTAGATTTTTTTCCCTTTTTTTTTCTGCTGTTCTCTGACTTAGTTTGTATCTAGAAACAATTAAGTATATGGTCTACAACAGGCAAACTGAAAGCAATAAAGTAGTCAAGTGTTACTGAATAATTATAATTCATGAAACAGCAACCATGCAGTTTGTCTTCAAAACTAATACTGCAAAAACCTACTAAAAATATAGTAAGACAATTTCAACATTTAATTAAAATTAAAAAGAGCATAGAGGCTATTACATAACACCATAGAGGTTATAACATAAAACATAGATAAAGTGATAGGCTTTTCTGTAACACACCAGTGTAACACGAAGTCACTTGTTCCACACTGAACTGATACAGAACAACACTATATGAAACTGAGTTCTCCACATGCAGGTCTTCTCCAGGATCCTCTTCAGATCAGTGAATATCCTCTTTATATCTGTGTAACTGCTGTCGACTATGTGTGATAAACAAATTTAAGTAGAGGTTTTATTATGAGATAAAGAATTATGTTTATTTCAGCATAATTGTGCCCCATGGAGTTCAGAAAGAAGCCAAATTCTTTTCCCATGAAAATTAGAAGCAAGATATCCCAATGCAAGTTCATTTTACAAAACACTGACAGGTCCAAAATTAATATTAACAGTTTAGTAGTGACAGAGCCTTACTATTAACTGCTGATAACTCAGGAATTTCACATGCAATCACCTTCTGAAGTTACAGTTTTACTGTCCTTGTAGATAAAAATTTTTTAGTTATCTAGCTGTGGTACAAGAGGGCCTGTGGGAACACTTTTCAAGAGTTTTACTGCAGTAAACAACTCCATCTAATAATGTGAAGAATTTGACTGTTATTTAGTTGTAAAGCAGTATTTTTCCAAGTGCTCATTCATAGAATTAAGAAAATCAAGGTAGTTAATTACGATGAAAAAATCCAGGCCACCTGATTCAACAGGAAGAAACATTCTAGGAAACAGCTGTTCACCAGGAAATCACATCCAAGTTAGACTAGGCAACTGTAGCTGTTCAAGCCACTCTGTTAAGATGTCTTTTCATTTGTCTTGCCAGTCACAATGATGAGTGCGAATACAGTACTTAAACTAAATTGCTCAAAGTTTTCACTTCTGTCTTGTTTCATGTACCAGAAGAAATACACCCTCCTCAATGCTCATACAGAAATACTCATCGTGACAGATTTTCACAGTTTCTGTATCCATGCAGTTTGGCATCTCAAGAACCAATTCAAGTTAATGAGTTTCATTTAGTAATGAGAAAGCTGTAAATAAAATGGGACAAAATCATGTTATAACAAAATGCAGAATTAAGATCTGAATAAAATATGCTTGGATGCAATCAGCAGTCAATGAGAACAACAAATTCTGAATGGTTTCAAATTAAAGAATTTTAATGGAGTCTTGAAGCTTAGATACAGAAATACATTTGCAGACAGCCAAGGATTCCGTTCCAAACATCTAGGCTTCCCAGGTAACACTACCAATTTCTAAGGCTGTAATTGAGAAGGTGAAGTTTGCTTAAAGCCTTTTTTTTTTTTTAAATGAGGATAAAGTTTTCCCAAACTTCTTTTATCTTCAACTTTTGAATTTGCAAGCCACGTATTATTTCAGGTAAATGTACTTCTTTAGTTTTCATTCTACTAGAATATTTTTTTAAAAGTGGGAAAAATAACATGTGAACACATTAAAGTTGTTTCTCCTGACTATGCTTACTAGTCAGGTGAGAAGTCTGGAGTTTGTACACGTACAAATGGAGCACACTGGAATGTGAGATGAATTCTCACACACGCTGTAATTAGCTGTCAGTTTCACCATGGACATTTTCCATGTGCACTTTGAGGTAGTCATTTCTTGTAAACTTCTTGTGGCAGAGCTGGCATTCTGCCATCGGTCGATTGGGGTTGTGAGTCAGCTTGTGTCGGATCAGCATCTTCTTCAGGCTGAAGGACAGATCGCAAACCTAAGGCAGTGAAGACAAAGACACAAGAAGTCTTAAAATTTCAAGCATGTACAATGCTCCTTATGTTACATCACTGAGGCCACAGCCACACATACCTGCAATACTCAATAAATGAGCTGGTCTTTGGAAGAATAACTGCTCCAGAGAGCACCTTTAAGATTATCACTCTGTCTTTTATAACGTCTGTTGTACATTAACAGTGATACCACAGGCACAGAGGAGAAAAAAAAAAAAAAAAAAAAAAGGGTGTAGGTAAAAGACCCAATCTTCAAGGTATCAACACACGAAGCTGTCCTGGTTACATTGTGTTTTTTCTTTTAAAATCTATTATTCTACCTGGGATGCAGCAAAAATTCTGACAAAATGTCACAAGCCTATGTCAATTCAACCTAAAATGAATTATTTCCTCCTGACCTCCAAAATGACATCTGCGAGTTCCTAAAAAATCAGTTCAAATTGCTCAGTTACCAGGAGGGAGGAATGAGAAAAAAAGAGGGTCTGAAGGCTGCAAGAAAGTTTAATAATTACTGTAGAGGAAAAGTCATTGTTCCAATCTTCCTCTGCGGGGCCAAAAGACAGAAGACATCTGGCCAATGAAGGTGCAATTCCTTTGCTGTATTATCTGGTGTGCTGCTTCCCTTCCTCTACTGTACTCCAAGCAGTCCAGTTCATTCTGCCATTTGAATAAATGGGTAGAAGGATGAGGGGTTCTGCCATGCTAAAACCATCACTTCTTATAAAGACTCCTATACTGAAGTCAAAATGAGAGGTTAAGAACAAGTTAAAAAGTTCAGCCAAGAGAAGTTAGAATAAAAAGTTAAGTGGGCAAGACATTAAGTCAATGGAAAACATGCAGTTATACAGTTATATTGTCACATTCACCTTCAATCCAGGTACCTATCGTATATGTAAATTTCCCAGAAAAAAAAAAAAAAAGAAAACATGCTCCTGATTTAACTAAAGTAGGCAAGAGTCATAATTAAATAAGAATGAACATCCAAAAGCTTACAATTTTAGAATTCCACATTCATTCCAAACAAAAATGTCTTCCATGCAGAGGAAATTCAGGGAGCCCAGCACAATCCCTCTTTAAAAAAATGAAGTTTTGAATTCATTTTGGTATCAAACTAGTAATGAAAATGCTGAATAATTACTGACTCCTTTTGAAACCAAGACAGACAAATAGAAGTGACTATCCACACAGATAATCTTGACATGCAGTATATGTATTTTATCGCAATTAAGGCAAAACCATACAATGACCATAAAAAAGGCTACAGCCAGAGGCAAGTTTTGCACCAAAAAAATTTTTCCCCAGACAAGAATACTGAATGTGCTGTTGCAATGGAACAGTTTTGAATTTATGACATGATGTAATTCCAAGAACCTTTAAACAGCAACTGTAACTCCCCAACTTTTCCCCCCCTAAATGTATAATTACCTCTTTCAGACTTAAGCAACAATCACCCTTTTGTTATGCAACAGTGAACATCACTTACAACATCCACTGGTCAGGTCTTAATATTGCTTTTGCCAAGTACCATTGTCTATTCCTCTTCCACAGAGCCCACAAAGTGAACTCCTAATGTTTATCTAATCATAACTATCGTGCTTGTTCACAAGTCTCAATATGTTAAAAGTATCACATACTTGTAAACATAACATGTTTTTTGGAAGCCAAGAAGCCAATCAATGATGTACACATATGAAACATGCACATGTGTTTATCTTATGCACACGTCCTCATTTTTAAAGTAAACAGCATATAACACAGTCCTAAAGTACACTTTCCTTTCCATTAAAATGCTCATGTAACAACTAGTATAATGTCCTGCTGCTCCTTCAAGAGTCTGGTATGATCTGACTACCTAACTCTTTCAAAAAGAACATGGAATGCACAAGATCATTACTTAAAGATATGTTACGTCTTGTGCTGTGCTTATACATAAAAGTTTTGCGGTTTTCTAAGAATTTACTTCATATTTAATTGTATAAGCAAGACTGATATTTTATAGATTTACAGCCATGGTTGCTAACGTGCACCTGGACTCTCATCAATCTCTTCAAAACGATCAAAGTTTTGATGGAGTAGGGAGGATGGAAAAGACTGACATTTAAAATTAAGTTTAGGGTCAATTAAAGGCAGAGTGGAGGGAAATACTGTACTGGAAAGAAACCAGCACAGGCAGTACTTGACCCTTCTGACCCCAAAGAATAATCTGTTGTCTCTGAGGCCACTGAAGTTCAATTGACCTTCCAGTAAGACACAGGCTGGTCAGCACTCAGATGACAGAAGTCTAATATACTAGGAAAAACCACCCCATGTTTTGTATTTCCATATTTCAGTTATTTTCACTTTCCTATGTACTATTTACTAGAATTTTCACCTTAGAATGGGAATATACAATTTCCACAACTATCAATGGGCTGTGATAGCTTTGAGTCATTAACAGTTAGTTCTGAGTATGTTTTTGTTGAGGGATAAGGCACAGAAATAGCTGCATAAATGAAGTGTAGCACCTTCATCAAACAGGGTACAAGGATAACTTTTACATGTCACACAAAATCCTGTATTGTAATATCTGTTCCAAATGCCTGAGACAGAGGAGACTTAAGAGAGGAAGAGAAGACGTGGCTTTTACTTCTGATTCTGGAAGAAAATTCTGTTTAAAGCAAAAATACAGTCCAAAAAACTTGGTATGTAATAGTTTATATAGGGTGGGGGAGAGGTGCATTGTCAAGTGAAGCCTATTCTTGAGCCCATAAAATACGCTACTTTTTTTTTTTAATCCAACAGCCAAAAGTTTTTTTCTTCACTTCTGAAGGTAATTCCTGTTTGTAAATGCTAATGGTACTAAGAAACAAAGAAGATTCTGACATCAAATGTTAATATATTAATTGGAAGAGCTGAGTAGTTTCTATGACTGCTTCTAATGCCAGCTAGGAAATGAGACCAAACCCCTCAATCCTTTAAAGACTTTTTTCTTTCAGTGTGGCTTCATTTCCGATTACATTTATGAATATGCTAATCATTGAAAAAATAGCCCAGTTTTCACCTTTATAGGATTCTTAGTAGGTCTGGGCATTGGACTTATGAGCTTTTCCAATTACTTTAATGAGTAAGGACATGCCAACACTATGCCTTTGCCCCTTAAAAACATGCAACGGAAATACAGAAAATACATCTAGAAAATAGTAACAAAAAAAATTATGAACATGGGAACTCATCATGCAAAGTGTTGGAAAGAGAAACAACTTCAGAGAAGTTAACTAAGAAGTAACATGGCGTGTTTAGAGAAAGCAATGAATGGAATAGCTATTAACCTTTTCTGCTAATGAAAGAACTGAAAGACAGTTATTGAAATTCCATTCCATTAACTTGACACTCTCCCCTCCCCAAAAATCTCTTCCCACAGCTAAGAATTTGTGGACATTGTTGCCATAAATTACCACTCAATTCAGTATAAAGAAAATAATGAGAACATCTACAGTATCTTTAGCAGGATAACAATTGTAGGTGAGAATACTGGGATGTAAAAAGCCATCTTTAGCACTGGGGAGCCAACAGTAAACGTCTCCCATGGGTACAACATTCTTCTGTAACTGTCCACTACTGGTTTTCCTGTAACTTCTGCTGAAACATCTGGTAACACACAATGTGCAACACAGCTTTGGAGGAATGGTCTGCTCTCATTGACATTTACTATGACCTCAGCATCTGCAGAAGTGGAACCTAGATGAAATAAGGAGTAACTATCGAAATCAAAACTTTCAGCACCTTCCAAGTGTGCATCTACCAGCAGATCATGGTAGCCACCTGGACAACTGAAGAGCGTATGAATGAACAGTAGAAGCAGCTGCTGTTAATGTCCAAACCCCAACAAGTCAGCAATCTTTACACTGTGCCGCTGGTAAAAGACTAGCGCTGAGGAATAATTTTGGTGAAACATGGCAGTAATCTAAAGTATAAAAAAATCTCCAGTAAATGAAGACACATAAAAGTTTTCAGAGGAGGACTAGGACTAGACAGAGATTACAGCTGTTTCTAGAAAGATTGTAATTTGGGAAACTACAGTTCTATCTTATTAGTGACGAAAACAGAAGGAATAGTTGAAACAGTCAAACTTATTTTGAATTAAAGACAGAATCCATCCCAAATTGGTCTGAAAAAGCACACTCTGAATCCAAGACCAGCAAATCTTGGATCCACAGTGTGGGAAAAGTTGCATTTACAGTGCATGCTAGCCAATCACTGATAAACAGAAAAGCAACCTGAAAGCTGAAAAAGTTATTGACTATGATCTGGAATTAGAGAAATCCTCAAGGTACTGTCTACAGCCAGGCTGAGATTATCCCAGAAGAATACAGCAAACCTCCTAACTCGTAAACATCAGAAAAATATTGTAGCTGAATTTTTTCATTAAATTAATACATTTTATTGTCAATGAAATGTCACCAGATTATTTATTAGAAGCCAGATCAATTAACAACTTATGACTTTCATGCCAAGTGGTTATTCTAATTTTGCACCTAATTTTAGAAATCCGTGTACAAAATTACAACTGTTCAGACTGAGCCATCTAGGATACAACTGAAAGCTGGCAGTTCCCTTGTGACTAGCTCATTAAAAACTAGTATCACAAAACAAAGCACTTATAATAATTCTACACTCTATTCTGATGCCCTTCTCTAAATCCTTGAGCAACAACTCAAATTCTGACATTTGATAATTCTGAAAGATGTTCTTTTCCAACAGTTTCTGCATATTCAGCCTCCCCGCCTGCCTTCCAAAAGCTGTGAGATACACCGTATGCAGGATGGGGGATGCTGAATGAAAGATACTTGACAGTGATCTATGAACTGTAAGATGATATGCTGCATTTCAGTATTGCAAGCATACAAAGCGTCCACGATTTCTTCATTGAACAATAAAAAAAAAAACTACAAGCAGATGTTGAAAATATCAGACCAAATTTCACTAAACAGAAATTGGAAATTCTGAATTCTTTTTTGTGTCATTCAACAACATCAGAAGCGTTCATATTCCATGTAATGAATTAAATGCCTTTTCCTATATCCCCAAGAGCATGAATTTTTAAGTTGCAACATCCAAATTGCATTAATAATGGTGAAAATAACTCTTAAGGGATCCAAAACCATAAAATAAAAGGGTGTGCAATGCTATTGGCAACTGAAGAGGGTACATAAAACTCCCTGAATGGTCTTTCATTAGTTAGGCAATCCAAGACCATACAAAGTGTAACTTTATGCCACAACCAATAGGTGCAAGGCCGTAGTCCCACTGCAGTTAAGTCCTGCTGCTGCACTGAAGTCAAGAAGACAAAGGGATAGATCAACTCACATCACACTGAAACGGCTTCTCTCCGGTGTGGGTTCTCATGTGCTCATCTAGTCCTCGCTTTTGACTGAAAGCTTTGTTACACTCTGAACACTGGTACGGCTTTTCCTGTATGAAATGACAACAGTGAGTGAAAGTGAGTCAACACAGAGCCCAAGTCATTAAAGGAGTGGAATTCCATGCTGGATGGTGCAAGTTTTATATTCTCTCTGAGGGATTACAGTCAGTGAAAACAACAGAAAACGACTTTCAAATGATTAAGTGAAAGCTGGGAAAGCTGTGGCCTGACAGTTTCCACTTCAACACCCACTTATGAATTAATTATCTGTTCCAGTCCTTCAATCCCAGCCATTTTGGGAGTCTGGTTTTTGTAATGTGAAAGCTACAGAAACATAAAATTCCAATGTACTTTCCTTTATCCTCCACAAAAGTTTAAAGCATAGAGACAAGTAAGATGTCTATAAAACCCTCAGGTTTGTTAGCACTCTTCCAAGCAGAGGAAGAGGTGAGGGGAGGAAGTGGGGTACAAGGAAAACTTGAGGTAGAGAAAAAAAACTTACTTTGAAACGTGGTGACAGAAGGTTAATAACATATTCATTACAGAATCTCAAAAGAAGTGCAGATGGCAACCAAGCCATCTGTATTTTTATTAGAACTATTGGTTAGCAGCTACTGTAACACATGATATAAAAGTTGCAAGCTCACTGACATCAAATAAATAGAGATATGTATGGAAAGCCACTTATATAGATTTTCTTTTTCAATACAGAAACTTTTATATAAGATGTAGTTGTTCCTTTATTCCACTAGTTACAAAATCACTGTATGGAAAAAAAAAATTAAATAAATTAATTAAATCTAAAATTTAGTGTTATGACACTGCACATTGCCTCACTAAAATTTTGATGCTCTAGAGGCACCTTTATTTTTAATCAAAAAATTACACTTATTCCACTCTTATCCTACTTTTTACTATGGTCCCTAATTCTGTATTGCTTAAGTTCTAATGACGGGTATTTTAGGCAACAAACTAAACATTTTTTACCAAATCAAAATTGAAAACGAAGACTGAAATTCAAAAGGCAATAAAAATGCTAACTCCATGAATTAACAAATAATAGGCAGCAATCTTAATGGTCTTTTGGAAAATAACATGGGATCCAAGGATAAGTGAGAAGGAATAACTCAGGTTAAGTGTTGAAACTACAAAATGAAAAAATTCTCTGGTTATTGAATTCCTATTCTGAATATGTAGGGGACAATCAGTTCCCTGTATATTGCTGAATCCTGCCAGGTACTCAGCATATACCATGCAATGGACTATAAATCAACGTCGTTCTGGTAAGTCCCAAGCTCTCTTTAGAGCAGCTCATCACAGGTACGGAGATCTCAGCGGGGGTGAAGACTGGTTCTTCATTTTGCTCTAGTTGAGATAGATTACCGTCCCGTGAGGTTTCCTAGAAAGGTAGTGTCAATAGACAGAAACATCCCAGCTTTCAGTGGAAGGAATCCTCTAGCTCACCATAAACAGGCCATAAGCTGCGTACACAGGGAAAAGCAGTTCTCCAGCAATTTCTATTTCAGATATGAGTAAATCATGAGATAAATAAAGTAAGTTTCAGTATGATGCAAGACAAATCTTTCTAGTGACACAGGCTGAGTACATGTTGCCAAGCTGCATATAATCAAATTGGCCACTAATGAGGTTTTTTGTAAAAGATTCTCCTTACATATGTTTATCATCTTTGTGGGTTTTCATCATTATCTTAATTTCGTAATTTCCATGATTCTTCAACAAAGAGAAAAAAACATAACAAATTACCTAAAAACAGATCTGAGCTGATCTCAAAAAAAAATAATAATTAAAAAATCATTACCTGGACCAAAACTTCATGTCACAGGGAATTTTGTTCAACTGACTAAAGACTTAATGGAGCAAGTCTGTAATTTTTACAGAAATGTACAAATAAGCCATATGAAAAGCAGGTTTCTGCAACGCCCCCTTAATTGGTTTTGCATTGTGGTTAACAAAAACCACATTTTCTGTGAGCTCTTTGAAACAGCCTTTCTCTGTGTAGGTTGTTCCACAGAAAGTGCAAAGTAAAGTATACGATGTGTGCATCTTAAACACCTATGAAAACATCCATTATTGCAAACCCTACCAGGTGTACTTGCTCCCTTTTTATCATCTTGTTCTTCAGGTATCTGAAGAGTTAACTTATTCATTTCAGAGTTAAAAGGACTTCAGGATTCCATTTCTGAGAAAGAGCCATTATAAACTCTGGGAAGCTGAAGTCACAAACATAGGTTGTAATATCTTCCCCAGGGTTATGTTTAGCTATTTGTATTACTCTCTATGGCAAAAAAAAAGGGTATATCTAAACATTCCCTTGGCATTTGCATTCAAATTCACATACGTAGTGCATGAAACACATCCAAAGCTGACTTTGATCTAATTTTAGATTCTTTACATCTGTATATTCCAGTGACTTCAGCAGACAATTCTGATTCACCCCAGCCCCCTCTCCTCACTAAGCTAAGCTGCCCTTCATTCACATTTGCACCTGTTTCAGTAAAATCAGTAGTGTTGTCCAGAGCACAACTTGGCCCTGACTTTTTCTCCAGAGAAAAAGACTTTCTGTTGGTTTTGAAGAAGACATCATTCTCAGAGACCAATTTCTTCAAAACAAAACATTCTGTGCTTTTCGTCTCTTTCCCTTCTTCCCCTTGTATCAAATTTCCATTGCACAATACTTGGAGAAGGCAACATTTATAACATGGAAAATATGATGTTGACTTGTCATAACCACCACTGCTCTAAACGTGTACAGAAAAATAATAGACAAAACCCACAGCAGTAAGTCTGAAAGAAAGTCAATGCCACCACAAAAGCACAGGAGGGACCAACGATAAGTTTGGAAGGAAGTTGGACAAATTTAAAGCACCAAGCAAAGGGGAAAACCTGCTAACTGTTAACAAACCAGGAGAGCATTGGGAAGATCATATAAGTCTGATTTCAGAGGAGTTAGCAACTGCTAGTACTATAAATCTACCCTCTGTTCAAAAAGCATCTGCTGGGCCATGACTACGGTGGCAGAAAAGCCAAAGGATTACACATGTTTTATTTCATTGATGACATAAATGAGGAAGGGAGGAGGAAGAGTGAGAGAGACAGGATGTAGTTGATACTGCATTGATTTAATATTACGTTTTTAAGGATACTAGGTATAAATAAAAATACGTAGATCAAGATTTATAACCTTCCTGTCCCTAAACAAAGAAAGGCCAAGGAGAGCCCAAATGGGCATTGGTATTCTGCAAGGTGCTTTGCTGTAAGACTGAAGCTCCCCTTTCTGATGATTTTTGCTTCACTATGTTAAAACTGGAAGGAATTTAACATTTTTACTACTGTGGCAAATAGAACAGTGCCTACAATACGTACTTCATCTGTCTGTGGATAGCCAAATCATAAATGACTAACTTGAATTCTACACAAATCGTGCTTTGCATTAGAAAGAATAAGAACACGACAAATTCTCAAGGCCATTCGACGCCACCTTTAACAGATTGATAGAACATGTGTACAGAGTATTCTGCAACCACAGCAGATGGAAATACTTACACGGAATATCTGAACTGCTAACTGCTGCTGCAGTTCACTGTATCTCCCTTAAGAAATATAAATACGTTATGTATATTAGCTTAGCACTAGTGCACGTGGTTGTTTCTGTAAACCTAGTAAAATCGATTACACAGGTAAAACATGAATGACTTTGATATGAGTATCTCCAAATAGCTTTTTACTCTGAATTTAGAGCTATTACATGAGCTCAACAGCAAGAAAGTCATAATCTAGACAGTACTATATCCAAATAAATCATAGCTGAAGATTCAAATAAATGAGAGTTAAGAACAGTTCTAGTAACTTTCCAATGCGGCAGGGGCAAGTTAAAACCGGGAGGAATCCAAACCCAGGAGAGCTTATTCTTTTCTATTTTGATTAAATTAATTTACTACAGTGATTGCAGATCATCCTTTAGTTCATCTAGCTTTTTTTTTTCCTTGTTTTTAACTGTTTTCATTATTTTAAAACAAAAAGGTTTAATTTGCTCCCAAAGAGAAAGTCATTATATTGTCTACACCTGAGATGTATATGCTTCCCAATCTTCTGTGGAGAAATTGAAAATATTTGTACTAATAAATATCATTTGCTGTTACATGTACTTGTATTATCACATGAATACAAGGTTAGTAAAAAGAAATTGTTTTGAAAAAATCAGCAAGAATGAAAAATCACAGCCTAGAATGAACAAATGTGACCACCCAGACAACATTAGAATCTTTTAGTCAGGCTTGCAGCTCCCAAGAGCTGGCTTCTCAAACAGGATTCTGGAAATCCTATAGCTTTGCAAATGTGAAAACACAGAAAAGACAGTACTGTTATCACAGGAGGACAGTGACAAATACAGACTTCAGGAGTTATTATCTAAAGGGTACCTTAGGCATTGAGGGAATGAGGTTCAGTTTAAGACACCTGCATGCTTCACACAAACTCTATGCTTTGTGTGTTTTAAGCCTTGTCCTAATACCAGTAACACTTTGTTTCAATTATTACTAATTATTCATGTCCCTCAAATCACACTAAGGAGCTCCTCAGGGAGTTGTATGTGGCATGTATCAAAGACAGTGACCAGAACAGGTATCAACCTGTTAAAACCCCCTGAATGTGCACTGAAGGCTCAGGGATACAATAGCCTGAGAAGCACAACATGAGGGGACTGGAAAGAGTCCAGACTAACACAGGGTTCATGATGCATACCCATAAGCAACCTGCAACTTGCGGCCTCACTAACAGCTAACTTTTGGTAGAAGTTAAGCAGAACGGCAATGAATGAGTAACAGAAGTCCTAGAGAATCAGACAGATCTTTCTGCTTGCTGTAGAAACTCCCCACAGAGAGTGTCAGACCATGCTGAGGGCCAGGCCAAGCGAGTCGTTCTTTACAAGAAAACCTGTTAGAGAGCAGCTGTGGTAATAGAGCTTTGAGCCTCAGCAAATTCCAGTGTCAATGCACAGGGTTTTTTTCGACTTTTAAGAAGAGTGATGGGTGGTTTAACTATCAATGAAGTGGTGACACACAATGTATTGCTCAATTCTTTTCAAAAAACCAGCTTTCATCTCAACTGAAGGGCTGGGAATTGAGGTATAGTGTAGTAAGAAAGGCAGTAAAGTGCCTACTGAAACAAGGGTGGTTTATGTAGCTGATGTTTAGCTACACTTCAGCCCTAAAAAAAAAAAAAAAGACTAAGCTGATTAATGTCAGGAAAAAAACAACAGTGATACTTTCTGCTAGGTCATCACCACTAGCAACACATCCCCCATTGAGAAGAGAGGCAAAGGCACTTAAGAACACAGATGGTGCGAGTTAATGGAGTCCAGTTCTGTATTTAAGTGTGAAAAATGTGCAAGAACTAACAAGATGCTCTCTTAGTAACTGGAAGGTTTTGGAAGTTATAGCAAGTGGCTCACTGACAGACAAAGGCCTACTTAAACTATTAGACTTGCATTAAATTACTGAAGTAACGTTGAAACAGTAAGACAAAGGCTGATGAGTTTACAACCGTACTGAAGTAGCAGGGATTTGAATCTTATAATGATTAAAATTCAAACAATCACTTTACAAGTACACATTTCTTCAGTTGAGAAGTAAAATCCTTTAAAAAAATACTTCCAATAATTAGAGCAGACACAGAAACTTTCCTATTGAAACAATTGTGATAGGATTTTGGCAAATTTAAACAAGAAGTCACTTTTATTAGCAGTAGCTGATGTTTTTCTTAGAGAAGTTCTCAATCAATTCAGTTTTGGGCATTTTGAAAAAAATAAATCAGAAATTCTTGCAATAAAATTTGTCATGAAAATAAAAACGCATCTTCATTGAAATGCCAGCAGAAAAATATTCTATTGCTTCAAAAAAATAGTATATCCAATTAGACTTATCAATAACTTCCCATTTTCCACATTAATTCTGCCTATTTGCTACCTACAGTCTTGTCAGGTTTTTGTTTCTTTGGGTTTTTTTTTAAACTGCTGAAGTAATTTCTGCCCCTAAAATTTAGTGAAGCAGAGTTTATTTAATGAGCCATGATGAAAATTCAATAGATGTTGATCTGCTCTTGGAAAAAGAACACTATCAATATGAAAACACACATTTTCACTCTCTAAGGAAAAGATGATAATCAGTCAACATTACATAAAAAGAGTGTGAAAATATAGGTGCAGTGGGATTCAAACCTTCTATACGCTGTATACAAACTCAGATTCCACATGCAAGGAAACCACAGCACTGGCAAAGTCATCAACCTCAGACAGATGTTTGGGAATTCACTTATGTCTCACCAATGGGGAAATATAGAGAAAATCTACTATTGAAAAAAATTCAAAATTCAATCAACACCTCATATTATTTCATTACACACTGTCATGTGTCATATTTAGTATGCGATGCAATTTTTATTTTTGGCAATAGCGTGGTATGCTGTTTGTGGAACATGTGACCTTTTTAAAAAATTAATACTTCCCAGGAAACACAGAACAAATGAAATTATGTTACAATTGTCAATATTGTTCTTGTATATTTTTAAGTATTTTACTTTAATATTCTTCTGGCTTAAAAAAAAGAATACGGGGGTTGTGTAAAGTTCCAAATGAGGGCCTTGGAAAGACTGTTTATCTCAGGACACAAATGAGGACAGTTTTCTTCTTGTACTATCCCAGCAGCAAGCTGAAACACTGACTTGAAAAGAAAAACTCAACAGGAAAATTCCTAGCTTCCATGCTTAACATGACTTATACCTATTCCCACAAAATTCATAAATAAAACTCAAAATTAACTCAAGGTTGGCTGTTGCACATACTGTGTCAGGCCTTGAGTCCTTAGCTTCTAAGGATATTGCTACACTGACATCACCCATGCAGACATATTCATAAAAGCTTCAGAATAATGCTCTCAGCCACCACTAACAAACTAGCTGTGAGACTAATGAGTTCAAGAGTTGACTTTAAAACATGTCCAATACTCACAGAATCGCCTAGGTTGCAAGGGACCTTTAAGATCATCTAGTCCAATCATAAAAAACAAAATAAAACCAAACCAAACAAAAAAAAAAACACAGAAAAAAACCCTAACCAACCACTAGATCACACCAATCCTTGCAATTTTGAGGCTACACTGCTAACAGTATCCAAGCTGCCCAGCTTCAAATGAACAAGAAAAAACAGGAGACAGAGATTCCTAGTATCTCTATCTAAAAATTCACAGTATTGTGAGCACTGATAGGTTAAGTGTTCAGAAGCTACGTAACATCAACTCCTATCTATTGGCCACTTCCATGCGATAAGTGTATATATGCGTACTTATACACATATCTATATAAAAAAAAATACACACTGGCTAAGCATTTCAAGTGTGGACAAGTAAAGCCACTTGCAGAGCTATAAAAATAAACTTATAACTTAATTTCCTCTATTTCTTATAATAGGTGCTTTTTATTTATATTTAAAGAGTAATGCATTCTTAAGTAGTAGGCACTTATGCATGAAACACCTACCTAGTGTACCCACCACTGCATTTTTTAAACATTACCTCAGAAACATACAATTTGAGCATTACAGCCAGTAGCCTTCCAACCCTCAGAAATCAGATTTTTAAACAAGCTGTAAAAATTACATATATCTGTTATACCTTTGAAGTATAAATATGAAATAGTCAAACCCAGGGATGAAAAAGAATTTGCAAATGGCTTCTACTCTTTCTGTTCTCCATCACTGCCATGTATTTAACTGAAACAAACTGTAATGAAACTACCACTTTCAGAAGTAATAAAAACATCAATTTGACATGACAATAACTGAGCGCCTATCAATGACCGTATTTCCAAACATTAAGAGTTATATTGTAGTAACATAAAATAATAATCTACATGTTTAAGCTTAAACTATGTAATATTATGTCGGGCACTAAATAAATCCTTAGGGAAGAGCTGAAGTTTACTGCACTGTGAAGGTTGGAAGTTTGCATGTGTTTGCATGTATTTCCTCAAATATCGTCTGTAAATCCATTTCATGAAGGATTTTAACAAGTTCCTCATTTGTTTTCTTAGGCTGTTATATCTCTTCTTCTTAAGGTAAAAAATCCCAAAAGACCAAACCATAAACAAAACACATTTACTTTCATAGAAACAAATCAGTACTCAGATGACATTTTAATATTAGGTGGTTGGTATTCTCTTCTCCTTACATTGTCAATAAGGATTGTGGCTTACCTTCTCTGTTTAGTCCAAAGTTTGAGCTGACACCTGCGGCCACCCAGGTTGTATTCAGTTTAGCAGCTGCCAGACCTTAACTTTCTACAATAATTTTGCCAGCAGCCTTCCCTGATCCACAGGATCAGGTTTGACATTTAATCCCACTGGTAAAATATATCTATATTTAATCTCTACAATGACATTTGCCATGTTGGATGTCATATTACTTTTAAACTACTTGACAATTTTTCTGGCCAAAAGACCAGACTCTTTTTTCAAGATACTTACAAGAATAGCTCTTGCAAAAGAGTCCTATGATTATGGTTTTTTTCCACATTGCTAAGTTTAGCTGATACAAAAAATGCCTCCTGGATTTATACACCTTTTTATTTATTCTCTCAATAAGTCCTTTACATGCAAGAATAAATTTCAAAATAAAATGCACGTTTAAGAAAGTATAAGAAAAGGAATAGCCAACATCCTTACAATCATTTGTCCTGAGAAGTCACCACACTGATTGCCTGAAGAGACAAACTTCAAGTGTGACTTCCTGGCTTTTCTTCTTCCAACTGACAGAAATTGGCAAACACAGTACATTTATCTCATAAACTTTAGTTTTGTCTTTGTTTAAATGGCCTACAATCACAGAACAAGTTTTAGTGAATTAGTATCACGCTGAGGAGTTTCAAGCTATTACTGCACAGGTATAAACTTTCTTCACTAGAAAAGTTCTTAGGTAGTACACAGAACACATCTCTAGTATTTATGTGTGCTTTTGAAGCACACTTCCCAAATGTCCTGTTACTGTGCTTTGCTGCCCAATTCCAAAACGTTTCGGACTGCATGACCTGGATCCCTTTTGGAAAAAATTAAACCAGAAGGTTTTTAATGCATTCCAAGGAGTGCTATTGTGTATTCAGACCGTAGGACCAGACTACACAATCTGCAGTAAAATCCCTGAAACACA
This sequence comes from Gallinago undulata, assembly GCA_026546715.1. Classification (NCBI taxonomy): domain Eukaryota; kingdom Metazoa; phylum Chordata; class Aves; order Charadriiformes; family Scolopacidae; genus Gallinago; species Gallinago undulata. The sequence goes on from JAOTQQ010000032.1 coordinate 5,943,751, forward strand.
TACAAGATAAACATCAGGATTTCTGTGCCAACTGTTTCTCTTTACATTCCTACTACTGTATTGTAGTACTTGACAACTCGATAACTTTCCAGAGCTAAGAATTAAACCAGAACTACCCTGAGCACCAGAGAGGTACTACAACGTGACAGTGTGCATTCACTTCAAAAAAGACATGTGAATAGCTCAGAATTTTCAGTTTGGGTTATACTGCTCCTGGTTAAAGATCTGAAATGCTCAAAGCTGGAAATTCAACTATCAGTACTACATACAAATATGTTAGGCTATCAACCTCACAAAGTAAGGCTATCAACCTCGCAAGGTAAACCATCCTGATATCCATAACTCTTAATCACCTCAATCAAACAGAGTCAAGACAGAATCTGACTAAATGAACAAGAGTACTGGAGAATTCCCACCTTTTTCTCCAGTGAGTAGCATGTACCTGCTTGAGAATGAAATGGTAGGAAAGAGGAAAAGAGAGAATGCCTCATGCAGTAATGACAGACCTGACTGGTCTTAAAGTACATGGCAAAAACTGTCACTAGTTCTGAATCTTGGATAGTGCGCAGCTTACAGCTTTGCTAGCATCCCTGTGGTAGAGAAACATCAAGACAGGTGATCTCAATATTATAAAGCTATTATATATAACCTCCATGCTAAAGAGCTGTTTTCTCTACTGAAAGGGGCTCTTTTGTTTGTTCCCTGGATAATATTTTTCTAGATTTTTTTATTTCCTCTCAACGTACTGCTAAGTTAAAGATCATGCATAAACACACAGGAGAATCAATTATTTAAATGTTCAATGTCTCATAATGAGATTCTGAATGTCAACCACTATGTTCCTGACAAGCATCAACCTACTACAAGCATTAAATAAATCTTCATATTCTTGCCAACCACACAAGTGCTCTTGTAAATAATGGCCTCTTTTCAATTTATCTCTCAGTATTTTCTCTCTCCCTCTTCCTTCTTATTCCTTCCAAATACTCAAACTCCCTTTCCTACTCTATTCTCTTTCACTTATGTCTGAATCACACCACCTAAAATACATATTTATTTCCTTATACCTCTACTAATATTTACTCATCTGAACAATTAAACTACAGCTTATTATCCTACAGTACTGCATGAATAATGTTCTGCAGAAGAACAGACTCAGCATAACAATTCTTTCCGACTTTAAAACCTGTGAAAGTTCGTAATAAGCTTGTCTTTCTATACTGTTGCTTTTATTAGTACTACTAGTCAACTTTTTTTCCTCCTAAGACTTTAAAATTTTTAGCTATCCAGTTCTCTTTAGATATTGAATAAAGTATTGAAGTAAGGAAGACAGAAACTTGGGAGAAGCAACGTTATAGTAACAGGCACCAGCTTTCAAAATGAGCTAGTAATGTTAATGTTATCAATATCGATTCTTATTATCTCAAAGTAAAAATATTTGAGGATAAATAAATATATAATGTTATTCATGCATGAATGAGCTTCACTGTGAAGCTTCAGAATAGGAATAGCACATAAGCAGTATGGCAGCAAGAAGAATCAAAACTCCAACCCAAGCTCTAGAAAAAAAAAAAAATCTCATTGTGCCTGCATATTTCAATCCTCTAGACTAACTGTAAAGATTTTCTGTAGTCTGCTTAGCACACACACACTGAAGAGGAAAACTGAAATATGACTTGTTCAGGTCTAGATCATCATGATATCTCAAGTATATGGAAACCCTCGTATCACATTTGGTGTGAACTGAGTTCGTTCTTTCTGTAAGGATGATATTTTGACTACGTTTTTATATTTTCTAGACATTTTAAATCAAATTTTATTATGTTCTTAGTGCAATGCAAAGTCAGTCTAATTACAGCTACATATATTAAAAAGAAATCTTTATGCTATAAAATCTATTTTCCTAACTCTTCCCTTTCCTATTAGCTAAATAACAATGATTTGATTGTTCTGTCACTCATAATAAATTATTTTCTTTTTCCTCTGGTTTCAATATGAATGTAATGTCCTTTCATTCCAATTTTATAGAAGCATTTTGGAGCCAGCCTGCAAATTTCAAAGATTATTTTTTTTCTTACATACAACAGAAGCAAATGTGATTATGTATGGGAACACATGTAATCAATTTACATAGAAGAAGCAGTAGCAAGCAGCCAAACAAAAATAAAGTAGAAAATTCTCTACTAAGGTACATAATTATGTTTCAGAGCATAGCCAAGAGCAACAAACATCCCAAGAAAGTACACTCAACTGAAGAGCAACTCTAAGTTTTCCATTCAGTACAATTAAAAAAATTCTCTACTTTGAAGTTAATTTTTGTTTTTTAGATTGTTAACATAATATATCTGAATGCTTTATTATGGGCACTGTGTGGGTAATCAGGACTGATGCATACAACCAATGAAAAATTATACAATTATTTAGAAAAAATGCACAACTTTCCTCCACTGAAGTACTACATTTTCTAAGACTGTAGGATATGCAATCCTGCTATAAATAACTGCTATCAGTTAATTTACAGCTTTTAAGCAATGAGGATAATGTTTGTAAAGTTCTCTAACTTTAAATCATTCATTTTGGAAGAAATCATCACTTGGTTCAAATCACTATAGTCGGCGGAGATACTTCATTACAGGCTCTAAGGATCGATTCTTATTCTTCTTATTCTTTTTTTTTCCTACAGAAGCTGGAGGGTTTGCTTTTTTTTACTCAAGCTATATAAAAAATCAGGAATCAGGAAAAAATTAAAATTGGCACTATTTCAGAGCTGGTCTTGTTTACTGCTCCTCCCATTCATAGTCATGTAGAAGATATACAGTAATAAAATGTCTCCTGGTGCAAAAAGAGTAATATGGGACAGTAACAACAGAAAATATTTTATAACACTTTTTAAAGTGATTTAACAGCTGGAAAGAAGGAGAAACAATTAACAACGTAAGACTAGCCTGCTCCCAGTGAACCACCAGGAAATGTTATACATACTACTATAACTTTTAAATGAAAGCTCGGGGTACACAAGCTAAAAATTTATCTAGGACCACCAATTAATACTCTCAAGGCCTAGGCAGAATGGTAGAAAGTTAAACAAACAGGATTTCTCTTACCTTTGCTTATAGAAAGCTAGTCTGTGTGCCCATTTGCATATGGAGACTTACTAACTTAACTATTACCCAACCTATTTCCTAATAAAGACTTTCCTCACTTTGGTCTCAAGGCTGCCTTTATTTCTGTAAGCAGTAACAATTCCCAAAGAAACACTACTAAAACCTACAGTTTACTTTTTCCTTGTTTTCTTATGGTGAATGGGAAGGCCAGAGGCAGGTGGTACATCAAATACTAGACCAGCCTAACTTCTATAGACCTCCCTTCACTAAGGGAATTCACATCTGCCTGTTTGAAGGCAGCTCTCCATCTCTTTGCTGGCTGAGTGGAGCCAAGACCTCATCTTTGTCCTCTAGTAAATATATATACATGGCGATAATTCCCTAGAACAGGGAACTTTGTTTTAACTAAGGGTCAAGATTCAAAAATAATCTTGCAGAGATCTGCAATTTGCCTTTCATTTTGCGTTCAGTTAAATAAAAATTAAATAAAGTCATTTTGCAGCTAATATTTATCATTAGTTAGTAAAGTACAGCTTCTACAAAAGCTCACAGTGGCTGGATTCTAAGGAGATAGTAAGAATCAAAGCACTGAATACTAACGTTTCAAGAATTCAAGCCTTTTCAGAATTGTTTACTCAGTAAACAATCACAAGCATTACTTTATAAACAAGAAAAAGTCGGTTCTGCTATTATTTCAACATGTAAGAAATTGAACACAGAAAAAAATAGGTCAGTAAGGGAGTAGTAATAAGAATTTAACAGTAAATAACATAAATATTTGCCTCTTATTTTGATAAGTATGAAATACCTTGGTTGGTATAGCCTAATCTCTACACAAATAGTAAATATTTACTTTTCCCCCCACATGATTCATAGACAATTCTCAATTAACAATAAAAACTAAGCTACACTTACCCTTGTGTGGGTGCGAATATGCATCTTCAATCCATCATTCTTGCTAAAAGCTTTGTCACAGTAAGGACACTGGTAAGGACGCTCACCTGAAAATAAGAAAAACATTAAGTAAGTATGGCCTCAGTACATGAAGGCCTTGCAGCATGGTTATTTGTCAAACTGAGGTACTTTTTTCTGGTCTTGACTTCACACTCACTTAAACAAGAGATACAAGCACTAGGAAAATTACAAATAAAGGTCCACCTGAGCAGGATTGCAGGGCTGGATCAAAACATCCCTCTTTGCTGCTTTATTTTATTCTAGCAGCATATGAATACAGGGAGCCTTGGGGAAAAAGAAAAAAAAAAAGAGTAAGAAAGAAAAAAGAAAACACCTACTGCCCTTGCTCAAATCACATTCTACAGAGACTTACACATGGTGACTTTTATGGTTAGGCATTAACGGCTCCCATATATTTCTTCCATTTCACATCTGGTCATTATTAAAGCTTTCTGGGTGTCAGAATCCCAATGAAATACAGCATTAAAAAAAAAAAAAAAAAGAGTGGGTTTTGTATCTGAACTGTGTTAGAATCAAAACTAGTTAATCAAAAGTTTCTGCAATTTTTGTGTTGCAATTTATGACTTAAATGGAACTAGAAGGATGTTAGCATCTCCCTTGCAGCATCCCATATCTTAAAGGTATTTAGTTTAACGCTCCATTAAATTGGTGTCGTTTAGCATCGATTTTCTCCAACTCGCATTACTGTAATGTGGACACTGAGCTACACAGAATCACAGAGTGAAGGGTTTCTAAGGTAGCTCCATGATTAGGAAGAAGTGATAAAGCTTTATAATTCCCCAAGAGCATTTTCACTCCTTAGGCAATCTGCTGGAATCCAAGTCCATTGCCTCCTCTTACTGTACACAATGCTTTAAGAGTGAATATCAGGCTGTTTGTAGCAAAAAAACAGAGTTTACAAATTAAGACTATTTCGCTATTAACCAAATGGAATTTGTTCTAGTCAATCATAATGCTGAAGGTGTGACAGATCGTTATTTGAAAATACAATTTAAGCAAAGTCTATTCTACTAAATCAACGCACAGCTTTCTGTTCATGAAAGAATCTTTGCGCGTATAGAGATTCAACATAATCCAAATGTCAAACACTTATTAACACTCATACTCAATCCTGGAAAGTAGGTAAGTAAGATTAACTACATTTTACAGTAAAAAAAAAAACCCACCAAACATATTTCACTGATATGTCAAAGATCAGAGTGCAAACGAGCAGCAGTAACAGAGACAAGCAGTTAAAGCTCGACAGTTCTGACTTGGAGAAAGGAAGCCTCGTCTCATCTTTTCTCCACATGAGTGTGCCTCCATGATTGCTCAGAGGGAAGATACTGGATGTTTTCTCTTTCTTGGGAACAAGATATCAAAGGACCACAAAAAGTATGTAATGGAGACAGATTACAGAAACAGCTCTTCAGAAAGACTTATTGTGAATACAGTACAGCTGATCAACTGATAGTCACTGTTGTTATATCTCCATATAGTGCCAGGTTGTGTAGATGTTTGAGGGCAGCTGACATTAGACAATTATTTAAGTAAGGGGATAAGGGAAAAACAACTATTTAGCAGATAAACTATTCTGTTCTTTTCTGTCTTTTATTACTGTTTAGATAACTGCTAATGACAAGAACAAAAAAAAAAACTGTGTAGCAAAGTACTTGTGAAATACAAATATTTTTCTCTTGTATTCTGTCATCTCTCTCAGAAAGCACAATTGCGTGAATTTGGCTTTTTTTTTTTTTTTGGATGATGACCAGAAGTGCTGTGTTTTATCTGTGTTTTCATTGAGCAGTTTGAAATATGATTCTCTCTCATGACCCTCAATGTCTTTAATCCATGCCTCAGAAATTCAAACACTCCAACAGTTGTCAGTACTCAGATATTTAATTAATTCAGCCGACATTTTTATGTTTTAGGGCTTTTGAATGTAGAAGTTAAAACTCTCAGCAGTTTGCAAGCAGATGAGTGTTGAAAGGTAGGAGTTGTACTTCCTCCCTGTCTCCCCCATTCTTGAGTCTCCTTTAAGAGAAAGACTTTTGCTTTCAAAGGATGGCTTTGAGCTTGTCTGAAATGGATTAAGTGTCCTTCAGAAATTAACCATGGAGACCATGGTACTTGATGAGCAAGTTCTTAAAAGCTTTCAGCAGATGCCAGTAGAGGGCAACAGTATGACTTCATATCAATACATTACACCTGAAAAAGTCTAGCTTCAAGCAGCTGCTATATACTGTAAATTACCAAAAATCTCTGCTGTTCTGAAAATCGAGTTTCCTACGTAACACAGACTGCAAACTCTGACTTGACATTGATGCTTGGTGACACTCCTATTTCTAAATTATATAAACAACTTCTCATGCACTTGTGCCATTAAAAATTTTCAGCAAAACAACTAAAAAGATGACCCCAAGTAATTTTACTATTGCTCTTAGGTTATTTTCTTTCATCTAATCTTTGTACCCTGTATGCCCAAAATACATGCAAGTGCTCTTGTGCTTACATAAGCAACTGTTTCCCCTGTGCATACACAGCTTTGAAATGCATAACTTACCTTCTACCTCAAAGAGTTTTATGATTTTTACAATTAAATGTAAAATTTAATTGCATAATTAAATTAAAACTATCTGTGGGCCACTTAAAACAAATCTACGCTTGCAACAGCCATGTTTCTTAAAATAAATTTCTTTGTCTTACTAACCAATTCAAAGACAAGTTTGTGCCACTATTTAATAAACATATGGATATTTATAATTTTTTTAAATAAAAAAATTCTTGTATTTTAAGATTATTTGACCTGTGAACAAGAGTAAGATTCCCTTCATTTCACACCAGCCAATTGAATATATGATGTCTAATTTTAACTAGTTGTTCTAAATCCCAAGAATAAAAGAATGAAAGGATGAATTGCTCTCCGGATAGAGCCCGTCTGTTGTCTTAGAACTGAATTAACTGCCCTCTGGCAATGTATTTTTTTCTCTGTTTGCTGTCTCAGGAGCCTTTAATGTGATTTATATAAAAAAATATGGATAATGTAGGGGCAAAATCTTTTAACTTCCAAATACATTTCAAAACTTTAATCCTAACACTTCACATTTAGAAAATATCTGGAAAAAAAAAAGGCCTGACCTTCTATGTTGCTGTTTGCAACTCTGAGACTACAATCTGCCCTTTTCACTAAAACATTTCACCAGGCTTTCTACTTCAGTACAGTATCAAAATCCAGTAGGCATATTAAATACATCTTAACTTTACAGTTTGTCCAGTCAACATGCCCAGAAGTAACATTGTGAACGTAAAAATAACTAAGAACAATTACCATCATTAAAACACCAAAACATTCAAATAAGACAGATGTAACAAATGCGACATTTAACCTTAAGTTACAGCTAGCTGTCATGTCCTTGCTGTCCAAGAACAAACTGCTCAACACATTAATGGCACTTCTGTACAAATAACCCCAAATAAATAATCCATGGATAAACGGCAATGGATTTAATATAATTCAAAGTCTAGACATTCTACTTCCAGAATTCGTATGAACAAAAACAAAGCTTTTAACATAATAAAAATAAATGTAACCCTAATACAAGGATTACAAAAAACAATACCATGATTGAAAACCATATGGGATTTTGATCTGAAAACATATCATGATAGAATTTGTATCTTTTTTTTTTTTTCTCAAGTGTGTTCATCTCTAGCTTGAGATCACAATACCTACTAAACCTTAATGTAGCATAAAAAGCCAAACACCAGATTCTTCCATTCCAGTTCAACTCGGGATGGACAGTTTCCTATGAGACATTTGCAATCAAAGGTGCTGTAAGGCAATATTTACAGTGAGTTTAGCACCCGGATTTTCCAAATTATAATCACCCTGAGAGCAAAGCAATTAAGAAACAAAACAAAATACCTGTTAGTTTTTTGGGACTTCAGTGGCTAGAGCTAGATATTTAATAAAGACTTTGAGACATAATAATTCAAATTACTCTCATATGTTGTTATTTTCACATTGTATTTTGCATTCTCTCTCATCACCTTAGCCACAGAAAAAGCTAATTACAAAATCAGGCAGAAACATGATATAAACACCAATATTAGTGATTACTTTGAAACAATGATCTGAAGTAAAATCAAGCAAATATATATTTTGCAGGTGGCAAATATATTCCCACCAAATCAAACATGCAACATAGAAATAGTCCTAATGTGAGAACAGGAACAAAAGGTCTGAGGAGAACCACAAACCAAAAAAGAAACAGAGGCAATGAGAAGAAAGTCAAAGGCATGCTAAAGTGTGCATTTGATGAACTACTACATTCAGTTTTGGAAGCAGTCTCACACCGCTCTTTCAAAGTACATACAAGCATTATTTCTATTTCATTCCATTAAATTTGTAGTCATATTTACTGTCCTCATTCCCATGCAGGTTGTTTGGTCACTTGTATATGATTGTCATTTATGTATGTTAGCCTTTATGTATGAAATCCCTGGCTTTGTGTCTTTATTGGAACTAAACTGCTGTATTAAGAAATGAAGAATTTTAATTACACAGCAAAATTGGCAAGGTTTTTTTCTATACTTTTTAATATGTTTGTGCTTGGTCAGTTGTGGTATTCAGTGCCACTGGTCTAGGTCAGCACTCACAAACATCAAAAAAAGACTTATGACAGACTGCACTGAACATCAGGTCATGTGCAATGTGTGTAACTTAAAAGGAATTGTTTTCTTCTGTTTTCTTAAAAAAAACCCCAACATTATTATGGCAATGTCGTCCCTCAGAATCTTCCACAGATCTAAATATAGTTCTTTTTCAGATGCTGAAGTACTTAGTATAAAGATTAAAAGGTTATTTTTTAAAAAAATATGAATGTATTATCAAAACATCAATTATCGTAACAGTTACAATAAAGTATAAGCCTTTTTAAAGGCCTTCAGACTGGGGTAGGGGAGAGGGGAAGAAGGTAGACTGCACCATCACCTAATTGTGGTGGAAAAAAGGCAGCTCACCTGGGGAGGAATTTGGAGGCAAAGGGGCCATCTGGATCACACATGCAACACTCCATACCAGGTGATCAACAGGGCAGCCCAGAATGGGAATTGCAAGACTTTTTTAGACAGAGACAATCTGGGGTGATGACAGCATTCAACAGCAAGTAACAATGGGCAAAAGGTTAACGGATATAACAAAATCATAATCTGTGACATATGCTTTAAAACATTAACTGTTCATATAGAGCTTTACACATTTATCCTCAACTGCTGTTGCTCTGTACATAGTGTTCCCATCAAATTGAAAAGGAAGTTTGTGTCCTTAACTGTGCAGAATTCAGTTAATGCACGATACAAATACGTGCCCACACACAAGAAACCTGAGTACACAAAACTGTATTTCTCCTACATGAAAGGAACTTCGAGTTAAAATCGAGTTAAATAGGAACTCAAGGAACCAAGTGATTTCAACAGAACCTAAATTAGAAAATGCCAAAAAAAACCAATTATTGAATGAAATTAAATATTGACACTTTAAGAAAATATTCAGTAAATTTCACCACCTTGGTGTTGTACAGCATGTCAAATGGTCCTTGAGAATACAAACACTTCTTCAAAATAATGAAATTTCCTCTTGTGTAGATGTGGCAGTTTTCTAGAAACCAAGCAGCATTTTCAAAAGCATTTAATACCCTAGGTCTCTCCAGCATTTTTATAATTTTGACCAGGGATTCTAGGAAGGGAAAATAATGGAAGAATAATCAAGAAACTTGGCAAACTGCAGCAGCTAGCTGCTCTCTCTACAACACCTGGACTAGTTTTAATCTGGACTAGACAATAAAAAACAGTGATCTGGCACATACAAAATTGTGGCCTACCCAATTTTCAACCATTAAACACTCATAATCCAACACTTTAGAAGGTACAGAGGTACCCACCAAGGAGTAGCTTTCTCTTGCCAGGAACCAAACAACTTTGCCATTTGAAAGACACAATACTTGGGGATGTCAGCTGAGACAAGACCCAGAAACATCAAATATATGTGTAATTCTACACTCATAGTCAGCCAGATAAAGAAAGGGATAGCTCTTTGACTCCTCTGAGAACACTCCTGTTGCCTGAGAGAAATGGAAAGACAGTATATAGCTATGGGTCAAATTAGACACATTTCTTACTCATTCTTCATTTTAACCAACATTCAAACCTGGCAGACTTTGATATTTCTGCTTTTTTTTTTTCTCACTGATGATCAACAAAACTAAGCCCGTGTGTTTGTGAACGTCTTCTAACCAAACCCCAATACTTGTGTATTTTCCAGGCACAAGGGAGAAGTAAAATGGATTTTATGCGAGTCAACCAAATGCATTTGCCACTCACTAGAAAAGGATACACATTTAATAAGAAAAAACCTCAAATGCTATTTTTCTCAAAATAAGGGAAAAACAGATTTCTCTAACCATTTTTTTTCTATTAACACTCTTTCTTGTAACTAATTAGTCAAGCCGTATTATTTGAGGTGCAGAAGCAGTGTTTTTTTCACAACTGAGAAGGTTTTTCTGCAAAGTTTTGGGTTTATTCAGAGAATTCAGACTACCTGTAGTTAAGACCAATAGTCAAAGTGTTTGCCCTATCTGTTCCATAAAAATTATCATGATATAACTAGGTTTTAGCTATTTGTAACTAAATGAATTATGAAGAAGTAAAGGACCATACAAAATAAGAAGGCTATCTGAATCTGTACAGTAAAGCTTGAACTACCATTATTAATTATTTACAGACTTTCGTCAGTTCTACAGTGGTATCAAGATGTTAGTCACAAATAAAAACCCGACACACTTACTTTAAAGAATAAAATTCTTTGCATCTATCAAATCTATCTACCAAATTAAGCAGTTTGGTTTCCCCATGAATGAAGCATTAGAATCTATGACTTCAGTGAACCCAATGGTCAACCAAATCTTTTAAAGTATACGCATTAATCAATCAGTAATTCATTTGATCTAAAGATGTCATTAGGATTCAAATAATCTATCCCTTATAAGAACATGTCTTCATTCATGGAAGAAGCCAACAAGAAGCTGACAGCTGCATGAAACTTCACAGGTACTTTTAAAGATTTAACTGTTGTCTGGAGATAAATAGGACAATGATGTATAAACTGAAAGGTTTAGAAATGCAGAATTCTTACCTTTGAGGCCTTGTGCAAGCTCCTTTAAATTCAGTAGATAAAAGAGAGATCATTTATAAGTTATTGAATAGAAACAACCTATCTGTAGACATTTGCAAGCTGTTCACTGACTAGAGACAGATACATTTTTTCACATACTTCATTGTGATATAAAAGGAAGTTCCTTCCAGCTTCCCTTTTATCTATTTTTTTTAATGTAGGAAAATATAAATTACTTACAAGATAATTTACCAGAAGTTTTGCTAGAACGAGGATCCTGGCTGTACGTTATTTCTAATGTACATGAATAAATAGTTGCCTATTTAGCTATTAAAACTTTAGAGACATTTTACACAGCAATAAACAAGAGTTATACTGTACCTCAACTCATTACTTCCTTTAACTACTCTGAAGTCTTTTATGCCCATAGATGACTGAACTACTGTTTAATAGCCAAAGACTTTTATTATAACCCCACAACCAATATTTTGTTTGGTTGCTCAGGAATTTTTACATGGAAGTGCAAAACGTGGACCTAGATTTTTAGGCAGTTGGACCTTATATATTTTAAATATGCTCAAATGCCTACTTAATCAAATTGTAGAAACGTGACTACAATGGCAAAGTTAGGACTATAAGATCAGGCTCTCAATGCAGAGACATCTCAAGAAGGCAATCAGCACCTCAAGTTATAGGGGACCAGTACGATGAAATGTTTTTCCAGGATTATGAAACAGTCTTAATTATGAAAATGGAAATTGAAAAGGTAAGCTCAACTGTGTTGACACAAAGGATATAGAAGTCCATGATCTGAATGCTTTTTGCTGTTTTAATGTAATCTCATGGTATTATGTTTTACTCATGTATACAGAAGCAAAAAAGAACCTTCTCAACTCATGCTTACAAACTAAAATGGGTTTTTTTTCCACATACCAAGGAATATAGCATGTAAGAATGCCACATTAAATCATGGGTTTTAAATGGCTTAGAATAGAAACATTAATCTTTTCAGAAAACATTTAAGACAGATCATAGAACAGTTTGGGTTGAAAAAGGACCTTTAAAGATCATCTTGTCCAACCCCCCTGCAATGAGCAGGGACATTCTCCGCTACAGGTTGCTCAGAGCCCCATCCAGCATGACCTTGAATGTTTCCAGGGATGGAGCATCTACCACCTCTCCAGGCAACCTGTGAAGTCACATATCTGGGCAAGATATACAGTCATAGTTATCTTAGTGGCTATTTATCAGAAGTTTAACTAACTGTGATGGAAAAAGCAAAGTAAGGTTACTTTTTGTAATGCTTACATGTGTAAGCATTTTCTGGAAGACATGTATGGTCATTAGTGGTCCCTCACCAGTCCCTATATAATGGAGCACAGTTAAAACATTCGAGTCTCTTAACTCAATGATAAACTTACCTGCAAATATAAAATACCTCACAACTTTCACTGTTGCACAACTTTATGTGCTAAATCCCAAAGATGGAAGGGATTAGGATACAACTACTTACAAAAGTAACAGTATAAAAATCAGACAGATAAAATGCATGTGTGAAGATATATATATATATATATTACACAAGCACACACAAACACACACCCCAGGAAGCAATTAACAGATTTAAATACTATGTCTAAGTCAAGAAAAGCTACACAAACTGCAGCCCGTAACTGTTAACACTGAAAGTTGCTTGAAACTTTAGGGAAGTAAATAACCTCCTGACTCCCAGTTTTCAAGCCCAAGGAGCAGGCCGTAGAATTTCTTTTAAAATTTATGAACTAGCCAAGGAATTTATATCACAGTCAGAGGATTCTTTTGCTGAATTAACCCCAGTTCCCTCTGACCCTAAGAAGTCATAAACCAACAGGATACAGCAGAGGGAGAATGTGCTATAGTGTTTCAGCTGACCTACAGAGTGCTGCCTCTGTCATGCCAAGGCTGGAAACCCAAATGATAAATTACAGAGCAACATGCAAGGTTCAGAAGCAAACATCAACCCCTTCCCTCTAACATGCACATACAGACACGTTCCCTCACCCCAAACCAGCTCAGTTTCTGCAAAAGGCCAAGTACTGTTAAGGCTCATTTGCAGAGTCTTACTCTAAGAAAAGAGGGAAGAAAATTGCTTATTGAGGAAGCATGCATACGTCTGTCAGTAACAATATGTAAGACAACATGCTGTGTATTAAATAAAAGCCCAAAACCCATTGAGCTTCTCTTTTTGTATATGGATTATTAGGCATATCAAAAGTACAGTTCCAAAGCAGAACCAGGAGGGTAACCAAGAACCTTAGCTTTTATAAAGAATGGCTTTATAAATTAAAAAAAGGATAAAAATTAATATACAAGTCTCTTGAGAAAGAGCTCTGCCTGGTTTTATTTTGTAAATACAGAACAAATCCTCTTATTCAAAGTAGCTAATAAAACAACGTCTAGCTGACCACGTTCACAGAAAATGGGATAACACAAACGACTGCAATAGGACCTCATATATAATCAGCTGACCAAGACACGAAGGTCTTTGCAATATTTACACTTATGGTATACTGCTTGGTGGCACCAAAAGTTTAGCCCCAGTTGAAGGCTCACCTCTTGAAAACAGACAGTGGCTAGTTGTTTCACCTCTAGCTCAGAATGAAAAGTGATACTTTGAAGTCTAACCAAAGGAGGAACAACAAAAGAAAAAAAGAGGGCACAGTTCTGAATTGTTCACAGTTCTGAATTAAAACCACAGCATTTAATGGATATCAAAAGCATGAAGTATTCAACACAGCAATATTTAGAAACCAAACATCCATCACTGAGTAAGAAAAAGTTTGTGGCTCCACTGTTTGATGAACTGAAAACTTCTTACTGCTCAGAAATTCCCTGAAGAGTTGACAATGATTTTCACAATGCAGCAAACTTTATTACTAGAAGCCATCAAAGGAGTACTCAACTTTTTTGTACCATTTGCAGACAACACAGATTCCGTTCACCAACTACCCTTACTTTCTTTGGAAATGATGCAAGATATTCCTCATAAAGCTGTGCTTGCTCAGGCCCACTGAACTTTGAACAACGATTTCCTCTTGTTATTAGTCTGCATGTATCATGATCATGAACAACTTGTACCGTGCCTGAAGACTTCAGCCAAGTCAAAACCACCTCTCCAGAAGTACAACATAATCTAACTATGGCATTTTCTCACTAAACTTCACATAAGGCATTTTGCCATATAACTTACAGATTATTATTTTTTTTTTCAAACCACAAGTCACTACTTAGCAACAACTCCACTTTTCCCCCCCTCCATTTCATCATGACAATCAAGAAATGGCCAGGAATTATAACAGAATGGCATTAAAAACAACCACAAAAACGCATTTCATTTGATTCTCACAGTGAAGAATGTGAATCACAAAATTGTCCGCCAAAGAAGTGATTGACATCACAACAGCAGCTAGGCTAGAAGAGGAAAGGATCAGTTTATTTATCACAAGTCATTACAAATGAATTTAGCAAGGCATTTTTTCTGAACGAGTAACTCTCTTGCAAATGCATGCTTCTAGTTTTTTAAGTAAATAAAGAAGCCTTGAAAGTTTCCCTCCTATCGCAGTGTTATTCTTTCATAAGTTGTTTTCACACTGCGTATTCCCCTAATTCCAGTGTGTATCATCTCCTGGCCAAGTTAGTTTCTCCCACCATGTTTATTTTGAAAATGTACTGGAAATCTTCAGTGCCCTTCTAGTAAGTTCAAAATGTCATAGCTTACTGATTCTTGTAGAATAGTGCCTACAAAATTTACAAGGTTCTGTGGTCAAGGTTAGAGGTCTCTAGTGTGTGGCTTCATGAAACTCACCTTAGCCTAACTCCTAAATTTAGGAAAGCCTGCTTGAGAGAGCCAAAACATTAAATGTTACTGGTAGCAGCACACGTGTAAAAAGCATTTTCACTCAGAGAGCTACAAAGCATTTTCCCAAGAGCTATCTAGACTATCAACTAGAAAAACTAGGACCTTTCTACTCTGTGCAAACTGATGTGTAACATCGACAGCACTCAAAAAACATACGTAACATTTAAGGAAAAGGCCTGTGAAATACAGAAAAATAAAAGCACCACTCCAGTAAAGGCAATAAAGCAGACTTGCCTGCAAGAAACATTGGAATGTGAATTTGGAGATTTTAATGAAGAATTACAGTGACATTTTGATATTCCTTTAAGCGGGGGGGGATGGGGGAGGGCGGGGGGGGGGACGGGGGGACACAAACAACTTAAAATAGTCCAAGTTTTCATGAAACTCTAGTATGCCAAAATATCAGAAAATTAAAGGGTAATGTAGCTCTTCTTGGGATGGGCAAGGTAAGGTAATGAAATCTCTATAATTAAAACAGCAAAGTAACTTCATAAAAAAGTTAGCACAGATTAGAAATCGAGGCAGTCATATTTCTAGAAGGCTGATGTGCTAAATGACTAACATTACTATTGAATTGCTGTCTTTTACTCTTGTCTAACAGAGCCATTAAAGTACAGCCCAGGTGGGTAAGTTGTTGGTCCTTCCAAAAGGCACAGTCCCCAAGTGATCTCTAAATCCTCACACCATGTGCTCCGTAAGTGTTAGGTGGTTGTTTTTTTTTTTTCCTTCCACTTCTCTGCATCTTCAGGAAGCCAAAAAAAAAAAAAAAAAAAAGAGAAAAAGAGGACAGAAGACTGAAAAGAAAAACAGAACAGGTGAGACTTGTCAGGAAGGACTTTGAAAGGAGTTGATAAGGTGAATTTGTAGAAGAAAGAACAAGAATAAAGAGGAGGAACGAACTGCTGCATTGTGATTCTGTGTCTTGCCAACTTTGACCTTCAGTGTCTTTTGTGTCTAGAATTATACAGTTTATGCAAACTATCTGAGCAGAAAGCATATACACTCGCTTATATGTATATATTCTTATACAGCTGCTATGAGGGATAAATGCTCCAAACATGGAATTTAGTAAAGAATAAGAGCTAAAGATAAAAGTCAATTTTAGTCAATTAGGATAAAAATTAGCTAGTGTCTATCGCAATCAAATCCAAAAATCACAATATATCAAAAACTACTAAAACCTGTAATCTTAACAGGTGGTTTTGATAGATTGAAGTGATTAAGACTTTTGCAAACATAGTAGAAATCCAAATGATTAAACACACCAATCCTGTCACCTCCCTGCAAACCAAATTTGCTTATGCAAAGTGAATAGAATGTCATAAGAAGGTTATTTGTTAACTGATGCTTTGACTGCCAAAGGCAAATCTATACCATTTTATGTTGGAAACAAATTATCACAAAGAAACCCCCTTCACTTGCCTGCCACTTATTTGAAATTAAAACATAAGCTCACAAAACAAAACCTATCAACATGACAACGCAACTAATGTACTTTCAGTGTTCACAGAAGCACATATATAATAGGATAGGGAAACAGTAATGCAATGTGGGTGGCAATATAAAAAAAGTTGCATAACTCAGACCCAGGAATATTAGATCAATGCAACGAGTCAGATGGTGCAACAGAAAATAAATTTTGAGTTAAAGCATGGTCAAGGTAAAACATCTGGTAACATGCAGGTTGTGATAAGGTCAGAAGTTAAATTAATATGAAATCAGAGTTTCAAAACACCCTAGAAGTGGCAGAGATGAATCAACTCGTATATACATATAAATATTCATATATACACTTTCATGCATAATTACCGTTGAGAACAGAATCCAGTTAAGTAGGTAAAATGTCTGAAAAAGCTGCTCTTAGGCCCACCTGTAAATTTGCAATACTGTTTGTAGATGGACAAACTGTGGACATACAGATATCTTGTTATACATTTAGAAAAATCTTCTCTGTCATTACAATAAAAAACACTGTACCTGTATGGCTTCGAATATGAACTCTCAGTGTTCCATTGCTTGCAAACTTCTGCCCACAATATGGGCAAATCTTCTCTTTTTCTCCTGTGTGAGTCTATATGCGGTGGGAAAGATAAAAATGAAAGCTTCAGCATAGCTTTAAAGGAAGTGAAATATGGAATATTTAAACTGTACTAACATTGACCACTATTATCTCCATCATATATTTTATACCATCACATCAGGCAGAGATTCTAATGAAATAGCTATAAGTGTTCTTTCAATTTTCTTTTAAAATTTCTAAACAAATTTCTTTATTCATGGCAAAATAAACTGGCTTTTCAGTTTCTAAGTTTACTATTTCCTAAATAGTTACTGTTAAAAAGGCCCATCTCACCTTTGTGTATTTTCATGGTTGCAAGAATAAGACACTTGTTCTTCAGTTTGATATCTGTGATAGTGGTTTCTAAATCAGCAAATAATAATTCCATTACCTAATAAAATTAATCTTCATAAATAGGTCTATTTTTAAAAGTTTATAATTTCACAGAATTTTTATTATATTATAAAGTGTAGTGAAAAGAGTTTACTTAACGTAGTGTAACTTTCCCTGTTTAAAACTTGAAATGGAGCTTTAAAATGTTTCTATGGAGATTTGTGCACATGGTTTCTGACTCTCACAGGAATGAAACACAGCCATCAGTTCATCTGAGGTATGACAGACAGCAATCTTTTAAAGTGCAACTTCTCAGTTATTTCAGTCAACATAAATTGCATACTGGATCCTATCTAGTTTGTAATAAATCCTAGAATCAGATTGCAGTTAGAGAACTGATCAAGAGAAGTATATTGTAATTGTCAACATCACTAAATCATACACTGAGCTTATCTTTTGAAATCAAGCTTTTAAGACTACAGCACCTTGCTGATATAAGAAGTATTTCAAAACGGGGAAAAAGAAAACCAAAACACAACTCTCCCATCTGACCTGTGCAGTCAACAGCCAGATCACCTTGAAGTAAGTTACATACATGGGTTCTTGTCATTTTTCACACTGTATTTTCAACGCCCAATTCTGAAGATTTATCAGCCTATTGAATAACTTTAATTGTGAATGCTCTTTTAGCAGAGAATTTTTGATTAGTTCACTTATAAGTGTTAATTTATGTTATAAGTGTTAATTTAAATGGCATAATTATACAAATTATTTGTACAGCCAGCTATTTGGTTTCAAGCTTTGCACATGACTCTCTTCACATAGGGAAATTAATTCTTATTTTTATGAAAGCCATTGAAGTGACATAAAATTCTTCATTACATTATAAAAACATTATCTCACATAGTACATATTACGCTGCAGCTGAAGAAGAATATATGAAATATCATTTCAATATTTGATGAACTTGCAGAGTTTTCACTCCCTGACACTAGCGATATGCATGTTATATCCCTCTTGATCAAAAAATCAAAGGATTTTCAGGAGCAATACATTACAACTACAAACAAACAGTGAGCCCTAGTCTGACAGCAGCAAAACCAACAGTAATTACAGTTAAGAAGGAATGTCAACAAAAGAATAGTGGTAAACAATAAACAGTAGCTGCTTCCCAATAAAACACAACTACATAAGTGAATATGGCCACTTTTAACATGAAATACTACGTCATACTGCACTTTTTAGAAAGGAATTTGAGGAACAAAAGTTTAAAAGTTTATGCAGACCTCATCAATTACTCCCGGTAATATTTTTGATTTTGGGATGTTATGATCCATCTTCATATGACCCTTCACAAATAAGTTCATCTGAAATCAATGTATTGGCATGATAGGCTAGGTCTGTTACTCAAGTGATTAAAACAAGTACATAAGGATGAAAAGGACTGTGTTTTTTCCAAACAAATCAATTTGTCTAATAAAAAAATACTATGCCTTCCTGAAGTCTTGTTCCTCAAGCGTACAATCAGAAACAAATCACAAGTTTATTTTCTATATCCTTTATTCTTGAGTTTCTTAGGCCAATATAGTCAGGCTTACAAAGAAATGTGGTTTAATACTCCTTATTCTGAAAGTAATAGAAGAGAGGAAGAGTATCCTATAAAGTTCTCTCTCTATTACAGCAAAACTCATTTGATTTCACAGGCCAAACAACAACTGATGAACCAAGTTATTCAAATCTCAACCATCTTACTGAAGTCTACAAAAAAGGCAAACCGTTTTCATTCTAGTTCTAATGCACAGGAGAAAATCTTCCACTTAAGTTTATCTGGGAGAAATACACCTTAGTTACATAGTTATGTCAATCACAGGCAGCTTTATTTTCCAGCAACTATAATTACTAAGTAACAATGCATATTAAATATGAGACAAGCAGCATTTAAAACAGACTGAAGACAGACAGACAGCAAATGCATTAACATACATTTAATGGAAGATCAAGACCTTTAAAAGATCACAAAAGAAACTGATGAGACTTTGTTCCTAGTTGGTTCCATTACTTTTTGCAATCTATAAATATGTTAAAAATCAAACACACATTAAGGAGCCAGTGCTGTGCACTATGTTAGAGAATTCAAAAGTGCTATCTGCCAATAACTTGACTTCAGCTCCAAAGACACGTACTAGTTCCCATACCTGTAAGACAGGAGAGTCCTACGGAGTTGGAAAGACAATGACAGACTCCGTTACATTTTTTCTTACGTTTTAAATAAAGATTTCTGATGTAACGCAGAGTACTCACCATAATCATATGCTGAAAATATTGTACTAAGTAACTCAGCTACACTCAGTTTTGTTACTGCAATTTTACATGCATATATGAAGTGCATACTATACAAAAAATAACATACACACAATGTTTTTCAACAAGCTCTCACAATCTACATTTGGTGGCAACACTGAAGCTGATTTTCCTCAGCAGATTTGTTCTTGATTCAACTATTTGCTTCACATTTCTTCCCTGTAACATAAAACTTACCTTTAGGCCAATCTAGTGTGCAAGCTTTCTTCTAAAGTTTACCCCAACTCCATTGCAGAGATCAGTTAGAGCAGTGCAGCAAGTCCCACCCTGATGCTGGAGTAACCTACAACCAATTTATACATATGGACCTACTGCAGACTCTGCATGCCACCAATGACCCCATTATTGCAATTAGCACTTTAGAATGTTTAGCACCATCACAGCTTTTTACTGAAAAGCCAGAAATGCAGAAGCATCTGGGGATTTTATCTTTATTCACAACCTCAAGGGCACAGAAGGAATGACAGAACTGTTCTACTCACTTTTTTATGACTCTTCAGAACTGAGGGTGTCACAAAAGCTTTGTCACATAGATCACACTTGTATTTCTTATGTCCATCATGTACAACTTGAATATGAACATTTAATGTGTCCTTTCTTTTGAAAGTAGCATCACAGTGGTCACACTTGAAGGTCCTCTCACCTTATAAAGAGGAAAACAAGGTTTAAAGATACCAGATTTTTGTGGAAATACAC
Source organism: Gallinago undulata (assembly GCA_026546715.1). NCBI lineage: Eukaryota > Metazoa > Chordata > Aves > Charadriiformes > Scolopacidae > Gallinago > Gallinago undulata. Next base: position 5,964,327 of record JAOTQQ010000032.1, read on the forward strand.
TAACACTTATTGTTTCAGAAAAATGAATAAAAGGAACAAAGACAAATGAAAAGCTCGGTCCAGGGAACAGAAATTAAAGAATTATCACATCAGGTAAAAACATCATTGGGAAATTAAGAAAGTAGAAAATAGTCATCACAATAACATAGCCTGAAATGTGAGATTATACTTTATAGCCAAAGGTGAAGCGGCAACCAGTGGAAACGGCTTCCAGTGAACTGAAGCACAGGTTTTATCAACACCTCCAGTAATAGACTCACTTTACGATAACAAGCAAAAAGATGAAATAAGATAAATAAAAAAGGCTTCATCTTTTGAAACTGAAGTGGTAAAAGATATCTTCCTGAACTTAAAAGAATTCTCAAAACAAGAAATACTTGCTCTGAGTAACCTATCTCATTCACATCAATAGAGGCAAAGATGAAATAATTTTTAAATGTTGCAGCAGTTTTACTATTCAAATCATGGTGATGTGGTTGAAGGTCATGGCAGAAGTCACGTTAATACCGCTAATAGTTTTAAAATTCAATTAATTACCTAAAAGAGGGGAAGAGACATTACATTCTGAAAATCGGCATACCTCTTTTGAGAGGAAAAAAAAAAATGATTCTTCAGAGAAATCATTATAATGAACCTTCTCTTTATCACTATGAACACAGTAGAGAATATTGTCTTCTATGTCTTAACTTTTGACTAAAATTATAAGTTAAACATCTGCAACATAGCATTCATTCAGGAATCCAGAGTCTAAACTGGAAATCAGATGCCTATACCCCAAGAAACTTTCCAAGCAACTCCATTACAAAGTAAGATCACCATAATCTAAGGACTATCCTCCACTTCTTACTTTTCAGGGCAGAGGTCTCATTTGCAGCTCCTCCATGAATAAGAAACAGATTTGAATAAGCACAACCTACTTTTTCCAATAGCAATTACGCACATATAGAGGTACTTTTATTTCCTTGTTACAGCTCCTTAAATGCATGTAATACACATAAGTGCAGCTTATCAATACAGCAGTGCCTTAAGTACCCACAAACATTCCAAAAACTAGATAACCTGTTTCTTTCCCCTACTCCAAGCTTCTCATTCTCTGTTGGTTTGGAACCAAAAGCAGTTTTGTCTTGGATGACACAAGAAGTATAAACTAAAAAGTATTAGAGTGTAAGATGTCTTATCCTAAAATACTTTCAGTGTAGCTATTCAGGAAAATCTTCAAGGTCAACAAGGATGAAATAGAAATTTGATTTGCTGTTATGTAGAGGTTTAACGCTGACACTGCTTCTCACTGTTCAGTCAATACTTCAATCCTCATCTTAGCAACATGAGAGTACACCATTAACAAAGTAAAGTCATTATTTTTACTGGAGTAACATCCATTTTTCTACTGCTCCAATAAAGGAAAAATATTCAAGTAATTTCTTTTAAGAAGCTACATAAGAAGTTACTTCTTGTTAGAACTTCTAGGCTCCATGTTTGTTTTTTTTTTATTCATTTGTTTCTGTCCATATCTTAAGAACTTCAATCTAAGTCTGAAAATAAGTTGGAAAAATACGAAGCAATACCAGATATAACTTGAGCAAATTGCCATGTCTTCTGAAGTGAGAAATGTTTGTGGAATTCCATAAATTTACATGATACCACTATGGTTTAAGACACGATTCAACATTCATTGAATTTCAGGAGGATTTGTCCTTTTATCATTCCTACAATCATTGCACTTTCAGTTTTGCACTTCTATTATGATTTGAGAAGATAAATAACTTTCAAACAACAACAACAAAAAAAGTTAGTAAAAGATCAACAGTTTTCAAACAAAAAAAACCTCCAAAGTCAGGGAATTTCAGAACTAACATACTGTTCAACCACATCTTCTCTGCATGAATATATCTTCAACCACTTAGAATTGCAATGCTAAATATGTATTTAGGCAAGTTCTGGTTTCAGTTTAGCAAAAATTTTCAACATACAAAGCTATGAGAATCCTAGAACTGGGTATTTTTTCAAGTGTTATCCTGGATGAAGGCAAATAATGTTTCATTATAGAAGAGCCACCAGAACACTGTCTCCACTCATATTTGGCTCACTGAATAGTCTTTATGTCTTGGTTTGTGGGTTAAGCAGACAAAAAGAGACATGAAAACTTAATAAAAAAATACCATTAGCATACAACTATGGGAAGAGTTTCAGAAGGCTCCTCAACAGCATAGAGCAAAAGCCTAAAACACTTCCTTACTAAACCATTCCGCACTAAAACTTCCTTAGCAGCTCTGGAAATCCTCTTGTAGAAGATTGCACACAAAAAACAGAACTACGCAACTATTTCATGATACCTCATTGTTGTTGTAAAGAACAAATAGATCTCATATGGCAAATGTAAGAACATGTCTGTTGCTTCAGAATCAGGACTGCCAAAACCAAACTCTTTCCACTGCTTTTGGCAGATAAGAGCAACATTGAAGTTACCAAATAAATTTCTAATATTAATGTATAAAGAAATAAAGAAAGAATTTTTGTTACATATTCTCATCCAACAGGTTTGCACTGTGCTAGATCAAAAAGTTTGTTACAAAATGAAATAGTAGAAAATAAAATACATTCTCTTCAGGCCTCAACACTGTACAGAATGTAATCAAACCAGAAAGTGTATCATTGACTTTACCTCTTGAAAGGACTGAAGCAGGAAAACTTTTTCAGGGTACTTGACATGAAACTATGACATCCAATATCCAGAAAAGCCTCCAAAGATGGAAACACAGCACTGACATTATATGTCCTTCACTGCTTTCCCCCAGAAATACACAACACAATGCAGTGTTTTTCCTGGCAGTGGCTTTATCTACTCTACTGATGCCCTCTCCTCATGATGAGCAAGATAAAGAAAATCAGGGCTACTTGTGCTTAAATGAGCAATCTCCAGCGCACACTTCTGCCAACCTCTGTAGAATGAGCTAATTAGTATTCCTCTAGCTAACAAACATTCTGCATGTATATGATTACTCTGGAAAGCAAAGAAAGAATGATGTCTATCTCAAAGGCAATCCTGTTAAATGCATGCCTCCACAATCCTAGACAACTGAATGATCCAAGCAAAAATGCTTAGGGTTACTTATTCTTGTCAGCCAGGTCTCCTATCACCTCGTGAGAGAGTATTAGCCAAGCATAAGCTACCATACATTTATGTATCATACATAAGTCCTTTCTAAACGCCACAGCTGAGACTAAAGGGTTACCTCCACCACCACCACCAACATAAAGAGAACACAGATACTAAGAAGTATTATCAGCAGCATGCCTAAGATAAAGCTTGTCTGACTCTCAGAAGACAAGTTACCTTCACACAGCTAGGAGGAAAAATATAAAGTTTGGATTTTTTTTTTGTTAGGTAGACATATTTGATCTTGAATTCTGAAAGCTGTATCAATGACACCTTACCCAATTTCAAGACAGGAGCGCCTAAGAAGTAAACTTATGAAATACATTTTTTTCCCAGTAAATTATGTTTGTAAAATAAATTTTAAGTCATTCTGCATCACCGTGCAGAGTGCCTGCTTCAAAACCAACAAGGGGATACTGAATTTAAAAGAATATATGATGCAGGCTGGTTTTTTTTCTAGGCAATTTTTCCTAGAAGTTTCAAGCTTCACATACAATTTTTCCTTTCCTACAGCACAGAACAGTAAAACCAGCTAAATACATCTAGCAATTCTGGTTTGTTTCTCTTCTTTCTTTAATGAAAGAGATAAATTTCAGTGCTATGAGAGGAACTATCATCCAGCTGTAACAGGACAATGCCTATAATTCTGATTTATTTCAAATATGAGAAACTCATTATCATGGCAGCACAACTTGCCAGTCTCAGAGTTAGTTCATGAGGGTAAGAGTTCTACATTTCTTTACTGTGAACACAAGCTGTGCTCAGACAACAGCAAAGCCCCTTCTTTTAATCGCAGTCTTGAACTGAAAACTGTTTATTCTTCAGTTCATCCTAGTAATTACTTTCCCTTTTCACTTTGCTATTGCTCTGTCAACACTTGTTTTACAGGACTACAGACAAGAGAGATGCAGTATGAGTATAAAAGTTTTGCTTATATTCTGCTGTATTAAGGCCTCCTTAAATTGATCAGTTGTTGGGGTGGGTTTTTTTCAGAATGAGAAAAAAAAGGCTTAAAAATCTTCCCTGTGTTCAATACAAATACCAAATAAAATTGGTTTAAGGCTTTGACTCCTTTTGGAGACAGTTTTAGCTAAGATGGCAGAAATGGCCACCTTCAAATACCTACTCTGTTCCTCAGCAAGAAAGGTCTCCTTTTGCACCAAGGAAGACTGACTAGACATGTCTGTGCCACCACAGTTCACTGTCTGATATATTAAATATTTGTTTAAATAGTGGTGGCTCAGAAACAGCTAAACCTGCCACAAATCACAAGTCCAACTCAAATTTCACGAGGTCTCATCCTCTTGGAAAAAAAAATAATCAAAGTATATATTTTGAGAGACCTTTACCAAGGCCTACAATTCTGCATACTGTGAATTAATGCTTTTTGATATCCTGCAAATACTTGGTTCATTAGAAAAAAACCTGTGCAGTAATGTTTAAACTTTTTACTCCCATCATTTTTAACATTTAACACTGGAAAAAGATTATACAAAATTCAATGTTTTGTGAAATTGCAGAAGCTTTGAAAGATAATTGTAAAAGAACAAACTAAACACACCAGTCTAATAATTCATCTAACAGAAACACTGTTATACTGGATTAAAAAAAGAAAGGTGTTTTTTTTAAATTTACCAACATAAATATTCCCCAAATCAAAGCACTGTTTTCTAAACTACAAGAATTTTCGACCATGAATATTTTCCAAATTCTGAATTGCTGATATTCACATGGTTGAATGGTAGTCTAGAGCTCTCTATAAATATTAAATATGGAGAAAATTCCACCAAAAATAAATCTTTACACAGTCAGTTAACAAACATACAGAATGCCAAGAACAAGTTATTCGTGAGGTAAAATGGCCACAGCATTCCTCTGGGCTGCTAGTTCTATGCCAGAGGCAGTAAACTTTAGCCTGGACCGGCACAGGAGAGAGAATCTCAGTTTCAAGCTCTAAAGGGGATTACCTACAAAAACTAAGTAAGCCAACAAGCTAACTCCCATTTCTCCTTTCTTAAAATTCAGGCAACACTCTCACATTTTATGCAGAAAGAAATTTCTTGTCATCAGGCTGCAAATCATTGCTAGATTTTCTATTGCAGATTTGGTTTTGCATTGAAGTCCACTTAAAGACAAGGTTTGAATTTGGCTCTGAATTTTCTGACTCTCTGGGGTTAGAGTTGAATCTTAAACCTCATTTAACATCGCAAATTGCGTATGGGAGCAAGGTGCCATATGTCTGTTTTTCTCAGTCAAATGTGGGAAATGAGGAAGTTCTTTTTCCTCTATGACTTAGCACTTACTGTTATGGATTAACAGATGTCTTTGTAGAGAGAATGGAGTTCGGAACAAAGCTTTGCATTCCTCACACTGGAATGGTCTCTCTTCAGAATGGGTCTGCAGATGAAAGACAACAAGTCAGAGGAAAGGCTCAAAAAATCGATTAGCTGTCATTACAGTAATTATAGCTAATTTTCTAGACTGGATTCAGGAGGGGATATCATAACAAGTAGAAACATCAGGGGATGAAAAATTGAAACAATCATTCTGCTCTTATCCAGAATCCATGAAGTCAGCACAGTGGCTACTGAATAAATGTACTTTCCCTGTCTTCAGGAGCGTTACATGAGGTGTGCATGCAAACAGAAACAAAAATATAGAATAACCAGGAAAAAACCTACAAGCTCAGTTGCACTGCTTCATCAGTACTAACACTAGGATTAAGTACTTAATAATATGAATAAACGCTTTAAAAGTACAGACATGTACACAAACCTCTTTTTCTAAGTTTGAAGGTAAAACAGATCTGATTATCTCAAGACAGTATGCAATATTTGGCAAAGAAAAGATTTAAAATCATGACACTAGTCTTATATGTCGTTGTTTCAGTTTCTTGCATGGGGCAAAACAGAGGGTGGGGCAAAACAGGCATAGAAGCATCAGTACCAAGGTTTCTGTTGGCTGTAGAAAAATTCATTGTAGCTGAGAAACAGCCTCAAAGCCATAAATAAAATGAAAGGCTAAGCATGGACAAGTCTCTCAAAGTAGAGTTGCTGAAGCGGATTTTTTCTCTGCAGCTTTAGAAACATCCAGCTTCGTTCTTCTTCTGTAAAATGTAAAGCACTTTCCCCATTTCCTAACATTAAGTGCTGTCCTGTCCTACTGTAGAGATTAAATTAATCCGTACAATTTATTAACTACACAATTTCCTATTATTTTTGTAAAGGAAAACAAGTTTTTAAAGCATCAGTGTCTAAACACTGTATTAGGTCATAAGGACTTTAAGTAGCAGCTGCAGTTCCAAGAGGAAAAGGGGATGGACAGTAGAAGTTTTATAATATGCACAAAATTAGGTAAATGAGTTAATTTCATAGACTAAGGAAAAACATTATTATCGTACATATTTATATAATCTCTTTCTGCTATTCATAATATGATATAATACTTTAGCTAGGGGAAAAAAAAAAAAAGACTGTGGGGAGTTGGCATAGTTATTTAGATATAGACTAAAGGCCTTGAATTTGATTTTGAATGTTGATTTTAACACAAAAGTCCCATTACATAGACAACAGTACCAAAACATTAGAGTACTTGCAATGGTATACAGAGGCTTTGGATTCCTTGACTTCAGCCTACGTCACTTAAAGCAAAAAGGCAACTGGAGCACTATCAAATGTGTGGAATACATCACACATTACATAAAATCTGCTGAACAGTTCAGTCCAGCTTCTGCAGGTTTACATCACAGTTTGCATTAGTTGACACCCTGCTTAGTAGTCTCGGCAGTCAGGCCAAGGATTGACAGGACATGAAGAGACTGAACTACCTTCTCACCTCAACAGGTGGTTCCTCCAGAACAGGGTTGAGACATATTGACGAGACACTGTGGGGAAGCTCGCAGTGCTGCTGTCTGTGCTGTACCTGTTCTGTGGATAAATAGAAGGGTTCAGTCTCTAGGGCTGTCAATCTGGCACCTTTCACGAGCGCAAAATTCATTATGTTTATTTTAAAAAATGCCCTGTTTTAGAACACTCACCACTTGAGTGATAGTTCTGAAGAGCACAGTGATTTGTATAGAATTCCTTCTTAGCATCTCCTTGAGAGTTCTCTTAGGTTTTTGATCAAAATACAAACATTCTTCTGCACATCTTAACTTCACGACAAAGAAAACCACCTAACTAGGCATACCCACATGTGAGGGTACACAGCTCATCTGTCTCTTTTCTGAATGGTCCAGAAACAAGCTAGGTCTATTATAAAAAGCCATGCAAATTGTAATGAGGAGAGGTATCCTCCAAAAAATATTAGTTCAAATACTAATATACTAATATTAGTTCAAATACTAATACACTTTTTTGTCCTACTAATGGGTTCAAGATCAGAGGTGGCTTCTATTCAGTAAGAGCAGGAGCAGGTGACAGCTACATGTCAAAGCAACTGAGGATGGACTCTTATGGAATATTTCATGGAAGCTATTCCTACCATAGCATTTGTGGAGGCTTAAATCCAGCCCAAGCCTACTTATTCCCAATAGAGAAACTGGGGGAATACAGTCGCTTCAATCCATTATGCTCCCCAGGACCACATAACCCTGGATTAACCATAAACCCTTTAAAATCCTTTGTCTGCTGACCTATTTCTGCTCACTGTCATATGCTGATATTTTATTCTCCGAACTCATCCTCTATACACAGGAACAAAGGAGCAGATGGAACAAAAACTTTGCTTTCTCCTTTATGTAAGTAATCTGTATTATATGGCACAGAACATGCACCTTCGTCCAGTCTAACCTGTATGAAAGAGGACCATTTTTATCTGTAGCACAATCCAATGCTACATTTGCCTCTTAATTTCAGATACCATTCTCTTCCCTTGTCACAAAAATGGAACCATATTCTTCATATGATCACTTAGTCATGTAGTCTAAGCTTTTTCAAAAGATACCTAAGCCAGTTTTACATCACCTAATGCTTCTCGGTGCTGACATCTCCAAGCGTGTGACAAAGCAAGCTTGCACATGTGCCTCCAGAGAGTGGCGCAAGACTTGTACAGAAGCAGTGCATTGGGGGTACCACAGGAAGACTAACAGTTCCTGCCCCTCAATTCTGTAGTTATAAGGGTGTACTGACTGCTAAATTAGGGTTCACGTCACAATACTCCACTGAACAGAGCAGATACACTCTTAGCAACTCCGCTCTCTATCTCCCAGTGAAATCCTGTGAAATGGGAGGAATCAATCTCTTTCTGCACCTTGGAAGTGACCAAACATTCACTTACAGCTGCAAGATGTTTAAAAGCACATGTGGTGCGAGCCATTTTTATTCTCATACTTCCAACACAAAATCAGATTTAATAACCCCCATAAAGGAATCACAGAAAAAGCAACAAGTTTCCATCTAAAACACAAAATAAGAATTCAAAAGCACACAATGTATGCGTACCCTGTTTGTTATTGTAATTAAAAAGTATGTAGCTCTACTGTAAAACCTGAAGAGTTTTTTCAAGCATGTTGTTATCAAACTTAAAGGCATGTTTTCTCTTAAATGCTATTGATTTAAGTGGTTTTAACTACTACACCCATCATTCCTACTGCAGGTTTCTAAGCTTCATGTTACTGCCACAGTAACTGCATCCTAGAACTCAAAACCACTGTGAAATTATTCCTCCAAAAGAAAATGAAAGCTAGGACAACATCTTAAAGGAATACACACCTAAAGAATCATTAAAAACCCAATCTGAAGAAATACATAGGAGTATGATACACAATAAAGTTTTAAATTTCCGCTGTTACTGGATTGACATGCCTGTGAAAAGCAGAACTATTGTCCCATCCCCTAGTAGTACTGCAGCCCTCCCAAAATCATGGCACTTAAAACTAGTCGGCATCCCAAACTACCACATCCTCGACTTACACCTTACAATCGGGTTTGTGTATACACATCCATATTCCCCTCAGTTAACTACTACCTCTCCTTGTTTACGTTGTTTACTCAATGGAAAGGGGTATGTCTAAAAAAGCAATACAGGACATCTATGTCAGTCTCCCGTCTCTCACGCTCAACTCTTCATTTGGCCAGTGAAATTAGACACCTAAATATGGATGGGTGAATATTCACAACTCTTTGGGTAAACTTTCCATAAAGACAGGAATAAGCTTCTTTCGTTATAGGACAGGGTTGATTTACAGCCAGCGCTATGTGCAAACTGGTTCAGGAAATAGGTATTCCAACACACCTTAAGGAATTCTGTCAAAATTATGCACTCACTGAATCTGTCTAACTTTTAATATTTTGCAATTAAGTGGAGCCTCTAATCCTTGCTAATGTTAGTGGTGCTGCTGAATTGGGTCAAAGTGTTTACTCATTCATTCTTAATCCTGAATTCTGTTTTCAGCCCAAACTAACTGCAAATTAATGGAAACATGTAAAAATTATTTTTTTATAGAGTGTTTAAGATAGAGAAGTATCTTTTTCAGACAGTATTTTATACATTTGTCTCAGAATATATCCTATTTCTGGGATTCTGCCACATTTTCTTAATAAAGCCTAAAACATAAGATACAACCACAGCATATATGGGAGCTAATCTTGTCCTTCAGCAGGCTTCTGCATGCTTTCTGTTTTAGACAGTCATCACCATTTCATCCTACGAGCAGCATTATTATTACTCTTACATGATTTATGGCTCAAAGTGCAAGAGATGGTGCAAAGATCCGGTGCCAAATTCCCAGATGGCATATAACATGAGCCAAGCTGCAAAAGACTTGTAAGTATGGGTATATCAGTTTCATCAAAAAGGGGGGAAGAAAGGGGAAGTATTTTAAAAATGTAAAGAAACAAAAAAAAAAAGCAAAGGTTTTGAAATACTGGGCACAGAACCAGACAGGCATTTTTTAATTTCTTTCTTTTTTTAAAGTCTTGTAATTCTAAAACAGCAGTCATGGATATAGCCTTGCCATTAAAAATGAAACTCCAGGTTAAAAATAATGACAGGCATTATAGAAATTAGGCCAAGCAGATTTGAGTTTAAATCAACAGAAGTGGAGCATCCCTTCATGAGTCTATTTTTCAGGTAATGTTTCTTCTGATGTTGTCTTAATCTGGGAACACTACCCAATGCAAATCAAGTAGAGTTTGAAAGCATCTCTGCTGCTAAGTCCAAAAAAGACTGCAACAGAACTACACTAGTTTTATTCAAATATGTGATCTTTTAAAACCAAAAAATTTGAAGACATTCTAGACCAGTTAAATTTTTAACTTGATAACCTAATATTAAAAAACCCAAACAAACCCACAAGCAGAAAAGTCAAAATGGGGATTTATGTGATGCTTTTAACCAAGTTACTGTGATTTCTTTCTTATTTTATTACTTTTTTTTTTAACTAGAATTCATTTAGTATTCTGAGATTTTGGATATAACAAAGAACACTGAAAAATACATTTTCCATTTTAATCCCATGTTTATAAGCATGCCAGAGCTTAATGATGAACCACTTTAAAGAAAAAAAAGTATCTGCAAATCTGAGGCTGGCAGATCTGTAAACAACAACAGCAGAGTGCTTTACCTTCTTGTGATTCTTGTAAACATTTCTGTGGGCAAATCCCTTTCCACAAAGCTTGCATTTATAAGGTTTATCTTCACTGTGTATTATTTTGTGTGCAGTCACTTGATCAAGTCGTTTGAAGGACTTATTGCAAACCTCGCAGGTGTAGGGGCGTTTTTCTGCAGAAAATGAGTGGGGGACATTTAATCTCCTGTTTATACAGGGGGAGAAGATGAAAGGCAGAGACAGTCATCTCCTCAGAGAGATTTCTGCAATTAAGTCAACCCAATTAAGATTAAACCAATTAGAAAGATATCTAATGCCCTTTATGTTAGACAGTTAAGTCACTTCACAAAAGATGAGCCATGGTGTATCTCAAGCAATTGGCACATTCTTTGCAATAATCATTGCTAAAACTAAATTCTGATTAATTAGCTTAAATCAAAAGAGAATGACTTCAAAGAGGAAAACCCTGCTTCCAGATTACCAATGTGAAAGAGGGCATGACAGTTTAAATGTTTTAAAACTTAATTAACAATATACATATTAGCTTCCAAAATCAAAAGTTCCTATGCAAAAAGCCTTTATGCTTCAACTGGTGACTGCAACTTAACTGCATTAATGCTCATCCAGAATGTCAAAAGAAAGCTAGGAGCCTCTGAGATTATGTTGCAAGAAATGAGCTTTTGGTGTGGACTGATACCAAGAAAATAGTTCAATTATAAGCCTATGCTGCTGTATAAACCTGCATATTTTTTTTAAAACGTTAATGTATTTGACAGAACAATGTTTGTGTTTCCATTGTGTTGGTTGTTTCTAATCACTGGTGAAAGACCAGACGCACTGGATTGCAGTGATCAGAACTCCTGGCAGAGCCAAATTGGGTCATGCTGCCAAACCTATGGACAGGCCACTCCCTGCTCAGTGATCTGTTCTGGCAAAGGGTGGGCACAATGAAACATTTGTGTATGGTCTATGAAATGGTGTGGAGCGTACTACGTGCACATGAACCCACTAACAGATATACACATAGACGAATGAACGTTTCCCTTTTTACTCACAGATCTCTAACAGGATACTCCAGCCCCCATCTTTTTCTTTTCAACTTGAAATTTAAACCACTGATTCTTCCCCTCCTCTACAAGCCAAGTAGCAATCTTTTGCGCCATCTCAGTTAATGGACATCATCTACCCCAGCTAGCATGAAAAAATAGCTTGACAAAGCAGCAGTAGGAAGACGGCTATAACACAACACTTGGATTTTTGGAAGGCTTAGAAGGATAGCTTGGGTGGTTTCCTAAGAACCTGAGATTTGCTTGAACAGCTCAGGACAACACAGAATTTGTCAAGCCTTCTGTAAGAAACTAATTCAGGTAAAATTAAATATACATTAAATACATATACATACGTGCACGTTTGTGTTATTTTTGTACATTACCTGAATGAGTTATCATATGGCGTTTTAGCTGGTTAGCTGAAATAAATTTCTTTTCACATTCCTGACACTCAAAGATCTCGTGGACCTGCAAAATGAGTGTTTAATGATAATTAAGTAAGTCTCAAACAAAATCACACATCTTACATATACAATTATTTTCTAATAAACTGTAAGTATTTCTTAGCCAGTAGCCACACTAATACTCATTAATATTCTGGTATTTCTCCCTTACTAGTCTCTTGGTGAGCAACAGTACCTCTCGAAAAATAAATATTCATAGTTGCAAACAAAAATTATCACTAAAACTATATATAGAAACCCAGGTTATGCAAATTTGCAACATCAGAGCCATTCAAACTATCATTAGTATGAAAACATTAAAAAAAAGAGATGCAGAATACCTTTTAATAAGATTTCTTTCTAGTCAATAAGACAAGTAAAATAACAGAGGAACTACTTTGTAACTACTGTAAGAATTTTAAAAAACAACTACTATCAAAACTCTTTCAGGATTGTTTCTCTTAAAAGCTTTTATAGGCAAGACAGTGGAGAGGCAGCAGTGTCTGTTAAAACTGTAAATGCACTAAGCATTACCAGGATTTTCAATATCACAGCACATAACATCATTAAGGACTAAATGATGGAAAAATAAGAGGCACAGTTGAGACATGCAACTTAATTAAAAAACTAATCCTGTGTTATTTAACATTCCTGAAAAATCACAACACATATATAGTTCTTCCCCTGTCACGATTACCATTCACCTTCTGCTCTGTATTACATTTGTCATCAGCAGCCTCCCCTCAACATAGTCACAGCACAACTGAACATAGAGTTCAGCTTTTTGGCCTTAGCAAAACTTCTGGCCAAAGATCACATTTCATAAAGCTTTTTTTGGGTATTCTATAGACTTTCTGTAGGAGAATCTACCAGCTAAAAATAACAAATGTTTAACACATTAGTCTAAACAAGAAACATTTGCGGACAGCACAGAAAAGAAGCTCAACTAAGACTTCCACTTCAAACAAACAAACAAACAAACAAAAAGAGTCTCCATAAGTATTCTGCCTCACCACGTTTTTATAGTGCTGCTCACAAACTAACTTTAGAGCACATTAAATGTTTTAATAAACTAAAATTGGTTATGCCATTTCCTACAATCTCTGCAAACTTGCACACTTTGAACAGTGATGTTTAATGAAATGCTCAGACAGAATAAGGGAGTAAACTCAAATGAAGATCATTCATTCTCAATATCCTCTTTACCCAGCTGCATTTCAGATTAATTTATTTTACATAGACACACAATCTACTATTCAACCCTTTCCCAAAAGATACAATTTTTTACTTGGATTGTTGACTGAAGTTTACCTAATTTTGCAAACAAATGCTACCAGAATCTCCTCACGCTGAGACAATTATTTGAAATAACTTGTAAGGTATTCTTAAACATAATATTTAATACATGAGAACCCAGACTGTGCTTTAACACTATACAAGTATCTGATTTCAACTTATGCGTACTTTTAAAAAACAGTCTCATTGAATATATTTTCATTAAAACAGAGTCTTGCATGCATGTGCATTAAAAAGCTACAGTTATCAAATATATATTCTATAGCTGGTACTCTTTAATCAATCCTTTAGAAAAGAATCAGACACAGTTTTGTGTGCACATGCATTAAATAATTGTAGATATCAAGCATATATTCTATAGCCAGCACTCTTTAATCAGTTCTCTAGAGAAATGTACAAAAACAACAGTAATAAAATATAGCCAATAATTTTTAGGAATAAGGATATTCAGATGGATTTTCATTTTAAGAAAACTTGTCAAGCAACATGTTCTAATGAGTACACAAGCTTTAATAGCACAGAGGAGGGCTCATGCAATGATTTATTCATATAACAAAAATAGTCTCATCAGGGGGCTGTAATAGCTATCGACATAAACCTCTGTTAAAGTCAGAACATACTTAAAATTGTTTCATAGGCATTTGAAGAGCTACACCTTCAGATAACAATTAAGCGCTATACAAAACAGCAGGAATCCAAACAAGATCAATATATGCTCAGATAAATATATTTACAGGACTAACAACCTTAAAATTTTCATTAGGTATACTGAAAAGCAAAAAAAGTAATTCAAAAGAGTTTTGGGGGTGAAACTGAGCTAAAACTTTGAAGATACAAGTAATCTTCATTGGCTCAACTTTTCCAAAAAGTAACTTGAATTTCAATCTACCACCCCAAAACCTGTATGAGGCTCTGTTGGAAGGCAGTGCTTTGAAAGAGCAAGGATACGAGAATATTTCATCCAACTAAAATTACTAAATGTTACTGACAATTTTAAAGTGGTGTTCAAAATTTGGTTTCCTCTACCTTTCTGTGGCTTTCATAGTGATGTTGACAGAAAAAGATTGCACAGTAGAATAAAACGCTGCCCAATGTTGAACACAAAGGGCAGAGACGTTTGGAACTGGCAGAAGAAAAAAAGGCAGGGTGAGAGAGGAGGAATCCCAGACGATGTTTAAGAGTGACACTCCTCACCATAACTTTGCAGGAAGTTCAGCTCTACAACAAAGAAACTTACAAAGGAATCAAGGTTTTTCCATAAACAATAAAACACTCCGAATCTTTTAGAACAAATGATGAATAGGATCCTTCTTGGTTCTGTCATTTTCTCTCCAGCAGACCATGCTATGGCATGCCTCTTAGTGGAATCTTACAGATTCACCTAAGAAATCTGCTAAGAAATCCAGAATGGCAACAGCACAAACTAGTCTTACCAGTGAAGCACAATCCTACATTTCATACAGGCATTTGTTTTATGACCTTTTCCAAAGTCAAAAACTTTACTGCCTTACACTGAAAGGTTGCCTTTATCTTCTTAATGGGAAATTAGCTACTTTACCATTGAAAACTCCTGCCTACAAGAGTCAGGAACTCATTCCACAGCAGTACAGCCAGGAAGAGACATACCCCCCAATTTACCTACGATTACTGAAGGTATAGTACTACCAATTCTGTCTGCATCAGCCTGGGAAAAGAAACTAGCAATGCTGGGATTTGTTTGAATTTTTCTTCTCTTTCCACTTACAGAACATTAGAGCATCAGTGGGGAGGCCTGGCAGACTGTGATATTCACATCTATATGCTCACTTAAGTTTAAGTTACTGTGAGCAATTCAAATCCAAAATATGAGACACCTATATTGAAAGGTGTCTTTAGGAACCCTTTAGCAAGTATCTGCATCAATTAAGACAAAGCTCCCTTGCTTGCTTGCTTACTATTATCATCGTTGAATGACTGAATATTGCATTTTACTTAAAGCTCCGAACTTAGAACAGTTCAGATGGTGTATCCTTTGCTCTGGCAACAGACTTCACCTGCAGAAAAGAGATTTTATAACAATCTTTTTCATTCTATTACCCAGTCTTCAGTAAGCTCCTGTACAGCATTTTCTGAGTTGTTGTGTTTGCTGGGAATTTTTTTTTTCTACTACCATACCACTTAGCAGTCCAAATCATGAACTACATATCAGATAGAAGGATATCACTGTACAATTGGAGGATAAGACAAAAGACAACAGGTGGTTATAGAAAGAATGGAAAACAAAAGATACTGATCACCGCAAAAAGCAACAACATCAGTGAATCAGCATCATAACTGTTGTTAAGGCATCATGCAGGAAGTGTGGTATTATGGTAAGTAGCTTTGCAAATCAAATAAATAATTGTCCCGGTTTGAAGTAAAACCAAACCAATTTTGTGTTCTGTAATTTTACGTTTTAGTTAGGCCTCCTCTAACTCTCTGAAATTAATGGCATATTGTAGAGGAAACTGCTCGTTCTCAGGATAAGGCCAATGTTTGTGCCAAATGCCAAGGAATGGCATGCAGAGAGGCCCGTGTTTATACTTATTGCTATAACAACCAAGGGCAGCCAATTTTTGTCATTTGCCCCTTAGAGGGTCAGAAACAGAAAAGCGTAGAGGGGTCACACCTGTGGGGAGGAACAGACAGAACAGGTGACACAAACCTGACCAACTGGGGTATTCCATCCCATCTGCCCTATGCTCAGTATAAAAGCTGATGTCCGAAGAGGACCCTGTCTGTTCATCTGCCTTTGATCCCGATCTGTGTGTTTCTGACTCCAGAGCTGGAATCCAGTTCCCGTCTGTCACTGAGTCCAGTCTGGGACTTCCCCAGTGCCTGCTGGTGACAGGACTGTATCTATTTCATTATTATCTTATTTTTTACTTTAATATTAATTCTTCATTAAAGTAGTTTAGTTCACTCTAAACTTCTGTATCTCCTTATCTCTTCCTCTCCTCTCGTTTGGGGGACGGAGGGAGGAGAAGGGCCATCTGTGGGTCCAGTTGCAGTGATTTCAGCTGAAAGCACGACAATAATTATCAAATAAATAATGTAGGTGAGACTATTCTGGGTCAGAGTGTAATCACTAAGGAAGACAAAATCAGAACTCAAAATGATTTCCACGCTCTGAACAAAGCCCCAAAATACTCAATATTTAGGAAAGAGTAATCAAATGCAGAAATGCTACATGATGACCAACAGTTTACATAGCATCACTACAGAAAACACTTATGAATTCCAACAAGATATGAATAACGAGAATGATGTGCTGTTAGAAAGCCCTGTCATTCTGAAATATATTATTAGACATATTCTCTGTATTACTAAATTCAGGACATTCATTCCACAATACTAGGCTAACAGAGGCTTAACTAAGCATTACAGCTCTTCTCATTTGGGTGGCATATAGGTTAAAGGGAGAATCCATGGGAAAAAGAAAGAGCTTACTAAATGAAAAAGTAGTTTGGAAAAACAGATCCATGAAGAAAGGTTGAGATAAATGTGTTTGTACAGCCTAGGAATTGCAAATGGAATTCATAACAACTTTGTAATATGCTAATTGTTATGAAGACGACAGCGGTGAAATTTTCTTGGCGTTCTGTCAGGTAAGACAAAAAGCACTTAATTCACTTTGTAAAGAAGATTTAAGTAGGACATCAAAAAAACCAAACAATAGACTAACAAACACATTCCAAAAAGTTGATGGCACTAAAGCTGGAAGTCAGAATACAAAGAGATATCTATGGAGGTGGTAGAATTTTCTTTAATGGAACTTTTCAGGAGGTGAGACAGCATGTATCTAGGATTATTTACCTACATGCTTACTCTCCTCTGTGAAACAGAATGGGCTAGAAAACCTCATGAAGTCTCTTCCAGCCCTCTACTTCCTTCAATTTATTGAGATATT
The DNA here is from genome assembly GCA_026546715.1 of Gallinago undulata. Classification (NCBI taxonomy): domain Eukaryota; kingdom Metazoa; phylum Chordata; class Aves; order Charadriiformes; family Scolopacidae; genus Gallinago; species Gallinago undulata. Next base: position 5,981,749 of record JAOTQQ010000032.1, read on the forward strand.
GTCTCCCCTATAGCCAATATAGGGTAAACCCCTTTACCTTCTTTCTCTGCATTTGTCAAATTTCTCTCTGTCTGTTGTTTGGGCTTATTTTCTACTTTACCTTTCCATTCATTACTTTTAATTCTTTATATTGACAGGAAAAGGGGGGGGGATCTCTTTTACTCCCCGTTTCACCTATTATTTTCCTACCATTTTGATTGCCTAAATATTTTTGGCATTTTCGGTGATGAATCCTACCCCGCTTCCTACAAAGGCAAAAGTAGTTCACAGAAACAGAAGGCAAGAGCCCTACGTGCAATCTCCTTCACTATCTTTTGCAGGCTGTGAATCCGGAATATCTATTTTCTGGATTGGCTCTGGAGAATTACAACTGCTGCAACAAAACAAACATTTTAATAAATCAGACACACTAACCACGATACTCTGGATTTTCAGGGTCACCATACAGTGCACTGTTGTGTAAAAATTGTAATTATATGTGGCAAGGCACATCAGGATTTGGTTTAAGAAGTAACAAAGTATAGCCTGTTACACAAGAAATCACAGGCATATTAATTCACACAAGGAGAAAAATAAAAAAGGAGGGGCCCCACCATTTTCTTTGCAACAACATATTTTAATTGATATCATCTATATCCTCAATGGATTCAGGTTATAACCAGGGCATTATTAAAGACTTACAGTTAATCTGATAAACAGTACAATGTAGCTTTTTGTAAAAACAGAATCTCCTGGGTTTTAGCGATTTATCAAATTAATCTTGCTCGGACTTCCTTTGGGTATAATGGATTCAAAATCTCATTCATAGTCCATCTGTACTTCTATATGAAGCCCCTTGTTTCCAATAGATGCTTTTCAAACTGTTAACCCCTCCTGTTCTGGTTATATAAAATTATATGCATTAAAAAAACAAACATTAAAAGTTTGGGTTTGAGGAAGAAATTTTTTTACCCCTGCATAACTAGATTACAAATAACACCCTTACTAGTATGTCACAAGGTAATAAGAAAGACTGATTGTATTTTGTACAAAAACGGAAGGCTCATGAAACTATTTTATGGTCTGTATCATATCATTACATAACATACTTTTACATTTAACTTAGTCTTTAAGAATGCAGAAAAACAGCAGGCAACTTTGACTTAATGTTGGAATGCATAAATGATACAAACACAAACATTTCTGTATTTGATAAAGATGCATGAAAACTTTAGGAAGACTTTTGGTTTAACCAATTGCAATTGCGAAAACAAAAACCCACAATAAAATACATTGGATTTGTAACAATGAAAGAGATTACTCAAAGGTCTGCATTACAGCAGTTTTCAAGTGACCTAAGTACCACAGTCTCACATCTTAGTGAAGTCAAAGCCTGCTGTGGGTTAGCCTTCATCTTACTGACCTTTCGATGCTCTTGGAGATTTGCTGCCGAGGAACATTTCTTATTGCACACTGAACACATCAGCTTCTTCCTAGAATTTCCTGAAACAGGAACAAAATACCAACCACATCTTAAAAAGGAAGTGCTAAGAAAGAACCTAAATATTTCCACTGAGTTTGTGACTTTCACAGGTCATTTGACTGACATAAGATTTTTACATTTGTATCCCATCTTCAAAGTGTTCCATATCAGGAGTTCTCTGTGGGTGTCCAACAAACCAGTTACTAATGGAATGTAAATCAAGGGAACTAGAACAATAAAGAAAAAACCTTTATGATGTTATAACACATCACTGATCCTATATAAAGAGCACAACTCACAACTAAGAAGAACTTACTTTATAACTGAACAATTGATTTCTTCCAGAAGTCAATACAATTATTATCTTCTAAAACCTTTATTCTAGAGCTTTAATAGAAACATTCCTGAACACAGTAAGTGCAGGAGCAACAAAAAAGATCCGAAACTGAAGACAAAACCACTATTTCCCACTTTTCTTTACTATGAAAGCATTAAGCATTCTACTATATAAAATAATATATCACTAATAGTCTTTAACTGAAAAAGAAGGGAAATTTGTATTAGCACCAGATCATGAACTGAAATCTCATCTAAAATGTAAATTACAAAACAAAATACAGGTCAGCTACGAGATGTATTTTCCTTCCTTTTCCACAGACTGCTTTAAAAAGTGACAGCATTTAATTGGGTTTCTCTCTTATTTACCTTTTGAAATTCATTTTAATAACCCACAAATCTATTTTATTACAAGGCAAAGCCACCACAAACCTTATTCTTTGCTTATAGTTACATGCCCATGCAAGATATTTCCTTGTGTAAAAAATGTTCATATTACATTGAATACTAAAAGAATGGAGACAGTAAGAGAAGAGATGAGAAGGTGAGTATGCTTAGTCAAGGAAAGGAAGTTTGGATCATTAACTCATTAGATGGCTTCCTGCTCAATACTTCAGATTCTCAGAACCCTAGATTTTTCCTGCTTTTGCTGTCCTAAAGAATTTATATTATGTTGATTCTTCTTACTACAATATACCCTGTCAATCAATAGGTTTAATAGGATAAAAAAGGGTTTAATCTCACATATGCATTTGCTGTTATAAAACTTGTGATAAGTATTTATATATACACTGATATTCACAAATACAGGAATACACTTAGTATTTCCATTTACAAGAAAATTAATTAGAACTTTTCAGAGGAGAGAAAGGTGATACTGATTTGCTTTGCATAACAAGCAATAAATATAACAATCCTTTCTACTTTGCTTTGCCTTCAGGTAACACAAGGCAGGAATGAATTCTAGAGGTGTTCCTCAACAGTAGTAGGTTATTTTCCTTCCTTCACTGACACTGGTTGTGATTTCTATTACTCCCAAGTGGTAAAATAAAAGCTCTGCTCATTGTGGAGGCAGAGAAAAAGATAAACTCCAGGCATCTGCTCGCAGTCTTGTCTGGAGTGGTCATTCAAGAGATTTGTGGAATTTGTATACCACTACATAACTGACCAAAGCTAAGCCTAAAAATAACAATGCTCAAGCATGAAAAAAATTTTCACAGATACTGAAAAAAAAAAAGGAGATACTATAAAAATGGTGGTGGAAGGGTTTCTGTACACTGTAAAAGTGGCAGAAGAAAGAGATTTCATGTAATGAAAACCTTACAAAGCATCTCAGTGCTGTCACCATTAACTAAAGACGGTTTTCTTTTCACTTTGGTATTCTGCTGTCCCCACACATACTGATCTTCCATTGAGAGGGGACATGCAGAGAGAGCAGAATGCCAGAACTGAGATCTGCATTGTGGACTTGAGAGCAGCATTTTGCCCTTTCATGAAAACAGAGTGAAGTTTGATTGAAAATTATTGATTCACAGTGCACAGATATAAAAACGCTAGTGCCTAATGGGACTAGTGGATTGTCTCCTCTGGCTTCCTGCACAACAGAAGCTATAGAATTCTATGCAATACTCTCATCAAGCCTAATCATTTTTAAAGCATGTCTTCCAGAAAGACATCCCATTGTGTCCTGAAAATACCAAAAGATCAAGAACTCACCACTTCCTGTAGCAGTTTGTGCCAGTGGTTGACTTTCCTCACTACTAAAATGTTTTGCTTTATGTACTATTTGCCTTTAAACTTCCCCAAATTCCTATTACATTTTCTGCAGCAGTCTAATGATTTGGCTGGTATACAGTAATTTCTCCTTGGGGAAGGAGGAATAGTTACTCTTGCAATTAGTTACTTCTTAATTTTCTTTTTGGTACAAACAAATCCATTACAAAAAGAAACCAAGGACAGCGTTTACTCCAATTGGCAAATTTGAGGTTAGGAACACATTAGAGGGCTTTTATCTGAAGAAACATTAAACTCTTTCTTACCACTGTGAACATTTTCTTTATGTTTTTTCAGGGCATCCTTACTCTTGAACCTCTTCCCGCAGCTATCTGCCTTGCATATGAATCTGGCATCCCCTCTGCATGCCTCCTTGTGCTGTTCATAACTATATGGGATAACCAGTAAAAAAACAAAAGTAAAACAAAAAAAGAATCACATAAAATAGTATCTACAGAAACCAGACACATAGCAAGTACTCTGAGCTTAACACATGCTGCACTGCAGAGTTCCAAGGCCACCTCATGCATTACTTACAGCAAATAGGAATGAAAGCATTTGACTTCTTTCACTGTTAGGATTCATATAAACTAACAAGCTTGAAAGCTAACATGCAAAGGGAGGCCGGCAACGATATGACAGCAGTCCAGTAACTCAGACACAAAACCTCAATTCTGAGCTGAAGGAAGTATTGCAAACAGAGCACTGAAAACTTCTTGAAGAGTCTCCTGGGATGATATTCTCTGAGCACTGAAGTACACTAAAGAAAAATAAAAAAATAAGTTAAAAAAAATAAGGAGAATATTCTACAATTCACACAGGCTTGCAGTAGCTAAAAACATATACACATCTCCACAAATCTTTAAGTAAGCAAGTAATCTATTTCATACGTGAAGTCTCCTGGAATTTAGCTGGATTAAACAAATGCATAAACAGCAAGAGTCAGGATGGCACTGCTCTATCCCCACACAGATTAATCTTACTTCACATGACGTAAAAATTTACTTAACTAGCTATACAGCACAAATCCAACTTCCACTATAGATTAGAAGGAAGAAGTCTAAATTCAAGAGAAAATACTTAGTTGTCTCCACCAAATATTTCTCTGCTATCTAATTTTATTTATTTCCATGAGAGAATAGAGCTCATCTAGAGCTGCCCGTTCTAGGAATGTTGACATTATTCATATGTAAGAGAAGTCAATTTATTAGAAGAGCAGCCTTAAATGCATTCTTTGCTATAGGTGTCGGTTTCTTTCCAACATGAGTTAGATTAAATGTACTATCTATAATGACTTAAGCATCTAATGTACTATCTGTAACTAAATATATAATAAAAATATATCTATTCAATTGAAAGCAAAAAGATACATAAACAACAAAAGACAGAAACAGTTACGTTCTTGTACAATAGTTTAATTGTAAGGTATATGACTTTAGTGATAAAACCACATCTTTACATATCAAGGGCAGTAAAGATGTGTTCTTAAATCTCAGATCTTTCATGTTTCTATTTGAGGTTTTTTCCATCACCCAAATATGTAATTAAACAAACACGAAGCATGGTTTTTCCTTTTTTTGGTCCTCCTAGATCACAATTTACTTTCTTCTAAATCTTACTTTAGTTCTGTAACAACATCCATAGCTTAAAAATTACATCTCCTAAACTACTAAATAGTCCACTGATGGAGCCCAATGGTTTCCACCAAATAGCAGCTCTGATCATAAATCTGTATGATTTTAAAAATAAAAAACTAGCAACATTTTTGCAATTCATAACGAAGTCTCCAACAAATACAAGAAATTAACATATTTAAAGACTAATGTAAAGGGCAAGGGGTAGAAACACACAAGCATAAAAATTAAAGCTTAAATTGTGATTAAGTCAAGAGAAATAAATGATTGAATAAAATTTATTTTAATGATCCCTGAAAAAATATTCCTGTTTCTACTCACTGTCTTTGTAGAGCTTGTTTAACAGGGAATTTCTTTCCACAATTTCGGCACTTAAATTCCTTCTCCTCACTGGGTTTTTGGTGCAAAGTCTGAAGATGTTCAGCTAGAATCTCTTGGCTGGGAAAACTGGATTCACAGTTTGGGCATGCATGGTCCTCTTTACAGGTGAGGGAATCTGCATAATTTGAGGTAAAAAACAGTAAAGGAATAGTTTTCAGGGATATTTTGGTTACATCAGGAAAGACTCTCTGCCAGAAACAGATTATGCAAAGTGGCATCACAAAATCCACAAGAGACATTGTCTCATTGACTCAGGCTATGTTGAGTGAATTAGTATCAGCATTATTTAAAATGGATGCAAAGTAATAAATTGGGTGTGACTTAGGCTGTTAGCTGCAATCTGTCATCCAGACAGACATCTCTGCTTGGATAAAAATGCTGAGAATTCACCGGACAGCTCAAGTCACCTACATTTTCATAAACATCTTACCTTAGGACCAGTTTTATGAAAAGGTTTATTTCTCTCCCGTCTAAGTAAGAGGGAAACTACCCCTCTTAAAGCAAACATTTAGCTTTCATAAGACTACGTGTCAGGGGAAATGAACTGCATCTTTAGTTCAAAACCTAATGGTAACTTTTCAGGAAATGTAGGCTCATCATTCACCCAGTAATTCAAAAGGACTGGCTGCTTCTTATTAGGCAAAGAAAAGTACCTCAACTCAAACCAAAATAGAGATAAAACTACGTATGAGCTCAGACTAAACCTGGGGAGTCTTCCAGTCCCCTATACAGTTAATGTTCTCTTTCTTCTTTGTTACTACTTTTCATCTCTCCAGTTATCTTTTTTTTTTTTTTTTTTTTTTTAACATAGTACCCACCTGCAATCTTTTCACCACCTGGTTGCACTTCCTTATTGTTGCCACTGTCTTCATCTTCCTGGATAACAGTTACTTCTTCTTCTTCTTCCTCCTCTTCTTCCATGTCACTGTCCAGGTACCCAATCAGAAGTTCAGTGTCTGTTTCAATATCGTCTACAGCCAGATAGAAAATATTTTCCCCTTCCTGTTGCAAACAATAAGTAGAAGCAATGAATAATTATGTCAGAAAAATACCCTGAACTAAAACTAGCCCTCAACTATGACAGGCTGGCTCCACTCCACAGGGAACACAATGCTAAAACAGCCCTTCTGAGACTTCTTTCCCAGTGTGGCTGCATGAAGTGCCATTATATTCTGGTATTCTGGAAATATTCCCCTGTCTCACTGGTGAGGCTTTTCCAATAGGCACTGTAGCCTAGACCAAGGTGGAGGTGTTGTTACAAGTCCTCTTCTGCCACACTCTGCCTGGGAAGAACTTCAGAGTTTGAAAATGAAACATTTGAGTATTAGAAAAATAACAAATACAGCTTTAGCTCTGTTCCCTGTTGGCTGCATGAATTATAACACAGCTTTCAGTAGCATGTTTACATAGTGGTTGTTTTTTTTTTTCTCTCTCTCCCCTTAAGATCCCAGCTTTCTTCATGAAAAGCCTTTCAACCTTGGTTGGTTATCTTCACCATCAAGTTAGCAGGCACGTCCGTAAACTGCACTTTATACCACTAAATCCCTCTACTGGTTTAAATTAGTGTAGATACGCAGAGCCACAGATGGCCAAAGATCCATCCCCAGATTCCACATGAGAGGACAAATATAATATAATATATAGTATAATAATAAGCTTCGAAAACTTCTCCACAATGAATAAAAAAACCCTTCCAAATAGATACATAAGCTAAGAACTTTGGTCTTTGACAATATTTAATTAAAGTTACTAAGGTTGACGAGGGAGGGTAGGGGAGGTCTCCTAACCTGATACACAGAGCTGCTTTTCTTTTTTGTTGTTGTGGTTTTTCCCCATAGTTGAACCAACTGTTTTAGGTGTTATCCAAAGCACCTAAGGAAACTTCTTTTATGCAATGAAGACTTCCAAGCTCTACCATAAATCTTATCTACTTAACATCCAGAAAAGTTAACTGAAGCTTCTTTACACTACATCTAGCCGTATATTTTGTAACAAACTTCATGGCACAAGGGCAAGATAATGATTTTTAATTTCTGTAATATACAAAGATTAATTTAATCTGTCAACAGAGATGTAGTATTCCTTGAGCTTTAGAAGGTCTGTTATATATTACACGAGACATTGTCAGACAAGAGCAAAACCCATTTAATTCAATAGACTTGATACAGCTACTGCTTTCAAGGATGCACTTTCTGTCCTTATCTCAACAGCAGCATTTGAAAACAAAACAAATTGTGGTTGCTTTTTTTTCCAAGATACATTCTGCAGTCCAGATACCTATCAGCATGCCACCCCTAACTTTTGCATACATCTAGGAGTTGCTGTTTTTCATGCCTCTGTCAAGGTGCAGAGAGACCTTTAATTTACTACAGTCTAAACTCAAATCACATAGTGAAACTCTTGACATGAGGAAAGTAATAGGTCTTGCTATATGCAGTCTCCACTTGGACAGCATAAAACCACTGGGGTAAACCTTCAATACATCATTGTTTAGGACAACTTTATTTTAAAAGCCAGACAACCTTATAAATGGAAGCACATACCCATTACTGGCTTGCCAAAAAAATAAAATAAAATAATGTGTAAAAAAAACAAAAAAAAAAGCCATGTTTCCCAGACCAAAATAAAGTCCTAAACTTACTCATTGAAGAGTCAAATAGCACATTTTTCATTTACATCATATGAGACACACTTTATAGCACACATTAAGTCTGGGAGAACAGAAACCAGAACTAATTATGCTGCTTAACCTAAACCAAGTACATGTATCCCAACAACCAAGCTCTTATCAATACTGCTGCATCCTCACCATGTCTGCACTTCCCTCATGTGCATCTGGGGCTTATTTTATAGCTACTTGTGCCTAAAAAAATCCTGGTTGTTTTCTGTTGATGTATTTTGGTTAGTAAAAAGATTAATGGACAAGTATTACCGACATGCAATGCTTAAGTGATTTGGTTGCATTTGCATTGAAACAAAATTAGCTTTGGTGCCAACCCAAACTAAAACACAGCTCAAACTCATTCTTCTTCACACACTAATTCGTTTGGCTAAACACATGCTAATAGTCAGGTATTCAGAGTACTAATTAATCCAGATATACCCACAGTGTAGCAGCTCCTTAGGCAGCATTTTCAGGGAAGGCAAAGGAAGTTCTCCAAAACCGCAAAGGAAGTTCTCCAAAACCGCAAAGGAGTAAGAGTCCCTCCCTCCACCAGCAATACCTGCCCAAGGCACATTTGTCTACATGAATGCAGACATAGACACGGTGAATGTAGTAAGAAATCTTTCTAGTAATTTTAATAATCCTGCCATACACTAAGAACACATCTGCAGTTGTTTTTTTGTTAACAATGTTCCTCTTGCAGCAGGCCACAACTGGAGAAAACTCCAAGTGCTGCTCATGGTGGCATCACAACCTCCTTTCATGCTACTCCTAGTTCATTATTCCACTTTGCTTCTCTCACCTCCCACCTTGACTTTCATCTTTTAAGTTATGGGCCACACTGACCTGAGCAATACAGTTTTCTTGTTCCAACAGCTCCTGCTGTCCTATTTTTCCTCCGTTATAGGCACCTCTCTTACTCAGATTCTCAGCCTTTCCATACAGTTAAACACCTTTACATGTGCTTTGTAGAAGGGAGGCTAAGAAAGAATATGGGCCAAGAAACATTAAGAGCCCATTACACTTTCATCCAAAAGCGTAAGACAGATACATGTCATCACTCCTGAAAGCTGAAAATACTGGAGGAGCAGGAAGCAGACAGTCTTGTATTACCTGAGGGAGCATAGGACTTTTCCATCCCCCAGAGTTTGAGCAGCTGGCTCCAACCCAGCAATCCTAATCCTTATCAAGTTTCCCACTGTGCCCAGAACCACTCCTCTTGAAGTGCTACCCCAGCTTCCCTCTACATCCAATTTCCTGACAGCAAGACAGATCCTCAGGCTACCTGTTCTGCCAGTTCTCCTTTGCTATCTCACCAAACAAGCACACTCCCCTTCCTGATCTTTGCAGCTTCAGGGTGTCATGTTTGTGAGAGTAAAATCAATCTTAGCAAGGCCTGCGAGGGCAGAACCCCCAATCCAGGAAACGTGTGTAGGTGATTTCTTGGGAACTGTAGCAGAAGACAAAGCCACAAGCTCAGGCATAAGACAGGTCAAAAAGGATATAGAAAAAAAAAGACATGATTAGAATAATGATGCCTTCCCAAGAGGGAGAGCAGACCCCCAGGGAAGAGTGAGCAAAGCAAGACAACCTTCCAGAAGTGCTGCTGGCAACAAGGAGACCTTTGCTCCTCTCAAGAAAGTAAGGCAAAATTGATGACAAAGAGCTTTTCTTTGAGGCGAAAGCTTTTCTTGTTTTCACACTAGTTTATACATTGGAAACTGCTTGATCATTTAAGGCATATATCCCTGTCCCACTCAGTCTACTCCTGCGTGTACAAGTTTGTGGCTCTCATAGGCAGGAAGCAGATGGAACGCAGAAAGACTTCTCTTCAAAAAAAAAAACAACAAACAAACAAAAAAACCCACCCACCTTCAACACACAAGTAATGGAGATGTTCATGCCAGGAACTCAGACTATATCTAATCCAAAGTATAGCACTTGAACCACACACAAAGGAGACACAGAGGCCCCAGGTCTTTCTACTGCTCTATTCCTATTGTGCCATATTGCATGGTACAGGAGACAACCTTTGTGATGTGAATGCTAGATTAAACAGAGCAGCACAAAGTTAAACTAGTACTGCAGTTCCTGCATTTCCCCTGTGTTTTTACACCATACTTCAGTTTTTAGTGATAGATCCCAGTGAAGGTTCTCTATAGAGAAGCACTGAAACTTTTGATTATTCCTCTTACTGAAAGCTTTGGTTGTGAAAAGTAAAACACTTAGTGATAGCAAGACTTGGGAAGAGAGGCCCTTAGAAATCCATGGAGAGCTAACAATGGTAGATCTTTTTGAACCTTAGTCTCACCACTTTATGTACCAGCTGAGTATTAAGCAAGCCTAAAATCAGAAATGAGTTATATTTAAATTAAAAAAAAAGATTCTGTAACCTCAGTGCTGAAAAAGGTCTAAATGATTTTCACATTCACAGTTACTTGGTATTACAGAGGTTCCTACTGCAAGAATCAAAAATATAACAGGTATATAGTTTAAGGAATTTCATAGAGAAAAACACATATTTCACTCTTCAGAAACTTCTCATTTCAAATTCTTCAGGTAACAGAATACCTGAACAGCACTAATATGTATTCAACAACAGAAAAATGCATACGAGCCTGGAATTAAAAAATTCTTCTTTTTCCTACAAAAAATTCAAGAACAGAATAGATTTTTAGTTCTCCCCTCTGAGCATGTAGGAAGTCAACAACTATGTTCATGTTCTTCTTACTTGGCATTACAAATTAATCTTTCCTTTGTAGCACTCAAGCCACCAGTAAATTTCAAGTAGTCACTAAACTGTTCTGTAAGTTTGTTAAGCAGTCTAACACAGTTTGTGCTTGCTCTCCTTGTGCCTTCTCCTCTCACTCTTGCCTTTCAGACAGTTCAGTTTTACTGCGCTTCTTACAGCACTGTCTCTCACGTGCTAATCTTCCTCTGAAGACATTTGCTGTCACTGCATTGGGGGCAGTTTCACCTCAATCAACTAGGACATCACTGAATTATGCCACACTAAAACACACATTTGTGAAATATGACTTTAAACTGCTCTACCACCTCCCAGTAAATATGCTCCCTCACGTTTATTTTTGCTGTTCATTATTCTAACTCACAGTTTTCTAAGCTACTGCAGACTGTCTCCATGTCTGCTTGCTAATGAAAAGTCATTTTAATTTAAAGCTATACCTCGGCTCCATTTATGTTTACAAAACAGTTCTGATACTAACAACGGGATCTGCTTTGCATAGTAACCTCCAGCAGGGAGTCTTTAGTAAAAATCACAATTGACAAACATATAAGCTTCTCCATTCTGGATAAAGGAATATTGAAAATATAATATTCTACCAGTCTGAAAACTGAATAAACAAAAGTGTATTGTTTTTGATAGGAGCCATTTCCTTTTATTATGATAATTACATGCATTTTTGCTACATATCAGAAGTCATATTTATAAGTAAATAGCTAGAAATAGCCCATGGCAAAAGATTCCAATTCACACGGTTTCTGTTATTGCAGAAATTGTAATTCTAAAGCTACTTTAAATATAGTAGAGGATTAACTTTTCAATTGCTACTTGAAATAAGATAGAGAAGCCTCCAGCAATTCAGCTGTGCAAAAACCTCAGAAAAGCAATTGGTACATATGCAGGTACCCTCCAACCTTTCTGTCCTTCTCTAGCAGCCACACAGTGATATTGCTCACAGAACAGCTGTTAAAAATACTTCCTGTGCCTTCCATTCAGTTGGTTTAGGAATTATTTTTTTTTGAGGTCATAATCCGTATTCTCTTTTTTAAAAATTATTTTAGGTACTTGTTCAGCAGTGCAAATTCTTTTTTAACTTGAGTAATGATAATGAAGCTAAAACAACTTTACTAATGTAATTGATGACTCTTTCCTATTTGTAAAACACCATTTAACATCATTTCATCATCTTGGGGGCAAGCAGGGAACTCCCAACTCAAATTAAAGGATATCGTTAGTGGAAACATTCCATCAATGTTTTGCCCACTGATTTCATAAAACAAAGTGCTACTGCACCAAGAGGTATTAAATCTGCTTAACATTAAAGGCAATGGTTGTGTAATTAAAATACTGAAGGATTTCTGGGCTGTGTTGTTGGGTTTTTCCCCCTAAAGGAATAGCAGAGCTTTAGGACTTGCATCTCTATCTCCTAAAGTGAGATTAAACCCTGCAATGAAATATGTGCATATTCAGCTTTCTTCAACACAAGTCGTACCTATTAATGTTATATGCAACTAAATATTTCTAAATCTACACAGCTTCAAGGTCACTCACATGGAACACACAAGTTGCTTTGGCAGTTTATTATTGATGGTACTAAAAGAAAACTATGAGATAATTCAGTAAATTTGTGTTTGTTTTAAGTTTGCCTTCACTATACTTTTCATTATTTTGTACATCCTGATCATGTTTATTCTATTTTTGCTTGTAACTTTTCCAAATGTTTTTCTGTAGAAGCTTTTATAAGACTAACATTCTTGCCACTTCTCTTCTTTTTAAACCATTCTTTAACTTCAATATGATCATTTAGAAAGAAGCATGCAAAAAGCACTAAGCACACTCTAAGCAAGGTATAACATTATACAATATAGCATAACAGTTTATTTCCATTTCTTTATTTAAATAATCCTTTTCAGTATCAAGAAACCCACTAGTACACACTAGATATATTCCATTAAAACTTCGATTCATAAGTTTAGGTCATTTTACTAAGTGTTTTATTTAAAATATAATAATGAACATTAATTGTTCACACTGCTCCCTCTTGTGAGCCTTACTTCACATTTGCTAATGTGGACTGTAATTTGTTATCACACTGCCTATGCACGGATGACATGCTAATCACTGACTAATGCCTAGGACTCCGCATGTACGAAGACCTTTCATATTTGGTACTATAAGCAGGACAACAAACCTTTTGACAGATCTTGGTGTAACTGAGAGACAAAGACAGAAGGAAAACATACAGAAATAATTGCACAGGCAGTGGTCATCCTAAATTAACTGTTGACTTGTGTTAGACATCAGAAAAGCATAATAAAGCAATCATTCACTGAGTGCTGACAAGAGTTTCTGCTGTATGAATGAATAGTGAACGCTCTTTATTATCTATTACTCAAAATTCAATTGTAGCCTGGATGTAAAGACCTAAAGAGGTCTAGACCAAAGACAATAACCCAGACTACAGAGGAAAAGGAGATGATGAAGCTGTCCACAGTGAACTAAACAGGATCAGCAACAAAGTCCAAGGAAACAATATCAGCAGCAAAATTGCAGTCATGTTCAGCCAGCAATATGTGATGGAATGTCACACAGATCACATACAGATCTTTGGAAAGCAAGAGGTGCAAATTAACAAGGCTGGCAGAGTGCCTGTTGATCAGTACACGGCTCATAGTAGCATTCATCTACTGTGATAAAAGAAGAAAAGCCAGGCAGAAGAGGAGTGCTAAGAGATACAACAGTGGAATGGAAATCACAGAAAATCTCACAACAGGGGTAGGAAGGTTTACAACCGGGTCTGCAGGGGAACTGGCAGCAGCAATCTCACCAGGCACTGCTTTTTTAAGATCCAAATAAGCAAACAGTCTCTCTGGTGAGTAGAAGATTTAAGGAGGTCATCAACACAGAATTTGAAATTACTACTGAGGAGTGCCACTGAGTACGAACAGAGGGGAAGGGGCAGGGGGGAGAATAGCAATAACACATCTTTCACAGAACTATATGCCTCGGCTTTACTAATATTCTTTTTCTACCTAGTGGTTTTAATATTTTTTCCTGTTTTATTTAATCAGAAATGAACTTTGTTTTCTTGGCTAGGAAAAATAATTTTGTTTCATTTGGCCTCAAAATCTTTTTTAATTCTTTTGTCAAGAATCTGCACATAAATCCTAGAAAAGTCATATCACAATGAAAAAGCAGAATAATAATTTTAAGAAGTACTGAAAAATAATTCTCCTTTTTCTAATTTTTTTCAAATTCGGATTAAATCTGCAAATAGCTTGAGTTAGTCTGAAACAACATTTTTGAAAGTATACATTTTGAGGAAAAAATTTAACACAACTACGTAATTCTTACTTCTGTGGGATTGGAAATTATTTTACTGTAAAAACTGAGCTTTCAAAAAAAAATATGGAAATAGTTCAATTCTTTCATAAACTCTAAAAGGACAATGGCCATAACTAGAAAAATATCGCTGTCTTTGTTGCATTCTGCAGGCACAGACTGCTTCTAAAAATGAGAGATTAAACAGATTAAGACTCTTCAGCTTGAGAAAAGAGCTGTCAAATAAGACAGAAAGGATATAATAGGGTTCTATAAAATCAAGGACAGCATAGAAAAATAAACACGAAATTATTATTCACTGTCATACAAGGACTAGGGAATCAAGTGAAACTAAGACGTTTCAAGAAGAAAAACAGAAGCATGTTTCATAATAATGTGCAATTAAAACAGTGGAATTCATCACCGCAAAATGCTGCAAATGAGAAATATAAAAATGTAAAAATAAGTTGGGTAACTTCAGATCCATGGCCAAAGCTAGAAAAAGATATTTTTTTTTTATTAACTTATCCTCAAGCACTGCCTGATCATCCTATCAGATAATTAGATCCTTCAATTCTCTGTTTTCTACTGGAATATTTTAAGAATCATAGTTGCTTTCAAACACGTCACACTTAACATTAAATCTTAAACTATAAATCAAATTCTACTTTCCACACAATCTAAGCCCATATCTGAGTTTAGTATGAACTCAACTCAGCCTCTGAATCATTAGTCCTGACTCAGCCAGGTAGATAGTTATCTATTTATCATTTTAATTTCCACAATGACAAAAAAAAACCAGCTGCATTTTAGGCAAAAGTTTAACTTGACTGAAAAAGGCTGTAGTGAGAGAATTAAACTGTTCTTATAGTAATGAGTAAAATACTCTAGGAGTTGTTTTTTTTTAATGTAAAACGTTCACTTTAAGCCAGGAGAAATAGTTCATGCAAGTGATCCAGTGTAACTCCATCACAGTGGATTCAGACAATATCACATTCTAAGGACCTCTTTGGTCTTTCACCCTATCAATCTTAATTATTATATATAATTAAGCACAAAAGTTTACTTCTAAAAAGAACGGTAGGAAAAGGAAAGCAGTTTGTTATTTTTCTCATATCTTGCAATTTTACTACAAGAGATAAAGACCAAAGTAGAGATCAAATTAGTAAATTAATAACAGGAAGCAAATGGTAGGAATCCACCAAATATACCTGGATGGCTGCCAGGTTCTTCTGTTCCTGTGATGGAGCCTCATGGACAAAACGCAGCCAATTAGAATGGCGTGGATTGCTTGCATCCAGGATATAAAGGACTTCACCTTTACTCCCACGAACCTGAATCATTAAAAAAAAAAAAAAACAAAAACAACAATTAAAGTTGTTTACCAAACACACAAACACGTAAAACATTAATGCATGCTTGTGCTCAGCGAGTGAACCTTGCCTTCAACAGGTACTCACAGCTGTGGTGCA
The DNA here is from genome assembly GCA_026546715.1 of Gallinago undulata. NCBI lineage: Eukaryota > Metazoa > Chordata > Aves > Charadriiformes > Scolopacidae > Gallinago > Gallinago undulata. The sequence goes on from JAOTQQ010000032.1 coordinate 5,997,539, forward strand.
CATTCACCCTTTTCTGTAAGTATATTTATTCACCTAAGAATACTCAAACCTGAGAACTGGCATTAGCTTACTTTATAGAGCTCCCCCTCTCTTTCCTCAGCTTTTCCTTTGGTAAACAAGTATTACAACTGATTCCTGGGTCTCCTTGATCTGACAGTATGGTCACTAGCACTCATATTCTTTCCTCTTTTTGTTCCATCAAGTCCTTTTTCTTTATGATCTTGCCAGAAATCAATATAACCTGAGAGGTCCTTTCCTATTCCAACCCTATCAACCCTTTTCCAGTTTTCCTTTTTGACTTCTCTTACTTCCTGTGTTCTGATGCATTTTACTCTCACAGTCTACCTAATTCTTCTTATACCTTCTTGTCTTTTGACATGCAGTCTGTTTCCCATCACTTTCTCCAAATCAAGGTTGTAAGCTCTCCTGCCTCCAATTCCTTTTCCTTTCCTCACAACTCACTGCTATTGTCATATATTCCTTCTCCAAGAAACTGTCCAAGAGTGGACCATTTTCTTCTGTAAAGTATACGTGTCCTCTAACTCACACTATTGTGCAGCGTTTCTCTTCTGCTAACAGTATAAACAAGGTCAACAGTAACTTTCATCTGGACAAAAGGGATAGGACATTATCCAATCTTGTGCTATTTCAACCACCATTCACTTCCAAGATCAGAGTTCAGGCACTTGTTCATGAGGTTCTGTATTGCCCAAATCGCCCATATCCATTCAGGGATCTTTGACTTGACAGCTCTTCACCTTTCACTTTCTTTTTCGTATTTGATACTCTTCTAGACTCACTTGTCCTTTGCTCATTATCTTCTAGGAGATCCTGTTCACCCTCTATGGCCAATTCCTAAATCCATCTATTTCTGCCTACTTTCACATTTCCAGAAGCATCTCAACCTTAACTGGCCATCATTACAAAAGGTATACATCCATATCTGAATTCAACTTTTCTACTACCTTTGCTGCTTCCCTTTTCTTTAAACTTACCAGTTGCTCAACCAACTTCCAGCCTGTATTAGTTCTTCATTCCCATCCCACATCATCATCCTCTTTCTGCTTTTTTATCACCAAATATAACTTTTCTTCTTCATACAAATTCCAAATCCAGTAGACATGTCCTCATTACTGCTAACTCTTACTGTCCCACACCAATCCTAAATATTGCAGAAGATTATAAAACCATATTCCTCATTTCCCTTTCAAGATTTCTATGAGTTTGGTTTTTTGGCTTTGGGTTTTATTTTGTTTTTGCCCTTTACCATGGGTAAAATCCATTTTGCCCCTTGGATGGAGACATACCTTCAGACCAAGGACTAATATAATTGCATTTATTCGCTCCATATATCCTATTTTACAGTTCACTTGAACATCTTCTATATATGCCTCTCTAAAGGAAATTTAAATATGGAGCCTCAATAAAAAGCATTCAGTAAAACTATACTTGACTTAAGTTTACCATAATAGGAGATTATTTCAGCAAACAAACTAGTAAGCTATGTAGGTAAGGGCTGTACATTTAGTAGAAGAAACAAATGTTCAGGTTTTGTTCATTAAAAGAAGCCACCACTTTAAAAAAAAGAATTGTGTACACACCATATGTTATGTATGTATCAGGAGCCTTTGGATATCATTACAGATCCATCCAATTTCTATGACTGTGACAAAAATCTAGCTTACATTGAAAAAAATAAAAAAAAAATAATAGAAATAGAAACTTAGTATTAATCAAGTCATTCTTTCCACTTAAGGCAAAGACACACTGCTGAAAAAAAACACAGCTGCCACTTTGCCATATAAAAAACGAATCTTGAATTCCCACTGATACAAAAGATAGGGACCCATGCAAAAAGGTCATATAGCCACACTATTATTCCATGTGATTTATTTCTATAATAAACTTATTTTCTTTTTCATCTGTCAACAAAAAGTACAAGCTAGGGATTTCATCTCTGTAAGACCAAAATTAGATCATCTTCATGGGTTTGTATTTAAATTGCTCACATACTTGTTATATTTGTTTCCACTATATGCAATATCATATTTCTTGCTTAAATTACATAAACATTTAGGATATCATTAGAAAGAAAAAACTGTATTCCATTACAATAATAGCCGGTGACAGCATGCTGTTCTCAGATTAAAACAAAAAACCTACTGTAGTTCTGCAAATGTATACATATCTTAAGAAAGACACATCATGAAATTGTGCCAATATTTCAAACTTTAGAACTTGTTTAACTTTCAAGCACAGTGAAAAGCATCAAATCTATATATTTAAATGCACCTGGCAACAACATTATCTAACAACAAGCATTGCAATGTTTTTTCCAGAGCGGCTGCGTAGTCTCCATCCTCAAAGGTATGGATACTCAAAAACTCTCCTTGGCAGTTGGCACTAAGTGGCCCTACTTGAGCAGGGGGGGGTGGACCAGATGACCCCCAGAGGTCCTTCCAACTTCAGCCATTCTGTCTTTCTGTAACTATTCACCAGAGAAAGCAATGCCTGCTCATTATTGGAACCGTTGTTTTCATTCAGAACATGGGCAGAATGAGTGGAATCAAATTATAAAACCAAGCACCAAATTTACACAAAAATACACGTTAACGTTGTATTCATCTCCTGAAAACTCACTTGCCAAGCAGAAGCACTGCATTGATTATGCGGTAACAATCATCCAGTTCTAAATAGGTAACACAGAGCAGAACCTCACTGAGTGAAAATGGTTAACATTGCAGATTTACATCTTTGAGCAATTAAAATCAAGCTAATGGGCTTTGTGATTTAGTTATTAAAGTATGGATTATAGAACCCCACCATATAGGTCCTATAAAGGTTTCCATCAGATCTTGACTTGAGTTGGAAAGAGAAGCAACCAAGATCCTACTACAAAAACCATACATTACCTTGATTATTCTTCTTCATTTGCTTGATTCTTAAATTATCTAAGAATCATTTACAATCAACGATACATGATCATCTCAGTTATTCTTTCTCAGTCTCTGACAATATATGACAAGATATTGAACACAAAATAAAGATTTAACACATAAGGAAACTATTGATAAAGGAATACAATAAATCCCTTAAAGACATGTTATATTTTCTATTGCTTTTTTCACCTCCTAAAGAAATAATGCTGCATCACAGATGTGAGTAAGAGGAGTCAAGAAAAAACACCAAAACACCATACTTAATACACCGTAGACCAGTGACGTTTACCACTCCTTTTCTCATGGATAGGTGAGTTTCCTAAGTGACCAAGCAATCTTTAAGCACCATGGCAGTGAATCCCAAACTTAATATTTAAAACAAACAAAAAGACCAACTCTTGCTTTGCAGATATATTTCTCAAAGTCAGTACAAGTTAATCATGGTAGATAGATGAAATAAACAGCTAGACTTTTTTTTTTTTTCAAATTTCCTGTTTAAATTAAGCGCACCTAAATATCATCCATGTTGAATTATTAATAAATCAAAATGAAGTTTGGAATATGTCTCAAAGGGTGCTCCTTCCAATAGCAGCCCACTGAAGTCCTCAGCCATGCTTCTACTTTGTGGCATGATCAAAAATCAGTTTAGTTTGGAGATATATCAACAAATACAAGCTAAAGCACTTACACCTGGGTCTGCCTGTAAATCTGTTCTGATATCCAAGGAGACAGGATCAGAGATAGCTGTCACCAAGACAGATGTTGCACTGTAGGCCCACAAAACACTGCTAGCTGCAGCAAAGAATTTTCTTTTGTGCACTCCTCCATCATTGACACTGAAAAGCATGAGAAACGTACTGCATAGCCTTATTATCTCCCCGAACCCCAGCAGTCACACCAGCTATACCAGCAATGGAAGAAAATGGGATGATGGTGTCAAGTTGCTAATGTGCTCCCCAAGAATCTTAAAGATACTGCAATCTACCTCTCTACACCACTGAACTAGGACTCAGCATTTACATTTCTAGAGTGCTGCCCATATTAAATAAGGTTTCTTGGCTTTGTTTATCTCCAAGAACCCTGTTGTACAAAAATTCCCCACATACATCCTTACCACTTACTCCATAAGAGATCTGGAAAGCTGAACAGGATTCATTTTGCAACAAAGCTTCCAATACGCTCCCAGGTGGCCTTTTTCCAATCACCCAACCAGTCCAAGAATCTTCAGGACAACTTAACTGGCCAGCCTACCACAACTATTGCTTGCAGGAAATTGTTGGAAAACTGATGATGCTTTCAGAGAGAGGAAATGAAAAATACTTTTGTATATCACAAACTATAGTAGAAAATTCTTTAAGGAAGATTTTCTTAATATATCTGCAAGCAAATTACTGCATTTCCCCCACATATCTGAACTGTTACAACCTTTTACAGTAATAAGATACTTAAAACAGAGGCAAAAGATTTTTACAGGCCTGAGGTTCCCCTGATAATTTTGTGAAGTAGTATCAATTTCACAATGCTTAAGAACACATTTGTTTTCAAATTGTGACACATCAACCTGTCATCCGTGTACCTGACTAATTTCATGTTTGAATGTTATTTTCTCAGTTTCTATATAGTTGATATTACCTGAACCAAGCACAATCATCCAGTTAGCTTGACATGTGTTCCTTAAGATCCTCAAGCTACAGTGGCTAATCCAGAAAAGATTTTAAAAACTATTTTAACAGTACCTGAACTCAAGCACAAAAGTACTTCTAATTGATTTTCTATTACCAGTGAGCAATGCAACCAGACATGCAGTACCTTTGATTTCTCATGCTAAATAATTAAGTAGCTATTAGTTTCATATTTAAGTATAGGTAGACTTTGGCATAAGCCTAGAACAAGGCTGATTCAAATTCATCCTATCAGGACAGCAAGATCTCTATCTTACACCACCACCCTTGGTATGTGGTCATTCGCTACAGTCAAACACCTAAAATGCATACACATATCCAAAGCACACACCAGACACAAGAGCACCTCAGACTGAATTATTATAAAGAATTATCTCGTGCAGAATCAACACAAAAGGTATCACTGAACCTGAAATAGCTGACATTCACTGTTACCACACTGAGAGTTTTACCTCAAGATCAATCAGGATATCGTTGAGTCATGCCACATTAACTAACATCATATCACTGTACAAGTATTTGGAAAAAATGTGCCCCTATTTATTGTATAAGCTACCACATGAAACCCCACACAGGCCTAAATAAAGTCTAAGTTGCTTGTAATGCCCATCAACAACATGCACTGTTCCATCTGCTAGCCTTTTAGGCTGCAATGAAATTATCTCCAGATTTTCAAAATACAACCAAAGTTATCATATATGCCACTTCAAAATGCTCATGAGTGCAACTGCAAATGCTCTACTGTGCACACCTGGCAAGAGAAGAAAAAAACTTAACTGAAAATAAGCAGATGGTTATCCATGCTGAAGGCAGTAAACACACTGTCTGATTTCTGGAAACCATTTTTTAAACATTTATAAACCTAAAAATCTATGTTCATTCAAACAATCACATAAAGAAATGTATTGTTTTCTGCACTGCATTTTTTTTTTATTAGCTGAAAACATGATTTTTATTGTTAATAGTATAAAGCAGCTAGATGCAATACTTCTACATCCTCGGCATTAGACCTCCATCACAGAGCTCACTCCAGGGCAGAATCTAGTATTTTAACATTGCTGTAGAAAGTATTAAAATAGTACTTGCAAAAGAAAGCTGAGGCAGAAACTGTTGATTTGCTGACTTACTAAGAAGTATTGGGACATAGACAGCATGTGACATTTTTCTGCAGCCAAATTATACAGCAATAGTTTTTCATGTTAATGAAGATTCTTTTGTGCATGATGTTATTTGATCACGTCAGAGACAAAACAGTTCAGAAAGCTCATTCCTAGACTTCGGCTAAAATTTTATGGAGACTTCATAAGAAGGGTTGAACTTCATTTCACTGGAAGAATACCCAGTCTCCTTAAGCAAATAGTATGTGATCATCTATAGTAAGTTCAGATCACAATTCTTATCAATGTGCTTTTTAGCATCTTAAATAAAACACTTAACTGAAGATGTGAACCTAACATTCTCAGTTACTTTCAGGAGCAGATTCTTCTCATCACCAAAACCAGAAGATCATTAAGGTGCCTGTTCCAAAAGTGACTAAAATTAATACAAAGTCATAGACTAAAGGTTGAGATAGTTATCTTTATTTATGTTAGAACCAGCTGATTAATGAAATATAACTAAATATACTAACTGGTAAGAATATTAATAATTGCTTTGGACATCAATCTATCCCAGTGGGGATTAATACAACAAAACTGAAAATCTAGGACACAAACTTGCAACTGAGACAGTGCAATGTCTGACTTGTGTGGCAAAAATTATTTTAAATGCAACTTGCGTAAAATATGCATCCAGATGCATTTATCTAAGAAATGAGAAAAACAAAAACATTTCTGAAAATCAAACAAAGATTCACACAAAAAAATTAAAAGCAAACAAATACTGAGGAGCAATGCCTGGGAAGGTACTCTTCATAAAGAAAAAATAAAGACCCATTGCTAAGAACTAGATTTCTAATATTACATTCATCTTGAGAGCAAACAAAGAATTCTTCAAATTAAAAGTTATCTTATCATGAAACTCAGGACATAATTCAACTTAATGCCTTGTATGTAAAAGCCTTCCTAAGCCAGAACCACATTTGAAAGGCAAGATATCAAAGAGAAAAAAAAAAAAAACAACAAAAAAACCACCCAACCCCCAGACACCATCATCAGCTTAAAGAGCTTGACTTCTCCTAGCTCAACTTTAAAGCTCTGATCCAAAGCTTGTTATAGCCAATAACAGATTTTCTGTTGCCTTCAGTATTTTTCAGGCAGGCTTGTTCAACTGAAAACAACTGTCACTGCCAAAGTGATGAGAGTCAAGTAGTAGAAACGTAAGTTCATTTAATTTTCTCATTTAAATAAAAATTAACATTAGCTTCCATTGAAAGACTGATTTTCAGCATGTTTCTGTTCTTCTTGGTTTTAACTTAACAATGAAGACAACATAATCTTGGCAGATAGACAGAAACCAAACCTAAAATATGTAACATTCAGCATTACACAGCTTATTATATGCCATTCAATCCTGACCAACATTTCTTCATGGTATGTCAGAGTATTTGAAGAAGGACTAAGTCTTTCCAGCCCTCCCTGTTTTAACATTTGCCAAAGTCATCACCAAAAGTATATATGCTTGCCACAATCCAGTAGTAGTGAAATGAATGCCATTTTCTTGGTTAGGCACAATAAAGAAAAGAAAATGAACAGATATCTTCCCTTGGGAAAGGGAACTTCTGTGAACTTCAATACCTAAATATTATTCTGTTCTTGCCTTAAAGCATTGCTCTTCCAGCATATACACATAATTTAAAATTGTTATGCTAAGTAAACTAATACAGGCCAATGAAGCAGTATTTATTTTAAGCGTTAGTGGGATGCTAGGAATAAGAATAAAATTCTCCATTTGTCACCAGCAACTAGCTGTGTGCTTAATTAGCACAACATGCAATTCAGTCTCAAGAGATAACAACATGGGGACTGGGGGGTAACAGGGAGGTTTCTTGACATAAAGAAAAAAAAGCAAGAAAAAGCACAAAGCCATTTGGACATTTATTTGTTTTTTTATTATTACTACTAACTATACAGTTACCACGGGCTGAATTTTTCCCCTTTCACATTACTTGTAAATAAAACATTTAGTATGTAGCTCTTTACAAGGATAACATCAAGATTGAGGATGCTTTCCCACCCAGTCCTCTGGAATTTGTTGAATAAGCAAGTGTAAACCTTTCAATTCTTCAAAACTTTGCAAGTTACAGGCAGACTAATGGCATTGTGCTGTAATTCAAACACAAACTCTAACATCCTCAGAACTTACTTTAACAAAATCACTGGACTAAATATTTTTTGGGGGGTTCCATGTTTTCCCAAAGACCAAAAGAAAACATAATGTGTACAATTCTGTCTCAACATGATGTCTTAAAGAAGCTAACTCACAATGCTGGTCTCAAAGAAAACGGAATAGCTTGATCAAAACAGACCACATCATAGACCACGACACCACACAACTAGAAATGCATGTGGTAAGCTTCCTCACAGAAAACTATTCCACAAAATTGAAGCTCTACTCCCCGGCATCACATACCAAGAAAAGAAATGTTCCACTAATGTTCATTTTTACTCAACTTACAAAAAGCCTCTACTATTTAGCCTACTTTCAAAGGTGTCCTCTCTGAAAATGCATTTTTTACTTCCATCAGACTGTGAGGTCACGCTTTAGTGTGCCTTCATCCAATAGTCTTCAAATTAATTATTTTTAATATCTTTCGTACAGCTGACTACGCACAAACTTGGCAAGTTGCTGTGACTGTTTCCCACAGTCTCTGGAATAACCATCTACTTGGATGATTCAACTTCTTACTTTCTGCATTCCTGGTCTCCATTTTCAACTTAAGACTACTCTCAGGATGATTTAAATTATATTATAAAGCTCACGTTCAGATCAGCTTCGGTAAACATGAACAACTTGGGTTCAAACATTCAGGAAGTCATAAAATTTGGTATGCAGGAATCTTTTCAAGGGTCTCAAAACTAGGTTACAATAAGATATTTTGAAATGGTTTTAGAACAGCTCATAAAAAACTCGTTTTCTTATTTGCTGTCGACGGGGTCATATTAGTGTCATCAGTAAATACATGTATTTGCTTTTTATTTTCTGTCTTACAGAAAAAGACAAGTCTTGTTTAATCATAAGAAATGAGGCATCTGGAAAATCATATGGCTTTCCAACAAACTTAAAAAACCTTCTCATTGCTGTAATCCACCCACCACCCCTTCTGAAATCCTTGTTCTAGCTCCGGTATTTTATTGAGTTAAAATAACCTGCAGAAACATCATGAAAAGGCAAGTGAGCCAGGGCACGTTAACATGCAGCATATTCAGCAAACATTTGCAATAAAAGCACATCGTATTGTTTTGTTTTCAGCAGTGAACAAAGTAGATGAAACCAGTTGCTCTGAGTACATAACCAAAGGACAGAGGGGAACAAATTGTCCACACTGCCTCTCTGAGAAAGGATATTTTGTGCACACCCCTAGATTAAAAAAGAAGAAAAAAAATGGGAAGGGGTAAAACAAAGGCACAGGGATTCACAGAATTGAGTTAACACTCAGCTAGGAATGTTTTGCCATCCACTGTATTTATACTGCGTTTGGATTTAACAAGGTGGACTTTTAGCATTCTCTCACTCATCGTTCTAGTGTGTAGAATCTATTTATAGTTCTCTTAAGACCGTGTCAATACTACCTCTCTTTGTAAGCCACTCAGCGATGTTAATGCTAGATTATTTTTTCCAAACAAACTTTTTTGGTAATAAATGCACAAACAGTCCTTTAAGCCAGATTTCAAGCATAAGCTTTTTTTTTGTACAGTGTAATACAACATAAAAATACACCATCCTTCCAGCTCTAACCATAGAAAGGTGAACAAGTGGAAAATTAGTCCCACTGTGGGAAATAGGTTTATTTCTCAGTGTAAAACAGGACTAAATATGCATTCAATAGAAACTGTTTGTCAGGGGTGGGGGAGGGTGTGGAAGAAATAAAAGGAAAGGAATTCTGCTCAAAGACCTACAGCAGAAAAGTTTACAAAAACAGAACAGAAACACCAAAAAGCAGGTGTTTATAACAATATAGAAATGCTGTTATTGCAAGTATTTATCAGTTAGTGTAATCTTTTCAACTGGTAAACTCAGACAGATTTTTCTACAGGCAAACACAGTTATGACAGGAACTAGGACCTAATTACAAGACCTAGTGTATAAACTGCTGTTGCTGCCTAGTATATATGAAAAAGTTAAGAGAAGCCTGGAAACTCATTATGCCTTCATCTGCCCACAGCACCAGGCTTTTACTTCGCTAAAGATCTCACAACTCCACACTGCATTGCAAAGTTGCTAAGATTTAAAAACTTCACTTACACAATTGCCAAGTCCCAGCACAAGTGTCACAGCAGGAAATGTTTTATATTACAGTTAGAGAAAAGCTATAAGCTGACACCTGCTGATCAGCATATATCAGTATCTTAGTAACTTACGTTCATCTTCCTATATTCAAATTATTTTAATCCTCTTTTTTTTCATTTTCCTATTTTTCAATAATTTCTTACAATGATGCTACATTTTTGTGTTTTGCTTGACTTGATATTTTTCACACTTCATTGATTAGAAACTATCATTTGCTATTTCTTCGTCATTTTAAAGAAGTCAATCCCCCTCCACCCAAAAAAACCCATATTCCAAAAGAATCAGTAAGTACAAAATCTCACTACAGTATCTTGAAGCTAGGGAAAAAAGAAAATTTTTAAAAAGAATTTGTTACATTCTAAACTTAATTCTGAGAGCACTTTTTGCTAACTGTGATGATGTCACTCTAGACTACTCACTTCCCACATGAGCCTGCAGTCTGTGTTCTCATCCAGTTCCTGTGGCATTCGCTTCTCTCCTGCAAAGGGGCCAAATTTTTCACCCTAAGGAATAATAAGAGAATTATTATAAGGAGTAAGAGAAAAAGTATCAGTAAAAAAAAAGAAAAAAAAGCAAGCAAATTGCCAAACTCCAGCAGAGGTATCATTTTTAGCTTCAAATGGAAAATGACAGTTTCCCTTTGTCATCCTGCTTTATGCCAAGAAGGTGCACATCCTTGAGGGTTCAACTTCAAGCTCATTCGCATTCTTTTCATAGCTTGGAGAAGCTCTTGAACCCATACCTTTGCTCTACATGCTTATTTCCCCTTTAGGAAACAGCACTTTATTTTAAATAAGGCTGAAATTTACAATTCAAATTTCTTACACTTCTTACAAGATTTTCAGGAAGCACCTTGCAATAGACATCCAACTAAAATGTAAAGTATTTGGCAAGCACAAAGTTTACATTAGATTTATTTGCAAGATTATTTGCAACACTGCTTTTGAAGTGCCACAAACCAAAACACTGAATAAATGAGGTTTTGATCATACAGAGAGATTTCTTTAAAAATGTAGGGAGTATGCACATGTCTATGAATTAATTCAAGCCTTCGTAAACAAAATTAAAATGTTATACCACCTGCTAGTCATAACACATGCTGTGAAAGCATCTATTGATATGTTCTTCCAAAAGTATTGGGTATCAGTGCTTTTTTCCTTCACAGAAGTCACACTAGCAGCCGGGTAAATTGGTTAAATAGGACTTTCTTCTTACACAAGCCTAACTTTCCACTCCCCTTCCCTGCCTTGTCCTTATTTGCAGTGACAATCCCAACAAAGCAGAATGCAGAACGGTATGTTGAGGAAGTATTCAGATCAAAAAGTTCCCTCTACTTTTAAGCATTAGAGATCATAACTATGTAACAAAAAGCAACTTTCCTTTTTCTTTACAAATAACAGTATTTTGGCTAATAAAATTCTTGATCTCATCCACATGTCCCTTCCTCCAGGCACATTCCAAGGTCCCAGAAACAGCCTGCTACATGTTTTCCCTCTTGGTAAGTTTTTAGAGACTGTCTGCAGGTAGAATGGAAAGGAAGAAGTGGAATCGAAAGCTTTCAGGATCGTTCCTCTTGGAAGCAACCAACCAAATATAAAAAAAAATCCTTATATTTAAAATTAAACCCGAAGAAGTAATAAACAAAGGGAAAAAAAAAAACAACTGGCATTGCATAACAAGGCAACAGAAGTGAGGGGCAATATTTTTAAATATGCACAAAGATTTCATTAGAAAAAACAGCAAAGCAGAAGGTAAAAAGGCAAGAACAGCAGAAGACAACTGGAGACCAAAGCAGTAACGGAGACACAGATATGGGCAGTGATAGCAAAAACTGGCACTATGGGGCTTCACCTCCTTCATTTCTGATCTCCAGACCACCCTTGATTGATTTCTCGTTTTTGAGGTCAAGTTCATCCCCTGCCAACTTTACAAATTCCAGGATTTAATACTCAACTTGAAATTTCTTTCTTTTATCTCATCAGTAATGAAAGTGAAAATAGGTCAATACAGTTTTATGTGTACGGCCATCAATATTCTCAGCTTATGGTGAGTGCCACCCCAGCAAACATACTGCTGTGTAATAGGACCCATGTAGGTATTACATGGGAGGCAGTTTGCTTAAACTGAGGAGTAAGAGTCAAGATGGTGGTGGAAGAAATCTGCTCTGGAAACATATGGTGCTACAGTAAAGATAAGGTAGGCCTTTGCTAGAGCAAAAACCTCCTGACAGGCTAAACTGGTTTTCCCAATTCACTTGAAAGCAGTAAGCAGTTTTGGTGCAACAAGGAAAGCAGCTCACTATGGCTGCAAAGATCTAAGAGATCTTACAGCTTATAGAATTACACCTGCAGAGTCTCTCATTACTCGTAACAATTGTCAAGATGAAAATGAACTTATTGGACTATAATCTAGATTAGGTCTATAGAAAGAAAAAGAAAAAACTCCATCATTTTAGTACGGAAATTATTTGAAGGTGCAATGAATAAGGAAGGAACCTGAAAAAGCTAGTCTCCCAAACTCACTTCAGCAGCAGAATAACACTTCTTAAGATGACATAAAGATATTAATTTCTTCCTGAAGTACTTTGGAGGCTGCTACAACCCTCACCTCAGTAATACTTTCATCCTTGCAATCCAAAGGATCCCTAGATACTTTATAAACCATCTATAGTGTTAATTTTACCCATCACTGAAGCACACATCACCTCTGGGATGAAGCACAACAGCAGCTTAATACCACATACTGACTCAAACCAAGAAACACCATACATCATTCTTAATCTTAACTACTCCAAACCAATAAACCTCTACTGCAATATAAGACCTTCTAGAAGCTCAAAACAATAGCAAAAGCAAAAGGTGGGATGTCCACTTCTAAATGTGGAGTAAATGTCATATGGTCAATAGGTAATTCAGGCTTTTAAGTACTTTCTACAACATCTCAAATTTGGAGAGAAAGCAGAAATTAGAGACAGTAAAACCTGATGTCCTGGAACACAAAGGCCTATGAAGATAATTGTAACTATTCATGTAGCCTTTCAGAGCATTTTCTTTACATATATATTTATTAGTCTCAGCTCATAAACATGCTGTCATATGCCAATACATATTGATCAAAAACTTCCTCTCTGATCAACAGAAGCAAGGCATACAACACAGTCTGAAGTCAACCACAGAAGTGATCCAAGATATGAAATGGACACCATTCAAGTGTTAATAAAGCAATTTTCAACAGTTGCTGTCAAGAAATCAGCAGTGACTAATCTTCTTCCAGATGCAGCAAAACAGTGAGAAATATAGTGGCCAGCTGATAATTCCACCAAGGGCCTTAGGATACCAATGCTGTAACCAGAGGTCAGATGTTGGAGAAAAGAAATTACAAGCGAATTACAGCTTTTGTTAAGGTAACAAAACAAAACGTTTCCACCTTTTGCGATTACAAACAAAAACTTGGAAACAGCATAATGCCTGAAGGCACAAAAGCAGATGGCAGACAATAGCAGTTCAAAACATGTTATTACCAAAAAAACTTTGCTAACAGCAGAATTTTTAGAGGCCTATTTCATGATTACTTGGCACTTGGAGAGTTGGTACTAAAATTTCTGATTGTAAGATCATCTGAAATATGTTTTACTTCCAGTTAAGACAACCACAGTTTTGTGACAGCAATAGAGAGAAAATGGTGCTGTGTTTCCTACTCAGCAACATAGATCTTGCTTCACAGTTAAGTGTCATATGCAAAACCTCCTCCCAAACCCAAAACCCCAAGGAATTGCTTTAACAGCTCTTAGCTACTCTGTATCATAAGCCATGAAGTGCAGTACTGCTACCTCATTACTGTACAGGAGAGCATTGAGAGCACTTCAGATATGATTTTTCTTTCCATAGAAGAAAGCAACACACAGTCTGGCCATATCCAATATATCATCTGTGTTATTTACACATCTTCCCTGAACAGCCACAGTGACACGCAGTGCTTAGGTCTCCAACCCTTTTTAGTAATACCTGTTTCAACCACTGCCCACAGAGCAACTCGCAAGCTGGTTCTTCAGTCTGTCAAAGAGCACAGTCTGCCTGTCAGACACATACCTCTAGTCAGGGCTTTGCATACCACATTTGTCTGTGCTATCAGCACAGAGGATTCACTCCTAAAGGACAAGCCTGTAACAAACACTGTCACCAGACACTGCAAAGACAAATAGATCTTAATACAACTGTGTCTGCTTTTACCTTCTGCATTCCATATACAATATATGTCACACTTGCAACATTTCAACTTTGCTAGGATGTTGTTTATGTTGCACACACAGTGGCAGAGCAGGGTAGGCTGAGCTCTGTCAGAATATACTTTGCCTGCATAAAGAGAGTACAAAAGCAATGAGTAGTAATTCAGGCAAGAAAATGCTTTGTCCTAGCATGCTGTTCTAATGGTTCAATTGACAACAGTGTAAAGGAAGTGGGGTCAGACCCTGAACCGACATTCAGAATTATATTGACATGCAGATGATGATTTCCATGAGTTTCACTCTAGCGCTCGCTCTGTTTCAGAGTACATGCTGGTAGTGTACAACCTTCCTTGTTGTCTGAATTCCCAAAGTTTTCAAATGACAGTTCAGAACCTCAGTGGAAGAAATTTAAATCAAGTGATTTAAAACTGTTCTCCTTCCCCCCTCCATTAACACTCAGGGACACCTTAAAAATGAGAGACCCCTCAGTCATGGTATCTAAGCCTAGTTGATGAAACCACTGAAAAAATCAGGCAGCCCGCCAGCTTGCTCAGAGCCAAAACCAGGAGAAAGATGGAAAGCAAAACATACCAAATACATAAAAGTGTATGCTAACGCAGGATTTGTAACTTCAGGTATGCCTTTGTCTGTTCTAACAAGGCACCTGGATAGGTATAATTGGAGTTTCAGATAATCAAGAAACTTTCAATTCAATTGCGAGGTGTCCTGGTTGGGGTGTGTGACACCTGCAGTTCAGCTGAACCCCATCTTTCACAGGCCCGGCTTTATCATCCCGAAATGAGGAACTGAACCCCCTCCCCACCGAGCTCTGAGAGGAGGGAGGCGGCAGGAGCGGGCGGGTACCCCTGAGGGGCATGGCGGTATGAGGCGAGGCCAGAACCCAGGCCCCGGCAGCCCTGTCCGGAGACGCTCTGCCCTCAGAACAGTGCCAGAAACACAAACCACGTTTAAGAAAAAAAAAAAAACCAACCAACCAAACAAACAAAAAAACACACAAAGGGGGCAAACTAAAAAAAAATCACCACAGAGAAAACTTTCCTGCCACCCCACTGGGCTAGTCAGCGGCCCGGCCCCGCACTCCTCACTCCTTCCCCGCCCCGGGAGGCTCCCTTTTACCGGTGGGAGGGGGCGGGAGGTGCCTCCCCTGAGGAGAGAGAGCCCGGGCGGACGGAAGCGGAGGCAGCGCCGACAAAGCGGGGCTGAGGTGAAGCCGGAGCGGGGCGGAGAGGCCGCCCCGCTCTCCTGTGAGACGTGGCAGCCGCTCCCCGCCGGGCCGGGCCAGGCCGTTAGCCCGCTCGCCCGGCCATCACCCACCTTTTTGACTCTGCGGGCCGTGTAGAGCCCCATCCCGTCCTGCACTTTTGACGACTTCAGAGCAAACCTATCCGGCACATACATGCCCAGCATTTTGCACTGGACTCGTCCCGCCGCTTGCTACCGGGGAGGAGGATTACCGGGGACTTCCATCCCACCGGGAATGAGCGAGAGACCGGGGGAGGGGGGGGGGGGGCAGGAAGAGGGGCTGGTTGCGGGGCTTTCCCGGCTCCTGAGGAAGAGGGGAGGAGCCAGGCCGCCGGCGAGGCCCCCGCCGGGCAGCGGCGGGACGGGACGGGGCGGAGCAGCGGCGGGACGGGGTCCTGCCGGCCGCGCTCGGGGGCTTCGCGCCGTCGAGGGGTTTGTTTAATCGCGTCGCGTAAATGTCGTGACGAGACAGACGAGGCCTTTGGGCTTCTGACACTGCTGACTGCCGAGGCCTGGCCGCAGCCGTACGCTCCAGCGCGGGGCCGCCGCGGTCGAACGCGCAAGCGGCCTGCTCTTGGGGGCATAAAGTGAATTCCTCACCCGTCGGTTGCCTTTTGTTTCCAGAGCAAATGGCTCTTCATCGCCCAGTCTCGGCCTTGTGGTCCGGCACAGTTCTGATGATCGGCCTCTTGTCGGCGGGCTGGTCTTTCCCTCAGTGGCGCGACCCACAGGTGTGAGAGGAGGGGCGCGAGCAGCTGTGGTGGGACCGGCCACCGAGACCAACGGCAGGCGCTCTCCCTCACCTCTGTCAACAAAAGAGAGGAAAGAGACTCTAAAAACTGAGCTGGTTTAATAAAATAATAATAAAAAAAATACAAAACTGTTATCAAGCTTCCAGGATGGCAGGCACCAGGGAAGTCCCAGACTAGACTCAGCGATAGATGTGAACTGGAGTCCAGATCTGGATTCAGGAATGCACAGGTTGGGATCAAAGCAGATGAACAAAATCCTCTTCAGATACCAGCCATTGAAGAAAGAAACGTGACCCTTTGATCCCTCAGCTTTTATACTGAGCAGATGCAGCTGGGATGGAACACCTCATTAGTCACATTTGAATCACCTGCCCTGTCTGCTCCTCCCCTCTGCTGCTTCAAACCCTCCAATATGGCACACAAAATTGGCTGACCTCAGCTGCGATAGCTGTAAGTATAAGCGAGAGCCTCTCTGCATACCATTCCTTGGCATAGATTACAAGTAATCAAGTCTTATCACTCTGAGAGCAAACAGTGTCTCCACAACATGCTGTTAGTTTCACAGACTTCAGTTAGTTAGAAGAGGATTTACTTTAGCTTAAAAAGTGAAATTACAAAACAGAAAATTGCTTCTCTTTTACCTCAAACCAAGATATCAAATTAGAAATATGGAGCTGATTGTGAAGCCCAGCAGAAGCAGCTGGACTTCACCCTGTCACAAAAATACAGAGTGATTTGTTTGGGTTTTTGTTTTAAGAGCTGGGACCTCTCACAGACATAGAGAAAATGAAGTGGGAGACCTTATTGCTCTCTACAACTACCTGAAAGGCGGTTAGTCTCTTCTCACAAGGAACAAGCAATAGGACAAGAGGAAATAGCCTCAAGTTGCAACAAGGCATGTTTAGGATGGATATTAGCAAAAAATTCTTCACAGAATGGGTTGTCCAGCATTGGAATGGGCTGCCCAGGCAAGTCACTATCCCTGAAGGTATTTAAAAGACAAGTAGACATGGTGCTGGTGCTTAGAGGAATGGTTTAGTGGTGTTTTTGGCAGTGTTAGGTTAATGGTTGGACTCGATGATCTCAAAGGTCCTATCCAACCTAGACAGTTGTGTCTGCTGGTACTTACAGATAAGACTGCTTAAGACAACCAGAAGCAATATTTAAACATATTTAAACATATTTCAATGCTATGTAACACCTTCTGTGAGCACTATGTTTTCTCAAATATCACTCATCACAAATATCAGATTTATCATCATTGTTTTTGTATTGGAGGAATGGGTAAATGGAGATTTAGATTCACTTTCAGAAATACGTAATCCTTCACTTCTAGTGATTGTTTGAGGGAACTCAGACAAACTTCCAGAAATTTACCAACCCTAAGGGAACCCAAACATAACACTGTTTTGATCTAAAGAGTAACATCCTCTATATTCTTACAACATGCCCATCAGGGAAATTGTATTCTGATTAATACCACGCACAATCTACTCTAAACAGGGAAAAAGAAGTTACACCTCAGCAGTTTGCTAACATCACACCAGTACTCTTTTTCATAAAAGCGCAATATCCAACACAGAACTGCTGCTAGAAAGCTGATTAATTTTGATTGGGTTTTCAGCCCAAATCATGCATATTGTTGCTCTCTAAATTGAAGTAATGTTGCAGTTAGAAAAGGGATTTGGTTACTTCTGATGATGCAGTTAAAAGCAAGTGTGAAGACATACGAGGCAAGCAGAGGGAAGAGGAAAAAACCTGAAAAAATACTATACTTATAGTAGATATCGTAAAGCCTTTAAAAAAAAAATCTTAACAAATGTAATGTATATAGTGCTGCATGATATCATTCAATATATGAGCAACTGCTCTGGTAAATTAGATGAGGCCCACACTTAGACCAGAAAAACAAAAGGGAGAATCCAAAAACATGTTTGGAAGAATGTCTTTGGTGAAAACAATCAGACACACAGGTTTTACACCTGGATTGATAGCCTGGACATGGACTGATAATTTAGTAGAAAATAAAAAGAATGAAAATGGTGGATCTAAATCTGTGTAAGAACAGACTCTTAACACCTCAAATTCCCTGAACAGAGAGGAATTAAGTTGCCTGCAGTGACTGCTTCAGTTTTAAGCGTAAGAACAAAATTTATCTATTCTTTTAATTAAGATCCAACTCAAAAGCTTCCACATGCATAACTGAACATAGTTAATATTTTTGTAGACTACTTTCTTGAATGGAGGCCAGCCTGTCTTTATATATCAGATTAAAATGTTAGCATCATTTTCCCTGTCTCTAACCTTTTCCAAGGTCTATGAATATTTTAAAATCACTTTCTACTTTATGAAGGCCCCAGTATCTTTCTCTTCAAAGAACCCCAAACTTGGGCATGCTTCATTTTGAACTTTAAAAGGCTATATTTAACTTCATATATAAGAATAGTACAGCATAATTTGCAATGCATTTACATATTTTTAATGTAAACTCTTGAAATACTGAAGACTAATTATTTTCATAAACTTCATCCGTTATTATTCCAGCATGAAATGTGGTTAAATTCAGTTTAAGCAAAATAGCAAAGTTGCTGTGGCACTGGACAAAACAGATGCCAGCCTCTGCTTTTTTAGCATAATGGGTATTGTGACATTAATCAGATATTCACAACTGCTTGGCCACCTCTACCAGCATAAAGCTGACAACTGCTGCTTAAGCAGACACGTATGCTACAGCTCTGTTCTGTTTTGTCCTAGCTGCTGTTTCAAGGAGGGTGAGGTCTGAAAAGTCCAAAAGAATCAAATCAGACAGAAGAAAGATGAAAGACAGAACATCATGCTGAATGCATGTTGATCACCAGTCAATGGCAAGTCTTGTATTTGTACCTCTGTTTTGTATTTGGTACATATATACCATATGTGCATATAGCCTCTTGTTTGTAGCGAACAAAATTGATTGCAGAACACACGTATGCCAGCATCACCTTCAGCTGGAGATGCAGCATACACTAGTGAAAGGAATTTTCTTGCTGACATAGCTAAATCATCTGTAAAGTGACCAATTGAACCAGTGAATACACGCTTGTTACAGTTGCAGCAGATACACCAGCGGTTGCTGGCATAGCTGGCAGCAACTTGGAAGCATGAAGAAGTCAACCATGCAACACAACTGCACTGACAGAACTTCTCAGTGCTGACCGAGTCTCAGACTCGTGAACCACAAATCTCTAGTACCCAGGCACAAAGCAGCACTTCCAGGGCTCCCTGTACACACACAAGCAGCCACCAGATAGTGTAGAACAGGTGAATAGCTTTCTACTGTCTTAACAGAGACTGTTGAAAAAAGCGCAGGAAAAACTTCTGTCAGCCCACTTTCCCAGAGGCTGAGGTATATGCCTTGTTGTGGGCCTTCCAAAAGCAAGTTTTTAGTCTCTGTATCACGATCCACATTGACCTGTCGATTTCTTCTCAGAAGGTCACTGCCAAACAAAGAGTATCATCTGCATTAAATATTTCAGCAGGTCGTATCTATCCTGTACAATTAAATCACCACCCTTCCCCATACTCACTGGCTTTCTTTTTTCAAGTTCCCCGCTCATAAGCAACAGAAACAGCTGCCTCAGTAATTTTCTTTGTTCTGTTTTCAAGTATTCTTTTCTTGGCACTTGCACTAAAACAGGTGCAATTGAAGGGAGGGTGACAATCAACCCAGGAATGTTTGTGCTCACAGAAACAACCAACTTCATTGCCAAAATGCTGTCTAGGTGGCTTAACTGAACTGAGGGGTAGCACTCATGCTCTAAAACAACATCTGAGAAACCAGGTTGTGTGCACAACTTGGACAAAAGATCACATGCAGAAACCACACTCTTCCAGAGAAAACACAAATGACTTGTCTGAGAGTCCTTAGCCCAGATTAATGACACCACTGTCATTACGCAATGGAGTTGATCTACCGCAACTAGGCTAAACAGCAGTAGATATTGTTCCAAAAATAGGAGAAAAGTAGCATTGATATGTACACAAGATAGGTTAGTTATTATTTCCTATAATTAAGAATAGACATACTCAATAAGGTCCTGCGAGATTTCAAATATCCGTTTTCTTTTTAGCCACAGTCCTGGAAAGTGGACTATAAAGAGGATCCAGTGTAAAGCAGATTCTCAACATGAAAACATACACAGGTTTTACCTTGTATTGCAAACTGGAATTAATCCAGAGTATTAAAAAAAAAAAACAAAACACCAACGCTGTTGAACTGACAGTATGAAATTACATGAGAAGAGGGAAATCTTAAAAACAACCCAGATATGTGAAAGCTCAGCGAGTTCTTTCCTCATCCTGAGAGGACATGGAGTTTGTAAGGAAACGTAAAAGTGGACAAGATTCATGTTTTCAGTTCTACTGCACATAATGCACTTGATTTTTATTATAAAAGCACACTGGCATGTACACGAGCACATTCACTGTTTGAGATACATAAAATACATTTCAATTAACACAACTAGGAGTTTTAAAGTTGGAATAAAGACTTTTCAAACTTGACACCAGTCACTGAACAAGCCTTAAACACAGAAGTTATTTTCTTTTTTCTTTTTTCCACAGGGTAGGAGTATTTGGTTTGGGTTTTTGATATAAGTTAAATGTTGATTATACCATGCCAGTATAAGGCATCAGGAAAAGTCTTAGAGGTTAAGTTTCATCATTCTTTCCCAGTTGCTACTATAATTTGCAGGGTTTCTGCTTTACCTTCTTCATTGCAGTGTTAATTATTTCATGTACACAATTGTCATGTTTTGTTTCCTAGTGTTATTAAGGTAACCTCATCCCTTCTGTTTTGCATTCTTAACTCACTGAACATACTTCAGCTGCTATCTACAAAATAACAAAAAATATGTGAAGAAATATAGGGACAATGGGGTTCCATTTTTATGGATTCTAATTCTTTTAAGAAAAATGCTGTGATAGTTTTAGCATTCATTTCAACTGAACCAGTTGGATGAATTGTTGGGGATCAAAAAAATCTGAGGATTACACTTCAAGTAAAATAATTTATTCTGAAGTAACACATTAAATAAAACCCACATTTTGGTGGTAATCTTAACCAAATAATACAGTAGATAAATAATAATGAAGCACAAGTAACAAATAAAATTATGAGGCATAACACACAATGTGGTAAACTGTTGTAAATTTAACACAGAGAGAGTCTGATATTCTTAATTCCTTCTTCCATTATCTTCTTATGTAAAGGTACCATTAATATTTGTATAGTAGGTCATATACACGTTATCTTGCAAACTACTTCAAACTGATCTAAAAGAGGATGCCCTTCATACATACTCCTTTCCTGTAGTTCTGCTTTTACTTTCTCGATTGCTTGGTCATACATTGAGTTAGTTATGCTTAGGTTAATAAGGCGCTATAAAGCTTTTTATGGCCTATCCTAGGGCACATCCAAAGCCTGCACAATGCCAACCAGTTGTAAAATCTCATCCATCCTCAAAGAGGAAACATTGACCTATAATTCATTTGCAGTCTAGCACTGAGAAACTGAACATGTTGACCCACTGTTTCTATGTTGCTCCATAGATGCTGGTTTGTAACTACATGGAACACTAAGGAGAGACACAAGGACATCCAGCAGCCTTCAGATTTGAAGGCTAATGGTGTCAAGAGCTATTTATATAACTTCCTTGGGAAGAGAAAGAGGTATTTTCAGAAGAAAGCTCTTACGTAGTCATGGAAGCTGCTGTGCCCCTAACGAAATTCCATGGCAGGAATCCACGTGTGGTAACAAACAAAATAATTACAAGAGTTGCTTGTCTGGAGTTACAATACTTGTTGCAACATCATACCAGAAGCACATATGATCTCCCTCAACCCAAGGAACAGTTAATTAAGGGTGTTACTTAATAAGTTAACGTGTCACATTCTAAGAAACAAAAAGATTTAAGACAAAAATAGTGTTCAAGATTCCAGAAATAAACATGCCAGCCACTGAAGTATCCAGCAGCTTAAAAGGAAAATGTGTTCTCCAGAAGAAAGGATGGCTTTTCATAGCTTTTCATCTTGTTTATATGTAGTTGTATGATCCTTAAATGTTTTCAGGGACTTCATATTACTTTTCTCCCTCCTCCTGCCCCTCAGGCAGTTGGACTGAAATGAGTGGTACATATTTTTTTCTATCCTTTTAAGAGTTCCTTGCATCTTTAAGTATTAGAATATTAGTTTTTGCAGTATCTGTAACAATACCAGAACTTGATTCTGGCAGCTGACAGATCTGAGAAAGGGTGTTATTCAAGATAATGGCTCCCCCTTCCCATCTTGTACATTCTTTGCTTCATAAGACATTTCTGCACTGCAGATTAATCAAGTTTGCGGCTACTGCTTTGAGAACTTCCTTTCTGGATCTACATACCTCCTTTCCAACCCCCACCCACTTCCTCTTAACCTGGTAAGATCAGGAGAAGCACTTTAAAAAACAGTCTTTAGCTTACCTGGATTGTACCCCATTTGCAGGACGCTTAAAATATTGTCAGGCTATTTCTGCTTTGTTCATGTATATCTACACATTTCCAGTGTGCAAATAACATTTAGCTTTGACCAGGTATGCAGAGATTTCAATCAGATATTTCCCTGGAATTTGCCAAGCCTATTTCTCTGACTAGGTACAAGGTTATTAACTTCGTATGGGATCATTGTTCTTTTTTCATTGTAAATGACTTCTCAGACCTTCTACACTGCAGTATCTAGACCAGGATAGAGAAAGAGATTTGCACTTTCTCATTTTGTATGGACGTTTCTGGGAAGCAAAGGTTTCAGCTTGTCTAATGACAGAATCTGAAAGGAAAATGGGAAGAGGAATAGCATACAAACCTCTCAAGATTTTTTTGTTCTTTTCTTAGTTATCCAGAGTTCAGCCTAAACAAATTTTTCTATTTTTTTTTTTTTTTACTATTCCACTGCCCAAAGAAAACAACTAACATATATGGCAAAAACCAACCCCTTCTTTAAAGCCAGTAGCAGCAACTATGGTACACAATGCTTACAAGCTGAATACAAAACCATATTGCTTTAGTCCATGCAACATGCCAGCGCATGCAGATACAACAACTCTTCTATTGCTTCTGAAAACAAACTCAAGAAGTGTGATACTCTCAAATGATATCTTTAGGAACAGCAGCAGCCTATTAACTAGAAGAGCTTAGTAAGAGTTGTGTCTATGCCTTTAAAGTCTGTCCTTGCTCTGGGGACAATGGCTGCCTTGCTACCAGTAGTCACCAGGCACAGTGACTCTAAGTACCTGGAACAAATTGTGTTGACATTGAGCCAACTTAAACCATGTTATACTACCAACTAAAATCTGAATCTCTTAGATCTAAGACAACCTGCTTTCTAAGACAATTAAATGTGCCTTTTGTAAATATGACAGTAAGCCCCATCTACTCAGTGTCTCAGGGTTTTTTTCCCCGGTTCTAACAGTGTTTGTTTTGTCTGTATTTTCTAGAGATCTGAAAAACTAAGTTATTCTTTCTCTAATGCACTTTGATTTGCTGAGAAAAAGTCCTTGCAGGGCTATTTTTAAGGACTACTTTCTTTATTTGTGGCTGCCTGTTTTTTCTACACTGATTCTTTCAGAGCTTTCTGAACTCAGTGAACATTTCAACCTAAAACATTATTCCCCCACCAAATCTATCTTCTAGTCAGTACACAGTTGGCTTTTTGGTTCTTCTGTAAACCAATACAGGCTTCTTGTGATACGATACTCAAGGTCATGCAAAGCAGTAGATGGTAAGATTAGTTTTCAACTTATGTCTCTTTCTTTGCTTAGATGTACAGAGTAGTTACTGTTGAAGTTAGTTTCTCAGATACTTGAAGTTCTGGAAGTTAGTTCCAGGATTTCAGAATTAAGACTTTTCTCCTCCCTCTTTTAAAAGATTGAAATATATAGATTGTTTGCTTGTATTGTTTCAGAGTTTTCTAAACTAAGGTTAAAAAAAAATTAAGACAAAATTTTGAGTACCAGATTGAACTATTAATTCAGGTTTCATAGCAATGTATTAAGTAATGACCACTTAAATAATGTACATCATAGGGACTCTAAAGAAGCAATGTATAATTTGACTGTAGCAAATTTTTGCTGCTCTCCCACATGACAACTTCACATAAGCAATATAGGAAAGTAGTCTAAAAAGGTAGTAGAAAATGGTTAAAAATACTAAGTAGCAGTAACTCACTTTTAGAATAGAAGGCTCTGCCCTGAGCCCTGTACTAGTTAAATTTTTAACTTGACGAATTGAAGGTTTGATTTGATAAAACAGGTTCCAGTTCAATAGTGAAAAGATCTCAAACACAGGCAAAAGGAAAAGAGAATACAATTGCATAGGTAGCAACTCCTTAGAAAAAGTAATGGAAGCAATAGCAGGTCTGAAACTGAACTTGAATCAAAGTTATTACGCTGGTGTGAAAAATATAATATATACTCTTATTTATACATCCCAGCATAAGAGACTGCAAGATAAAATCATCTTCAGTATTGGTTCAGCCTCAGCTGGAGAGGTGAATTCATTTTGATGCATTATATTTCTGGAAAAAAAGCAGAATGGCAGATAAAGTTCTAGCAAGTAATTTCTTTCTATAGTAGTTACAGGCTATATAGACAAAGGAGAAGTAAAGTCCAGTTGATTATCATAGACATTGATCGAAAGTCTAGTAGATATGGTCTCATAAGAAAGACTGAACACATTCAAGTGTTTTGTCCAGAGAACAGAAAACTTCTGGATATGTAATAATAGTCTTCAAATACATTAAAACTATTTTAAGAAAACTAGAAAAAACTTTTTTCTTTTAGTGACCACTAAAACTGAAAATATTTTCTAAATTGAGAATTTTTATTTTGATATTGAAGATGCTTTCTAAATAAGTACTTGCACAGATCGGCTACTGAGATCACTGTGCTTTCATCAACGGTGGTCTTTGAGACTAGGCTAGGCAAGCGTATGAAGTGACAGTAGGACAACCAGTACTTGACATCGCTCTACACCAGATGACTTCCTGAGCTCTTTTCTAGTCTTATTTCCTGTGACTGTACGAGTTTTAAAGTGAGATGCACAAAAAGTGGTGGCAAACTGATATATAAAATATCAGTACATCCAGAAAAAAATTGGAGGCAGCTTTCTGTTATCCAACAAGGACCTCAGACCCCAGATTTCTACCTTTTCTGATTTGACACTTGCTTTTTCTGACCCCTACCCTGGAGCCAGTCCATCAGCTTTAACTAGAAAAAAAACCTCAGACTTTCCACCCTTCATAGCTCTGGCAGTTTGCTTAGGGTCAAAGGGCTATGCAACAGGCTGAGGTAAGAAAAGCCTGTTGAGGGTTATTATATTCATTGAAGCTGTGTCTAGCTAACAAAGTCTCCATACCTCAAATAATTGGAGGCAAGACAAGTGCCCAGGGGCATCACCGTGCACACCTGGCCCAGTCGTATAACTTCTCCTAGACACCTTCTAATGGATACTGCCACCGAGTGACCTCTGGTATACTCACATGTAATGCTCTGATGTAAAAGAGCCCAGAAAGACATGAACTCAAAGAATATTGAAAATTCAGAAACTAGAGTCTAAATCTCCAAAACTTATTTTAAATCATTTAGTGGAAGCCATTTTCATTATTTTCTTCAGTGACAGCAACTGACAGGATCACTTTATGCAGTAGCAGATGAACTCCAAATGACCACATTCTTACATATTCTGAAAGTGTCTTCCTCAGCTTGGTGATATCTTTGAGCTCGAGAGAAGCTTCCTAAATTGATCTCACCCACACTGCTTTCCCTGTCAGCCCCCTTTTCCCCTTCATTAATGGAAAGTGGCTTTCCAGATCCACCTTCTCCCTGGTGAGCGAGTTACTTCAATCTTTCACATATGTGCGTAAGGGTCATTAACTTCTCAGACCCCATTTCCCATTTGGCCTTGCATTGAGTTGATCATATGCTCCTTCTGGGAGAAGTAAGTTTTAAACTTACCTACTTCCTCTCCTCCTTGCAACCTAATCTTGAGAGGGCTCTTCACATAACACGAGCTTTGTCACTGAGCTGATTCCTACTCTGTGCAACTATTTTTATTCATTGAAAAAAAAGAAATAATGGATACCATAAGATAAGGATAATAATAAGGATACCATATACATCTATGCTTAGAATAAACTGAGCCTAACAAAAACCAACCAAACCAACCAACAAACCACCAACATCTGTCAGGAATTTGGTTTTCATTAAACCATGCAGGATGAATATTTGAAAATGGCTTTTCTGTTTGAATGCTTCCATTTGAAAACTCTGATCCTCGTTATATTGTGCCTAACACCATGGGTACACAGTAACTCTACCCCAAACATGCAGAATTCAAAATTAAGTCAGCTGAAAATATAGGATCAGAGATTAACAAAGCTGCAAGTTACGTATTGGTATGTGCTGTGTATACCTGTGGGGTTTGTTTTTAAAGCAGCACATCCAGCCATATAGCCTATAGTTTTGCAGAACTTCAGATAAAGAGAGAAGAGTCATCCTAAAAAAAAAAAAAAAGGGATTTTATACTGGCAATATTTAAAAAACAAATGTCATAATATTCTGAAGAACCGATTTCAATAACAACTGATGTATGACCACCCACTGAATAGCATCAATTTCTGTAAAATTATTTTGTGCCCTCTATTAATCTTTGTAAATAACACATTTTTTAGATTGCAACTATCTAAAATTTCACTGTCCACCAGAAAAATAGAAATGGTTTTGATGCCATAATTTCTGGCTACTGCACTTCTTGGGGCATTGTATTTTTTGTTAACATTATTTAACTGGGGTACCATGAGGTAAATGCACTTGTGAAATGCACTGTTTTGGAAATCATATGCCAGACTCTAGACACTGCCTAATTTTATTCCTCTACCTCCTGGATACAGTCAAAATATCAAATAAGAAAGTAACAAACACAGTACTTCTGTTGTTATTAGGAAGAAAGGTAACACAAGATAATCTTTCACAATACTTAGTAGGATAATTTATTTGACTGCAGGAGTCTCATTTCCAAGTCTGTATAATACAAAATGTCAGACTAGACTCTAAAGAATGTAAGAAGGAGCAATCATCAAGTAGGCAACTCTGGTTTAAATGATTTTTGAATATTGTTATCAGTGTCTGTAAGGGCCAACTGTAAAATGACTTATGTACATTAGAAAAAACAAGCAAACAATAAGAAACAATTAAGAAAACCAATAACTATTTGAAAGATTAAGTTGCATTATTACAAGTGTTTTGTGCAGCTTAAGATAGATTAGTGAAGTTACTTAGTTTTGAAAGCACTGGAAGCATTAAAGACAAGAATACAATTTTTCTTTTTATTCACTATTTTTATGTTTTCAAAAGTGAAACAGAAATAAGAAAAATTTTCTCCCTTACAAGCAACAGCAGAATGATTCAAACAAGTCCACTCTTTCAGAGAAAGTCTTCTATTTAAACTTTACAGGTCTACTTAACTTCACAAAGCAGAGATGTCTGGAGACTCAAATAATTGGGGGAAGGGATTTATGTGGCACCCTGTCAGGAACTACTTCCACTGTTCACCAAGAACAAAAGGTGAATTTAAAAAAAGAAATTCATAGAAGCCTGTTAAACCCACTCTTTGGGACAGAAGTTGATTTTGAGAGCAGGTTAAAGTCAGCAAAGGAGTTCTGTAACTATCTGAAATTGGGGACCAATGGAAAAGTGTTATCTTTTGTATGTTATGTATGTACAGATTACTGATTAATAAGAGACAGGTACTTAGAAAGCACGGGTTTTGAAGAAAAGTAGTAGCTACAGAAAGACATTTGAAAGATGTCTGCCACTAAGTTGCTTCCTTTCTGAGGTATTCATCCATGGTTAACAAGACCAACAAATCCTACTGCTCAGTCTGAAGCTGTAGCTGGTTCTGGTTTACCATGTGCAAAGCCTGCCTATATAAATGCTTTCTCTTAGCTCAAGTATGTTCTCCTCTCTGAGATTTCAGAGGAAACAATGGCACCCCTCTGGGTCAGGCTGCAAAGAATTTGGGTTTGATATTGTTTGTGGGACGTCGTTCTGTTTATCACACAATAGGGTTTCTGTTTCTCCATCAATTCTATTGTGTTAAATCACACTGCTTTTTTTAAAGTTAGGTTTTAAGTTATAGCCTGTCAGGCGCCCTAAGGCATCTAGACACTGGGTTCCCCATAAATTTAAAGTTATTACTGCTCAGTATTGCCGTAAATGAGTTAGTCATCTTTTCTCATAAAGTGGCACGGGAATGGACTGAAAATACAATGCAGCTGCATCTTATTTAAAAGTGTGTCTTTGAAGAGGTAAAAGACATTAACATGCCCTTTCTGAAACTATATGAAAGTCTGCCCAAACAACAATAATTCATCAGAGAAAGGCTGAATGAAGCCCTGTCTGCACTCAAGAAGTAGCCATAGTTAGCCCGTGTTGTACAACATGGCTGTGGCCAAGCTGCGCACTGAACCACATTTCCTTGTTCCGTTAATGCGGATGAAAAGCATTAACCTGCACAGAATCACCAGATGCAACACAACTAACATGGTTTTGCCTTGTCTGTGACTAAGCGAGGTTATTCTTACAGCATAGAGTCATATGGGGTCGGAAGGGACCTCTGGAGATCGTCTAGTCCAACTCCCCCACCAAAGTGGGTCTACCCAGAGCACATTGCACAGGAACTTGTCCAGGCAGGTTTTCAATGTCTCCAGAGAAGGAGTCTCCACCACCTCTCTGGGCAGCTTTTTCCAGTATTCTACCACTTTCACAGTAAAGAAGTTCCTCCTCATGTTTAGGTGGAACTTCTTATACTCAAGTTTGTGCCCATTTCCTCTTGTCCTGTAACTGGGCACCACTGAGAAAAGACCAGCCCCGTCCTCCTGACACCCTCCCTTTAAACGTTTGTATGTATTGATTAGATTCCCCCTAAGCATGATCTCTATGGTCCCTTCCAACTCTAAAAATAATTCAGTGAAAATTCAGACAGCTACTGATTTTGGTATCATACCACATGGTATTTTGCCCCCTTTCTCCAGCTTACAGTATCTGCCTAATGGGAGAAAGCAACCAAAACCTCCATTACCATATGAATCAAGACATTTAGCCATTTCAAATGCAATATGGCATTGATGAGTACTACAACAGTCAAACATCAGTAGGAGCTAGAGCTGGCTTGGACTAAATTCAAAGACAAGTCATTTTTACTAGACTCTAAGAATACCTTTTATGAAAGATCATTTACTAATCCCCTTTTCCCCTCTCATTTCTCTTTCATAAAAATAAGGATGAAGAAAACATCAAATGAGAAAAATTCACATTCAAACAGAGAGAAGGATGGTCAGGAACACGGATTCCCTGCAGGTTTGAGTAACCTGCAAGCTTTCACTTGCTCATTCAGCCATCAAAGAGCATATGCCCACAGGCCTTGTCCAAGGGAGAGACATTTGGACTACATTAAGCTTCCAGGGGGTATGTGTGCAAAACTCCAACATGAAACAGTTATTAAAAAGACTGCATGTTTGCTATTTCTGTGGTTTGTCAGAAAGGTCATTGTTTAAGATGTTTTCATTTAATGAAACTGTGCATCCGTTATTGTTATTGTTATTTCTTTCATGTATGTTCCTCCTTCTCAATATCATTGTTTGTCATCATATTGTGAAGTATCTTGCCATTCCTCTAGTTGTCATGGAACTGGTTAGATGTTATAGATTTGTATAACTTCTCATTACACTAGTGGTTAATTTACAGATGGGTGTGTTTCTGCCATAACTTCTCTGAACTCATTAGGAAGTTCTGGACTGGAGTAGGATAACACCAATCACAGTGGTCAAGCAGAGTAGTGTAGGAGCTGCATTACTTTAGCAGGCAAACACTTGTTATACTTCTCAGGAACTCATCAGATCACTACCCATCAGATCTTTCCTCTTAACCTGATCTAAGCCCCTAAACCAAGCAGACACCTACACTTGTATTCACACAGCAGCTCTACTAAAACAGCACCAAATGTAAACAAAATTATTCGTCCTGTGCAGAAAATACACCAAATACTGAGCCTCCACTCTTCATTATGAGGATATCTACTGAACTAGGTAGCCTAGACAACAAAAACACAGCAATTAAGGACTTGAAAGCACAAACTGCAGCTGAGGTACAAAGCAGTCAAAAATATCACTCAGTTAACCTTGCACAAACTGAAGATGTGGATAACTGTACGTTTCCTCCATTATATGAGAAATGATTAAAACCTGCCTTTCGTATTTTGAGATGGAAAAGAATATTAGAAAAAATAATACAAAGAAGCACACAAACAACTTTGAAAAGTTAGCCAGAAGACATTAACAGATGAGTTGACAATAGATAAATATTTGTATTCTATATTTCACATTTATCACAACATATGCTTCTTTTCCAGAAAAATGTCCCTGGTAGGGTCTAGGATAGACAGCATCCAATTTATTCATTTCTCTTGTTAAATAATGTTCTTTTAAAAAGAGCGATGGAGCCAAATGGGCCTCTCTACAGGGGAAATGACACAGCACCTTCATTTGAGAGCTACTGGGTGTGCTTAAAGGGTGCAGAAGCAAACTGTGAGGAGGCATGAGTTCATGAGACAGTTCAGACTCCGGAGATAGCCGAGAGCAGCAGGAGAAGCCAGACAAGCCCCAGCGACAATGGAAAGAAGCTCACTAGGGACCAGGGTGAACTTGCAGTCTGCTTCAACCCTGAAAGCCACAGAGCTGCCTGAAACCAAGACTGGAAGTGAAGACAAAGTGAGCAGCAGGAGATTTGTTTATAAACCCTTGCCCATGTCTAGTCTGTCTTTTCTCTCTCATCTCAGTTGTAAGAGGCTTGTCTGATGTAGGCTTTGTTCAAAAACCTCAGGTTTGAGTTTAAAAGCTCTTTGAGGGAAGAGGTCTGGACAGACCTACCTCAAAGCTCTGGTCAAAGATTTATTTATTTTTTTAAATGACAGAGGTATTTTGGTGTTTCATTTAATTATGATGACAAATACTATGTGCAGCATATAAGTAGTAGGTACTAGTCAAGCTGTACCTCTTAGAGAGGGTTGAGTGACAGCGTCACACGCTGTGCTCAAGAACACAACTTAAGCTCAGAAACAGCAGTAATGTCAGAAGCAATTCCTTCATGCTTGGATATGAAGTCAGTGTGGCACTCTAGTAAGACTGGAAAGTTATGAAATCCTTTTTTCTCCACTTCTCCCATACTTCATCCAAAGTAGGAGCTGCTGATCAAAACCTCCAGGCAGAGCCTCCTGCAAAGCATGCTATGAATGCTAGCCTGAGTTATTCAATCAGTCATAATGCTACTTGAGCAAGGTCAGAGGAAAGTGATCAAACATCTCCAAAACACAATGAAAAAAGGGGCTTTCATTGTCAATACCAACAGGGAACCTACAACTTAAGAGGATCTGGAAACAGTTGTAACTTGCTTTAACCTACTGCTCAAACCAAAGCAGCAGGGACTGTGTTTTCTCTGTGTCCTTTAGGTCTGCTCCACCCTCTCTGGAGAAGGCATGCGATGAATTACCAGGCACTCAGCAGTCACCAATTAGAGGAAACAGAACCACTATATTGTCTATACACTGTCACACGTCATCTGCCTGCAAACTGTGCCGCAGCAGCCATTGTCACTGTGCTGTCCTCCCCAGCAGCCAGCGACACAGTTTGAACAAGAGGGGGTGAAAGAACATAAGGAAGGCATTAGAGGTTAGGAGCGGTTGCCCAACGTGACTCTAAAGGGGATCTCAGGAAACATAATGGAATCACTCATGAGCAACTGTCCATACGTTCAACATCTGCAGGCAGCCCAAAACTTTTGGTCTGTGAAAGAACGGCTGTGAAGAGACAGTGTTTGGAAAAGAAAAGCCAAGAGGAGGAGCAAAGCCTTGCTATGGAACAAAGGGAAAGAGTTGTCTCTAGCTTCTAATTATAATGCTATGCAAAACAACATGAAGTAAATGTATTTGTGTTTATGTCACACTCAGCTTCCCAGTTGTTTGATGGGAGATTGAGGAGAATAAACACAGTAATAATAATGGGACCAGATTGCAGCTGGCATATGCATGGGCGTGTGGGAGGAAAAATACCAGGAGTGCCTACACTCAGCAGGGTCTTCATCAATGTGTCCTCAAACAATTAATTAATTCCCCAGGACACAGAGGATGGATAAGTCCTGATTCTACCATGGAGCAAAATTAAAACCATGCTTAACTGCCTGAAAGGAAGCACCCTCCCACCAGCATCATCCCTCCCTGATGATAAGTTATCTGGCTTTGAGCTATAACATCCCTTTTAATAAGCATGCTATTTTGTGTCTATAAACAGGGAGTATGCCAGTAACATTTCCACCTGTTCTTTTTCAGTTTTCCTCGCACCAGATAGGATCAGTAAGGAAAGTCTTCAGAGGAGAGGATACCTTTTTGAAATGAATGATAAACATTTATCCAACAGTTCATCAAAAGGTACTTCAACTCTATACTTTTCAGCAGGCAGAAATCAAGTATTTTGGAAGGTCCACTGATGTACAATCAGGATGCCAACTATACATTCATTATTCACTCATGCCTATTACGAGATAGGCAAGTCCCTTTTTCGTTAAATAGACTGATACCTACCTTTAAAGAGCAAGTTGTGCTAGAAAGTAATAACTAGCTGCATTCAAAAATATATCAGTCATTAGGTCACTTAAGCCTGCACTTATAAATATTTTTTTCTAAAAGAAAATATATATAAATATAATATAATAAAAAGGAGGGGGAAGTATGTCCTCCACACCCTGATATTGGCAGTGGTTGTGCAGGAAAACTAAGGGTTATGATTATTATACCCAGTTATGGGGCCTTTAGAGAAGAGAGAAAAGCATTCTTCCAGAGTAGACTTTGGAACCACTGAACAGATGAAATAAAGTAAGAACTTGCATCTCCAACAGGATTAATACCACAAGTTTATAAACCAGTCTAGACATTTATTTAGAAGACTAAACCATCTCTGAATTGTACCAGTTGCTATTGTAGCCTTTTACAGATTCACTGAAACTCTAAACAGACTGTAAAATCCTTAGAGTACCTAAAGACAACAAACGAAAGGCTCTCCTCAATAATGTGGAGCTATTGAGGAAAAGGTTTAATATGGAAACAATGTGAAAAGCCCAGCTTCTCCTCTATGTGCAGGTTTAAATTACACAGCCAGAAACAGCTGCTGCAGCTCAACAAGAAAATGCAGCATTTGTAGAACAGCAGCTTGAAGAGGCAACGGGGTGGGGAAGACAAGTAGAAATGAGCGTGCTATAAACATTAACACTTAAATAATTGGGGGTGACGGTACAGGGGAAGAAAAGTAAAATCTTTTACTTTACAAAGCATTGAAATTTCAGGTTTTGTTCTATAACCCTCTGTTTCACCTGAAATAGCGTGCAATAGTACAGGTAACAGAATAGGTATGAATTAGGAATTAAATTAAACCACTGAGCACCTGACATCAGACCATTTTCTAACCCAGACTCTCTGATCTTTTCCCCTATCCAAAAACCCCATACTTTTACTTTAAGAATAAGCAGAATAATTTCTTGTCACTCATTCTAGGAGCAAAGCAAGCTAAAGCAATGTTTCACATTTGTGATTTCATGAAGAAGCAGCCCATTTTACAAACAGCTGGTCAGTCAGGCGTTTCTCTACCAGAGTCTAGACTTAGAAAAATAATTTTGAGGCAATTAAAATGAGAATTCAGGTCGTATAGAAAGGTATGCATTATAAGATTAATAGCTAATAATCCTGTCAACATTTAAGCTACACCATTGGAGCAGAAATTTACAGTTATTTTAGCTGCTTGTTGCTACAAATGCTCTTAATAAAGTGAAGCAACTGAGTACACACCTGCTTATTTCTAGTGGGTGTTATACTACATCTTATTAATAACTGAAACGTTTCACAAATAGCACTTACCTCTTCTGTCAAAACCACCTTGTCAAATTCTGTATTTGCCATCACTTACTTGGCATCCAGAGTACCCAGGGCAGGATTTTCAGAAACGTCCAGAGACACCTGGACCCTCCTAACATAAAAATTAGTAGGAGCAATTTTGATGAGAATTAATGCCTTAAGTAAAACTAGTCCACGCATAACAAACATGATCTGCTGTATTGGGAAGAAGCATTACCATCTGCTGAATCTAGGATGTGGCCTTTTTAGATTGAAACCTTTTATAGAAGTACAAGACTGATATAGCCAAGAAAGAAATCCATTGACTTCAAAAGGCTGAAGATTTTACTTCAGCTGTCCAGAGGAAGAGATAGTTTCCCAGTAATAGTTACAGGGTGTAAACAATATCAGAGAATGTATTGGGCCACTGCCCGATACAGCAAAGCTATGACAAATTATACATTTTTAAGAAAATTTACTTCACATTTTTGTATCTTGTTTCAAACACTAAGTACCTAGCTAGCATTGCAATTACACAATCAAGCAATGCAGATATGTTTAGTTCCCGTTCAGGTCAAAACAAATTAAAGCGTCTGATAGCCCATAGCCTTAAACAGCCTAGAGCCTACCCTTACTGCCACATAAGAAACATCTGAAACACCATCTGAACTCAGCATGAAAATACAGGCGTAGCAGGGGTGGTCAAAACAGGTAATGAGAATCAGCATGTATCAACACAGCAGTAATACCCCCAGAAACTAATAATTAATTATTTCCTCTCTATCAGCCTTTTAACAGCTTTACTGTTATATTATCAACACACGTTTATGATACAAAGTACTTATTCTCTGTTTATTCAGAGAACAGAGCAAGAGTTCTAGAATCCTTTTGTTTGTTTGTTTGTTTGCTAAAGTAAAAAAATCACATAGTTTATATTAAACCTCTTATGCATGAGGTTAGATGGCTCAGGAAACCTAACACAGGTAAGAAGTATATACACTTTTGAGACAGAAGGGAAGAATATTTTTTCAGTAGAGCCACATTTACAAATCACTCACAAACAACTGGCTGACATTTCAGTATCACAATAACAAAAAGAAAAATTATCCCTAGCAAAACTAAAAACTAAAATCAAAACCCCTGCAGGTTGGAAAATTCTCCTTTTACTTAAAAACAAACTTAGGCAAAGACTGACTCACCTACCTCTAAAAACTTACTCTTATCTTCCTAAGGCAGGACAGCATGTTAAAAGGCTTGTTAAAGGAAGCAGGGTCACTCGGCCCCAGTAGTGGGGCTGGTAATGAAGCCCAGCTGCATCCTCCCAGGCTCTGTGGGGCAGCCACACGCTCTGGAGAGCGGGCTGACAGTTCCCTGTGGAACTGGCTTGCACTTTGTGCAGCTGCTTAAATCAGTGAAAGCGAGGTAAGAGCAGATAGAAAAAGCCATCTTCTTTGGTGTGGTTTTATTTTGTACCCCTATCGCCATAAAAAAACCTATGTAAGAGGGAAGGCCGGCTGTGAAAGGGATTTTTACAGGGTTTTCCTCAGGTTTCTACAGCCTCAGTAGGTGGCTTTGCTGATATGCCACAGCCCCATGTTTTTAACACAATCATTGTTACTTGCCTCCCAGAAAAGGAAGTGAAATTGCTCTGAGTTCATTTATTGGGGAAAGTTGTGCATCCTATTCTGCTGCATCTTCTAAGCAGATGTGTTGGAATGAAAACCAGTGGCAAGAAGTAACAGGAAAAAAAATAAGAAGTGTATAACAGGCAAGAAAAAAAAACATTCTGATTACTCTAGCCTCCTTCTAACATTGCTGGAATGCCAGGAGACCTTTTAAGTAATAGCAAACATCATGAAATGGAAGAGGACATAAAAGAAAATGTTAATACCTCAGGAGTACTCCAGTCCTTCCTAGCTTTCTGCACAAGGGCAAGAACTTCATGTATACTTTGGCATCCAGAATCTTATGAAATTCTTTCTTTGCATATGCCAAGACTTTATCTGTTCATTGCAGCTTGGACCAGCAGGAATGCTTACAAAATGAAATTGTAAAAGAGAAACAAGTAGAAATATACAGTTATATTCTCCACTTTATTCTTTC
Organism: Gallinago undulata; assembly: GCA_026546715.1. NCBI lineage: Eukaryota > Metazoa > Chordata > Aves > Charadriiformes > Scolopacidae > Gallinago > Gallinago undulata. The sequence continues at coordinate 6,033,953 of JAOTQQ010000032.1, forward strand.
ATCATAAGCAATTAGTTTGTGGTTAAGAAGAATATAGATTACTATTGGTGGAAAAAGAAGTCAAATAACTTCCTTTATCCTAAAGAGTAAAATATATTCTTGGCCAAAGAAACAATGTAAATTACTCTATGCATATTATATTTTTCAAATGCTGTCAATTCACATGGTCTTTGTACTCTCTAGAGAGGTTCAGAGTTTAAAGCCCAAATCCTCAAATGAGATCTGCTTAGGGGAACCCCTGCCCCTACACTGACTTCCAGCCACAGCAGGTCCCTGGGTGGACACAGAGCATCCTGTTACAGGGACCCAACTGTCATTAATTGTACCAGGTAGCTACTAATTAAGCTGATACACAAATCAGCGGAAATTGGCATACAGGCTGCTTTGAGAATAGTTCCCTGGATCAAAAGCCAGTAGGTAGCGTTTTCAGCAAAGTAACCCTTCCCAGCATAGTTTCTTCATTTGCTGATTTCACTCATTATGCCAGGAGTGAGTTTGTTTGACTTCTCTGAGAAATGAGCTTGCACTTCTAAAGCAGACAAAAACACTGTGAGGAGACGCTGCACTTTTCAAACAGGAATTATGTTCCTGGTGCTGGCAAAGTGAGAAGATAAAATATGCATTCATGCCGAAAGTGTGGGGTTGGATTCTTTTATCTGAGACACAAAAAGAAGGTCTCCCTGGAGTAACTCTTTGACCTGAAGTTCTTGTTGAAAGCAGCCTTGAAACCTGAGAGGACTTGCTGGCCAGATTAGCAGAAGTGCATGACAATTGGCATTTGGAACTAAACACTGCATTCATGAGTACAAGGATTGTTGCTGGTTTTATTAGTAGCAGTATATTTTTTACAAGACAAGATAAAAATGAGTGCCACTTGTACAAAGCAGAAGAGGCAGCTTCTCTAATTAATCCAAACAGGGGTGGGTGACTGACTTTTCCTAAGGCTCTGTCAAAGATCGACAGGTTACTAGTATATGAGTAACATTTCATGACTGCCAGTCTTAAATCTGTTGGTAAAAGCTTTTCACAATGTACATCAGCCTCCAGCCTCACGTTCTCTACTCAGTATAAGCCAAAGGTAATAGATATGCTTTATTGAAATGTGTTTTTACTTCTAAATAACTCTGAAGTCACGGTAATTTGAATTAATAGATGTCGTACTGTGAACCCAAATTACTGGCTGCACTGTGCAGATCTGGGACAGTCTCTGTGTGGTCAGTCAGACCAAAGATGTGTGTGTTGCCACAAACTTAAGGGCTGATCTCTGCTATCACAAAGGTTTATGAATAGGTTTCCAAGCAGAAAGAGGGAGAGAAAGAAAAGTTCAAGGTTCCCGGTACACAGTTGCTCATCATTGTTTATATACTGAATTAGATAATATGCATTTTCACATTCCATTTAACTGAATGTATTCAAACATGATAACTTCAAAGCTAGATATTCAAGAGATTTTGAGCAACCACAACTATTGCATTTTTTTGCCAAGTGCCAAGGTAAAAGCATTTGCTTTTCCAAATAATGATTTTATTTCTCCATTGTATGTTACCAGTCTTAAAAGCGCTGCTTAGAAGCCAAACAAATGTCTCCGAGACCCATACATTTCAAGTGGAGTTTGTGAACTGAAGTTGTCTGTCTGTGTGTATAACTGATTGATTTATTCTGCAGTTTCGCTACCATCATAGTCTTGTGTTCTGTAGCTCATGGACCATTTTGTCCTTCGGGCTCTTAGAAGCATACATTGTAAGGCTGCTGCCAGATTTGTCAGTAAGTAAATCAGTAACATTAGATAAGCTCCACTTTGATGAAGGTGTTGAAGATTATTTTGCTGTGGTATGCAATGGCCCAATGACTCTTTACTCATTTTGAAACAAACAACAAAAAATAATCTGTAGAGGATTTCTTCTCTGTTACACAGCCCTGCAGTAAATATGCCTTAATGAGGCGCTGCCACCAGGGTGGGCCACCATATACTGCTTTCCTATAGCATTACGTGTTCCTCAACTGCATATTCCAGCATGGCATTTTTTCCCAAAGACACATATCATAGATATGGATGCTTTAACCTCCTATTTTCAGGCTAATGTTTCTATTTTAGTTATCTCTCCAGCTTTTAGCTTAAAAAGCCATTTTATATGTTATATTTATTTGTATACATAATTATATATATGTGATTGTGTACTTAATATACTGGCTTTTTTTGACCTTTTGTGCCAGGTATCCATCTATTATACTCTTTAAGATGTTTTTTGTATGTGTTTTGATGTTAAACTAGGGATACAGGTGTGACAGTGGATTAATAACAGGATCGAGATCCATGACTAAGTCAGTCAGGCCCATGTAGGCCAGCAGTTCAAAATTACTGGTGTTCTGTGGCCCATGTGAAACGAGTCTGTAGGTTTGTTTTGTTTCTTGGTGGACAGAAAGCTGTACATTGGTGATGAGGTAAGCCAGAGGGTGAAGACACATATAGTTTGAACTGCATTCATGGCCAGGCTGACTGGCAGCAATGAGGCACGAGGAAAACTCTTCGGTCGCCTGCGGTATGATTCCTTATGTGGGCTCTGTGCTTCACAGACACTCAGCCTGGAGCTTTCCCAGCAGATGATACCTGCTTTACTTTAATACCTACTTCAGTCGCTTCCTACTTAAGAGTGACTTATATTTGTACTGTAAAGACCAGTGTCTGTATTTTTACTCCATCCTTCAAAATCAGAACTGCCTCTCTCAGATACACTTGACTCCATTAAGACCTGAACAATGGGCTGACTAGTAGATGTGATACTAGTATGGTCCCAGCTTCATCCACAAGAATAGACAGAGCTAGTTGGGAAAATAAGAGTTCCAGTGGGAATAAAGACAAATATTGTGACATTTTTCTTTGAATATGCAGTGTTCAGAAATAGAAGATGTATGCATCTTGAGGATTTTTTTCATTTTGTGACATACTGCAAACAGAAGTGATTAGCAGGCAGAAAAGCCAAGTGAGCTGGATGAATATTCAAACAGAGAAATCTGGCTAAAGGAAACAAATAGAGCTGGAACGATGATGAAACATATGTTTTCAAGTAAACATTGTAATACACCACTGGAAGGGGCACCATTCCACACAAAAATGGCAGCAGCAAACAGGGAAGTGCTTAAAAATGCAAGTGTTGCCTTTAACTGAAAGATTCAGTAGCTTTTTGGACAGCATCTCTGGCAACTGGTGATCCACCACTAGTGCCACAGTCTCATTCTTGAGAGATTCTCAGCTGTAGTCATTTAGTGGTCACCTATGCCCTGGCACAGTAATCTACCAGGTGTGTGTTACTGAAGTCATTTGCTTTAAGAAATCAGAGACATGTTTGCAAATGAGGAGAGGAGATAATCTCTGGAGAAGTTGAAATTTCCATTATTAGGTTTATTATATAATTACATTAAACACAGCAGGTGTCTTCTGACAGGTCTCATTCTGCCTGAGAGCTGCGGACTGATACACATGATGAGACCAAGGAACAAAGGTCTCAGTTACCTGTCCTGAAGCCCTGACCCACGCTATGCTATCGGGACTGAGGCAGTATGTGTCCTGCTCTTAGCCGCTTGAAATGGGGCTGGACTACTTGCTTCTCAGAAGTCTATTTTCCATTAGGCAGCTCTATACTAGTTTTTGAGTCAGTGAAGGTGACATAAGGAAAAACAAGTAAGAAAATTTAGCAAAGATGAGATCCAGACATTTAATATTTTAAAGAAATCTAGACAATGGAAATATTTGCAATTTAAATGAAAGTACATGGGTTTTTTCTTAGCATTACCGCTCTTGTTCCTCGCTGCTTACTTTGGTCAAAACCAGCAGCATCCAGAAAGCAAATATTTTCAATGATAAACTAAGAAAAATAACAACTGGTTCTCCGGTGTGTTATTTGTTTGAATTGTATGGTCTCTCTAACTCAGACTGTGAGCTCCTTCTGTAGCACTGGCAGCACTCACAACTGTAGCGAAACAGGATCCATTTTCACCCAGGACAAGTGAAGCTCCTCTCTGCTGTCCTGCTCCTTTGGTACTTGTATCACTGTAGACCCAGAGAATGCCACTAACCCTTCAATGGCCTGCGCTCCCTTGCAGATTTAAACTGACTCGGCAGCATCAGTAATTCTACTGCACTTCAGTCACCTTGCCCAAAAAGATGAAGAACAACAGAAGAGAGGCATGTGCCAGCTGAATTCAGTTCAAGTTTCAAAATGCCTCTTCTGTCCCCAAGCCTGTTAAGAATCCCCTCGGAATGTCAAGAAAAAAGAAGCAATATATAATCTAATATTTTTAATTTTATGTACAGGAATATAACGTTATGGCAACTTTGTACATGAAATACATACAGTATTTAAACATGAAAATCAGCTAGGTAAGAATTTACATTAGCAATGAAACTGCTTCATGTGCAGCCCAGTTAATACTTAGTTTAGATCTGTATTTTATTGGGGAGAGATTTTAATAGTTTACAATCATAGAAACATAAACATTTAAAACAAGACTCTATAAAATAATTTACAGAAGCCCTAGCATCTACACTGAGAGAAAGGGTGTATGTCTGTGAATTTTGTGTGTGAATAACAAGGTGGACGAATGATGTATCTCAGCCTTTTAAGTATAAAATAATTTAGAAGCAGTTCATGCAATATGGAAGCAAAGGAGTGCCAGTTCCTTTGAGGTTTCCTGCTACCTTGGACATCTACTGAGCATCACGTGTGGGTCACTGGACACATGGTAATACCGTTGCCAGGTGCTACCGGAGAGCACCAGCCTCAGTTCCTCCAAACAATTACTTATGTAAACATAAATATACAGGTTGATATCTTTTCTACACAGTACAAATACAGGTCACAACTTCTCAGCTGTGCAAGTAGTCAATCCATATACTTGGAAGTAGGATAATGTTCAGAGCAGAGTTCCTTATATTTCCATGTACAGGGGCACTAACAGAACTTCCTTGTTTTCACCAATTTGCTCTGATATTTCACAGAGTGCCCACCATGCCCTATCACGTAAACATCCAGCAGGTAGGACTTGCCAGGCTGCAGGCCTCTGATTGTCTCTGTGGTCACTGCTTTCTGGATGTTCTGGCTGTGGAAGTATTTACAGAGAACCTTTTCCGATTTCTTCCTCGTATCTGGACCCAAGCACTGGTTCTGCTCTCTTTTCTTCTGCTCTTCGTTGTAGTTGTCATCCACTTCTCTTTTGTAGATGCAGAATTTGTTTCTCTCCTGCGTGCCTAGCCACGCCACCGTGACCGACGAACACGTGCGGAGTTTGTCAAAGGCTTTGATTCGCGTATCTTCAGGAAGAGAAGGAAACGACTGCTTGTTAGGCTTTGTTGTAGCCAGAATCTTCAGCATAGAAGCACCTTTTTTGCTTCCTTTCAGTCTAATTAGGTATTTAGCTTTTGCTTTTCCCCGAAGCTGGAACTGCCGCACACCCTCCACGTTTTGAGACAAGAGAAGTTTTCCATCTCTTCTAACTTGGATCTGAACAGCATCCAGGCATGAATGAATGGAGAAGGTGACTTTTTGGTGAGATGAAACGGGAGCAAAACGTAGAAATTTGACTCCCTTTCTCTTAATGAATACATCTGTAACTTTGCCGTCCTTCAGTTCAACTGTTTTCTGTTTAGCTTCCTCCTTTGTTCTGGCAAAAGTGCCAACGTACGCAGTGCTCATGTTAGTGTTGGTATTTACTGCAAACATGTCAAAGTAGTACTGCGTATCGGGCTTCAGGTCTGACACTGTGAAGATATTCTTGTTCCCGACACAAACTTTATGCAGGTCAACTCTTGGCTTTGAGGATGTCTGGCGCCCAAACTTTGATGATTTTGGGAAACCACGTTCTTTGCCAGAGTTGTTGTCTGAAGGAAAGCCAAAATGGGCAAAGTCAAATGGACTGAAGTCCAGACCTGGTTTTGGAGCCATCATGAAGGCATCATCGGAACTGAGCTTGGCTTCAACAGCACAGAGGCTTTTGAAATTGTGTTCTTTATTAATGACTATGCAATACTGAATTGGCTGTTTCAGTAAGGAGGCGGTGGGACTTGGTTTCCACGCCAGTGTCACTGTTGTACGTCCCAGAGAAGTGACATCTATTCTGGGATCATAAGGTAATTCAGGATAAGGTTGATCTGATTCTGGAGTAGTGGTTGCATACACTTTAAAATGTGTATCTTTCTCTGTCGACAGTAGATCTAGTTGGTACAAACCAGATGGGGAACTAGAGGACACAAAGTACTCAACATCATTGCCTTTGTAAGAGAACAGCTCTGTGCCTTCCTCATTAGTCATCTGCTGTTTCTGCTGCTCAAGAGGTTCTGGTTCACCTAGATTATAAGCAAAGAAAAACATCTGTACAGATAAAATTTGCAAATACGAGAAAATAAAACACTAACAGACACTTCTACATAAAATACAAAAGTGAGACAAAAAAAGGAAGGTTTTATCTTCTGAGGAAGATACTTCTGTCAAATCAGAGACAGAAACTGGTTTGGCACTAAGGTTAAAACCAAATGCAAAAGAAATTGCAGCCGACCAGTATTAACGGAGGCTCGTGAATGGTAGCTAATACCTTCCACTAGACGACTTCGAGCACCCAACCTGGAGATGCCATACAGCTCCCCAGGGGAAACTGCCTGTTTCTGGCCTTGCACCCTTCACTCCGGCCCTCTGAGTCACACTAAAACTTTTTGCCTAAATACAGTGGGGGCCAAAGGTGTGTACACAATTCAATGTGTGACATTTAGCTCTGGAAGCCAGAGATATTTTCTCTCCTCAGCAGCAGTTATGTTTACTCCGTTGCTACCTGCAGCCACTTCACTTTGCTGCACAACAACCAAACTGGGGCTGAAGAGCCAAACATAAAGATCATAAAGACAGGCTGTGTGATATTCAGCATCACACCAAGACTGGTCTGAGGGGCTTCAAATCCAGCGGAAAAGCAGGTCTCTGAAGTCACTGTTTGATTGTTACCTGAACCTTCTCCGCTGGCTTCCTCTGGAAGCTCTTGTACACTCAGTTTCCACTCCAGAGGGGCATCACATGGTGTCACTGTCACTGCCAAGGGAGTGTTGTCCTCTTCAACCACAAAGAAATACCTAGGGGAAGATTAACAGACCGATATGTCAACAAATCCTGATGGCAGCCAACCAGCAGAGACTGACTTGACACGATCAAGGTTGGTCTTGGTGGGGCAACAGAGACAAAAGCATTACTTACAGGCAAGTGTGTGCAAAGGGAATACGGAAAGGCTGGTGGGCAAGAGCTAAAGAGATGAGGGGAGTCCCTCCACTAACACAGCGCTGCAGAGTTCACACTTTATTTGTCCAGACACAGCACAGGGGTTTCTGACCCTCCAGCAAGCTTCCCTTTTTACTCCTACACTAGCTATATACAGTAAAAACAGTCCAGAGGTATAAATGAGGAAAAAGGGATCTTTCCTGGAATTTAGGGATACAATACTCAAAGAAGGACACACATGTTATGCTATGTCCAGGTAAGGGCACTAGAAGCACATATGTACACCTTCAGCTGTCCTCCCACATTCCCTGAAGCACTGCATGTCATTTATTGTAAAATAAATGTTTGAAATTGTTTCTCACCAATGATGGCTTAAGGAGGTGGGTGACATGAGGAGGAAGGTGGCAATGCCAGCCTTCCCTGAACTTTTTGAAGCTTTGGGTTCTTCTGCAGTCTAACCTCAGTATTTTCTGACCCACAGGGTCGAGGTTGGGTAGTGAGGAATTCAGACCAGACTGGCTTACGCTGCTTCTTTAAAGCACAATATGAAATAACGAAGTGAGACAAATGTGGTGAGGTAAGCCTGTAGTGTCTAATTTCCTTCCCATTCCCTTGCCTCTAGACATGTTTAGTGGCCCCACTTCAGGGAACTTCTGTGGTTTGTGAGAGCTTTGGACTTGTCCCCGAAATCAGATAAATTGGACAGACCCTCAGCCAGGGAGGCTGGATTGGGATAGAAACTCGCATAGTTACTTACTTCACCAGACAGAACACTGGCATTTGTATTTTACTGGTTTAGATCCAATTTTTATTTTAAAACACCCAGAAAATAAAGCTACTACCTTCAAAGCACAACTTACTCACTTGAACTGGCAGAAATACCTTTTAGGGGTGTCTCGGAAGAGGTAGCTGCTAATTTCAGCTCCATCTGGGATGACAGATGAATCATGAAAAAATGCCTTGTCCCGGATCTGCATTTGGAAGAGCTCCTCATCCCTGGTCGGTAACTTCTGGGGCCTGGAGCTGAGTGGCAGCAGCAGCAGCAGCAGCAGCGGGCAGTGCAGCAGGAGCATCCTGCAAGGACGAGAGGGAGTCAGTCCCTCCCAAGGAGGCTGGACCAGGCACAGCAGGAGCTGCCGCCAGCTCGTCCCACGCTGGTGGGTGAGACCGTGGTGAAGCACCCTTTTACTCCTGATCCACAGTCACTGCCTGGGCTGCCTGCAAACTTGTGTGGCTCTTGTGAGCTGATTTACTGCTGAAAAGCAGGCATACCTACAACAACGTCACACGCACTTGATGTTTTGCCGGCACCCTCGCTGTACTGCTGTCCAAGCACCAGGAGTACCTATTGTAAAGGCTAAGCTCGCATCGTCACATGCTTAGATAAAAGTACATAAATACAATTTTTTCCATCTTGAACTGTAATTGAAAGCAAGCCCACACATTGCTTGCAAATTGGTATCTCTCCCTCTTCATTAACAAAGAGCAAAAGCCTTCCATATCCTTTGGTAGAGCTACAGTTTGATGTTTTGCCACAGCAGAAACAGAGCTCGCTGGACGCAGGAGCAAGAGCAGATGGAGGGTACATTGACTTCCCTTTCCTTAGGAGATTCTGGTTGGGCTTCTAACAATCCTTTGAAAAGTAAATATTTCCAGTGAAATTGGTCTTCATAAAAATAGTGAATTATGGAAACATGTGATATAAACCCACACATATTCAAAGCACATTGGTATTAGCACGCAATTCAGCAGGGCTTAATCCTCAAGCCTGATGGGAATTGCAAAACACAAAAGCAGAGAATCCCTTACAAATTAGGCATAATAATTCATAATCTTAGCCTTTCATTATTATGTCTACAACTAGGTCAGTAATGACTATCCTAACATATACAGTGGGACAGGCTGGAAATTTCCTTTCAGTATAGTAGATGATCTCATATGTAATGGCTCTGGTATGGGGGGGTGACAGCGGGGAAACAAAGCCCATTTCTGGTACAAGTATAGCAAGTTTAAATCACGAAATTATAACATCCTTTTAAAATTTGAAAAGAAGAAGTTTATGCCATTACCTAAGTGGTGTTAGCCACTGGTTTTGGGGAGAAGCATGCTAAAAAGCTGAGCTGGCAAGAACAGTTTTATCTTCTTGTTACTTGGTCATGCATCGCTCCTGGTACTGCACTGGAAGTTAACTGGCTTTATAACAAACTCTTTCTTTTTACCCTTAAGATCAAATCTGCTGTTGAGATTGGGGTGTTTTTTTCCCCTCCATTTGACCTTTCTCTAATATTTTATGTAGAAATAACAACCATAAAGAATAACTTTAGGCAGGATAACTGAGAATGCAGGATGGCCGTCGAAGCCATAATAAGATAGCTCTTCCCCTTAAAGCACTTTATGAAAATAGATACAGGTGCCCTTGAGGGAAGCCCCAGCAGCTTCCTTCCCTCTCCCATGGCTTTACCTTCCAAAAACCCCAAAGGAGCCACCAGAGACTAGCACAGTCACAGCGTGGGACCCTCATCCTTGCCCCAGCCCACCTCCTTTGGCCTTTTGGGAGCTTTCAGCAACCCCCACTCCCTGGCAGCCACCAAATCCCTGCATGCCCCTTCCTGGAGGCAGGTGGCCAGCAGCCTGCCAGCCTCTGCCCCTCTAGTCATCACCTTGTCCCTGCCAAAGCTCACCACAGGCACCAGCATCCCAAATGTGGGAATTTGCTGCAGGCAGCACGGGGTCTTGTCCTCTTTTTCACCCCCAATCTCCTGACAAAATCTTCACAAACTCCCCCTCCCTGCTGCCTCTAGCTCCAATTCCGCTCTGCAGCATCTGCTTGTCCTGCAGTCCGTCCTGCTCATGGTACAGCTAAACACAGCCGTCCGTGTGTGGGACAGCCGGTCTCCTGACACCAGCAAGGCCCGTGGAGGCTATTTTCACCCTTGTATGGCTTTCTCTGTCTCTAACATGATTGTTATTTAATTGCTCCTTCCACAAACAACACAGGTCCCCCTCTTCTCCCCTCCCTTCCCCTCCTCTCCACTGTCCCTGCCTCCATCCAGCTCAGTGCCTGTCTTTCATCTCCCTATTTTCCCACTGAAAGTGGTGATGCAAGAGGAAAGAGAAAATCTGCAGCAAACCTCAAAGTAACCGTAAGCCACAAGTGATATGTATTGAAAACTCCCTCAACAGGCTGCAATTTTATCTTTACCTCCTTTTGTCCATGCCTTCCCTCACGCCAAGGGCTGCTACCCCATCCCAAGCTTTCTCCCTCCCCAGCCCGGCACACAATCCTTTATTTGGAGCCAGATCCTCCCCTTCCTGCGTGGAAAACCAAAGGAAAGATGAAAGAGAATGCTTGAGGTTCACCTGGCAGAGTTTCCCTCGCAGTTACATCCCAAGTGGCCATGGACACCATGGAGGAGCCCCATGCTCCCTGCAAGTGAGCGGCAAGCGTGCCGGGGAGCCCTGTGGCCAGCTTGCCGGTTGCTGGCCCTGCCGTCTTGTGGGGAAGCCCGTGCCAAGGCTGCCCAAAGCTATTTTGCAGTTGGAGGAGGCTGCGCCCTTGTTTATTCAGCGATAACCCTGCAACGGCAACACACGGCCACAGTTCCCTGTTTGCAGGGCTTGGAACGCTTCGTCTCCGGCGCTCACAGACCTGAATTGTGGGCTTGGTTATTGTTTGGGATGTTTTAATAACAGGTTGCTGCAGTGATTTGCCCTACAGAAGGGAAAGGAGTCAAGAGCTTTACCCAAGACATGCAATTGCTAGTCGTAGTTAAATCCCAATTTGGCTTCTCCAGCGTTTGTCAAAATGTATCCCAACCAGGTCCCGACTTAGCCTTTGATGACAACAGCCATATTTCCTTGAATTCAGACTGAAGTGTTGATACTTATCAGCAAAGTTAATAACATTTGACCTTTTGGAGCAAAGATTGTAAGTCAAAATACTTGCGGACTTAAGTCACCAAAGTCAGCAGAAACCTTTCCTCACACAAAGCAGGATGAGTTCTGTGTGCTCTAACACGCTGTTTATTGATTTTTCAAGTATTAGCATTGGCCAACGGGGAAGAAATTCTTTCCAATTTAATCACAACTGTTACAGCAGATTATTTGGTTAGGTAAGAAACTCTGACACTTTCTGCAGACAGCGTTCTCCACATGAACCCCTTGAAATTGCAATCTTGTCCCATAGTCACTTCCAGCGCGATGGAACCTCTACTAAAATAAACAATTTTTGATTATAGGACTACACAGGGTAAGTTTCACTTCTGAAATAATTTCACTAGCTAATTCACTTCAAAAACTCCTGTAGACGTTTCTGTCCCTGTTGGCATAGTGAAAAGGTACAGATTTGTCTCTGACTTTTTTATCTAATTGTAAAAGCATTTGGGCTTAAAAATAGACAAAATAGCAAAAGACACATTGAAGTTAGTTCTGTGATCCCTGCCCAGCCTGGGCAGGCAGCACCGGCCCATCCCATACAAGAAATAGCAAGCTGTCAACTGTTAATGAAAAAGAATAGTTTTATAATCTTTGTTCCTTTACAAGCAAATATGTTTTCTAGTGCATTTGTTTTCATGTATCCAATCCCAGAAGCTTAAAATAGGCCAGATTTTCATGCACAACACTTCCAAAAGTGGGACACCTCAACAGCAAAGAGGGATCCAAAACTCACTCTGAGTTTCTGGAAACCACGCTGTCAGTGTTATACCACCCTTTCATACCAGTTAATAAACAGATTTTATATTTTACAGTGCGCTCACTGTAATCTGGCAGAGTTTTAAACTAAATCCTGTACAGTTGACTCATGCAAACCATCAAGAGTAAAGCCAAAAAAAAAAAAAAAATCATTCATTCGTCCCATGTTTCTTTCTGGACAAGTTCATCACTGGGCAATGACTTTGACAGAGTCATAAATGCACTTGCTAGATGTGAGCATGGGAATTTGTGCTCTCCCACTCAGCCCTTGGAAACTTTCAACGACCCATTTTCTTGTTTCGGTGTGCTCTGCTCTGAACGGATTTCATTTTTCGAAGCCAGGAACGAGCTGAGACCTAAGCACTCTACTGTAAAGCCATACAAACCACGTGAAAGATGTCGTGTGATTTATTTTTTTTTCCTTCAGACTATGCCATCTCCTAAATGCCTTTTATTCCCTTTTCTACAAGTTCACCTTGTTTTCTTTTCTTTTAAACTCCGAGTCAATATTTTATTGATATATTCCTGCTGACTGGGGGGATTTGCCTGCTGTTTATCACTGAATTTAAGAGAGCGCCAAAATAAACAGTCCTAAGTGAAATAATAAGCACCGTTTTCCTTCTCCAGGATTGCAAAAGTGCCCTCTAATGGCCCATCTTTACCTCTCGCTTTGCTCCCCAAATTCTCTCCAAACAGAGCCTTAAACCAGATCAGTAAGGGGAACCCTCTCCCCGTCCCCCTGTGCCAGCGGGCAGTGGGCAGGGGACAGAGCTGTCAGCCTGCTCCCCAGGAGGTCACACCGTGGCACAGGGGGTCAGGCCGTGCCAGGACACCGGCCTCAGCTGGAAGGTTATGCCGGGCAGCAACAGTGGGCAAAGGGAAGGTAAAAACCCACCACAGCTTGGAGGGACCAGGATGGCACACGCAGACACCAGCATCTCTACACCAGCAACAAGAGCAAGACTGAAAAATGTCCTGCTCTCATGTAGTCTTTCATTTCCAAAAGAAAGAGGGGGGGGGGGAGTTTTGGGGTTTTTTCTTCCTTTTTTCTTCCCCCCCAGCAGCTCCTGGGCTGCACAAACACTCCGGCACCAGCAACCCGCCTCGGAGGGGTTTACTTAATGAGCCTACATGTATTTACCTACATAGATCAACAGATGAAAAATGTATGCTGTACTGTTGGAGTGGGATAGCAATTATTTTAAACACTTCAAAATTTACCACTTCGCCAGAGGTTGGTGGTTGTTTTTTTCCTTCAGAAAGTATAAATAAACAAAAGCAGCAGTCTGTCCATTTTATAAATCAGAGCTATAAGCAAATACATGAAAATTACCGTTAAATCGGACCACAGATTTTATGATGATTCCAATTCATTCCTATCTTTTTAACAATTTCCTCTCAGGCTGTAAGCCTTACCTGACCTTCCCGAAACCCCACGCACGCGAGCCCTCTCTCCAGCCTTTAAGACCTTTGCGTAACAAATTTCACCTGTGCAAAAGGCCCGCAAATATCTAGGTACACTGCAATGAGAAGCAGAAACAGCAAAGGATAGCGGGATTTGCAACTGGCTTCGGTTCTAAGTCAGGGGACAAATTAGCCGGAGCTGCGGCAGCACCTTGCGGGTTCAGAGCCAGACACAGGCAGCCTTGGGGTCAGATAAAATCACCCCATTTTCTTCATTTCACCGATTAAGCCTATGGTATTTTCTGTCTGCCCTAAGCAAGCCCTTTTTTCCCAGCAAAATACAGCAATTGCGCAGGTGTATCAGAGGCTCCCTGCCTACACCCCATCACAGAAATCCCACCCAGCAAGCCGAGAATTCATTTTGTTTGGGGTCAAAGCAGTTGTGCACTCCTGTTGGGGTTCCATTCTGCATTTACAGAGAGACACAGGCACTGACAAGAAGGCCCAATGTCACCAAACGTACCTACGCTCCGTACAGAGGGAGGGAGCAAGAGCGCGAGTCTCAGCATGCGATGCCAGTACTACCCACGGGTCATCTTCAAGTGCCTTGATCAATGGAAATTATTTGCTTTACTTCTCTACTGTCTGCAGGTCACAGAGACCTGTAAAGGATTTACAATAACGAAACAAAACAAAAGAACTGGGCTTACTTGAAGCAAATGCATCTGGAATGAATAAACCCTAATGTTTTATTACAGAGAGTGGAAAGTGCATGACTATAATTTAGTGAGGATAATTTCAAGGCGCTGCCTGCCACACTGCTTTTGCGTTGCACGTCTCCTCTTTTTATTGTATGGATGGTTAACTTTTTAATCCTATTTTTAAACTCTGGTGTGTTGGGGTTTTTTTTGTTGTTGTTTACGTTACCCATGCTGCATCTCATAATAAGTCTGTAGATTTATTGTCGTGATTTAAGTCCAGCTTCAGAAATAAAAGGGCGTTGTGTGACTTCTTTGACTTATTATAGGAACCCTGCAACTAAAGAGGCTGTGAGCTTTTCCATCATACACTTCATTTCCAGAGATATATAACACAAATGTATGTACCTCAGTATACAGAGCTATCACCTCAGCAACAGAGGACTTTAAAAGCAGCTACCAATTTCAATTGTAATACAGTTAGTTACTTTTAATGTTCAAACATGGAAAAATAACACCTTTGAAATTTTAGGTATTTACTGGGAGCTACTCGGTTTGTTTGTTTAGGGGGAGGGCAGAAGGGAAAAGTGAGGGCCTGCCATTTAATACTTACTATTCCCAAAAGGATCTGGAAAACGTTTGGTATGCTTTTGGGGGTTTTTTCTTTTTTTTTTTTTTTTTATAAAAAAGCAGCACTCTTGAAAACTTGTTGTCTGGTCCTGCCTCATGCCTGGGGAAAAGCCCAGGCCACACAGGGCTTCAGGAGCTTGCCCAGCACAGCCCCAGTCCACCCCTCTGCTGGAGACGTGCACCAACCCAAAGCCTTTCCCTATGGAATAGCCGGTGGGAGGATGAGGAAGGCAGCCCCGACAGGGACACAGGGGTGTATCACTGTGTGAGAAATAGTTTTGTGTAGTGCCGTGGCCAGCTTGATCTGGCAGATCCCGTTTCCAGGACAGGCTGTAGCTGGGAGAGCAGGAGCATTTACGGACCTGTAATCCGTGGATTAAAACTCCCTAAATATGCATGGACACGATGGACTGTAATGGTGCCTTTGAAGCATTTAGGGTCCACTGTGTCCATAATCTGTGGATTAACAGACCGCCTTTTGCAATTCCAATTCACCCCGCCCTTTTCCTTTGCTGGGAGTATTGTTTTAGCAAAGCAAGTCACAGTAGCATGGGGAAAAATCCAACAAAGTAAAAATAAAAAGATATGAAGAAATAAAGGTATGTTTCCACCAAATCTTAATGAGCAACAGTGGCGACAAACTACAGTTTAGGGGAGAGGTTAAATTCGAAGGGGTAACACTGTAAAATGCAGAGCTGTCTCAAATTAGACATTTGAAAAGCAAACATACTCAGGGAGATATGGTATCAAAAATCAAATTTTACATGGACTATTTTGTTTCTAAACCGAGCCTTATTTATTTTTCCACTTTTAGTGGAAACAGATTCAACTCCTATTACATCGAAATTGCCATCCTGGAGCTGCTGGTAGCTGGATGTTTCGGACACCAGCTGAGCCAGGAGAAGCCATTTGGGACACTTGAGGAAATGCCTCGTAGTTTTTCTCTTTTCAATCAGAGACCACATACCAGCGCTTCTCTCCTTCACAGCCACCTCGGCCCACGCGGCTCAGAGGTGAGTGTCAAAACCAAACAAACAGGAGGTCCCCAGCGTTACCCCTGGGTTACAATGCCCAGTTTTTCTCTCGTACCTCTCCCTGCGAGGGGGTGGCGGGGGCAGGGGAAGAAGCGATGTGCAGGCACCCTGTGCCGAGCTCCACTTCCCTTGGCCGCGCCGGCACGGGCTGGCCCGTGTCCTTGCTGTCATACCTGCTCGTCCTCCCAATGCAAAATCCCCAGGCGGCTGGACATCACAAGCCTGTCAAGGGTCGGGTGACTGGTACCCCCTCTTTTTAGAGGAAAATCTCATGTCAGATGGCCAACTCAGAGAAGGGGAATTTTTTCCTTAGTCTCAGCAGGGTTTGAGCCCCACTAGAAGAAAAAAGATAAGGCAAAGAAATCTTAGTTTGCACAACTCCAGGCCATACAAGATAAACAACCCTGAATGCCACGCAGCTCTACCACAAATCTTTCATCGCAAGATCTGGAGGTGTTTTATAATGGGGAGTAATTATTATCCCCTTGTTACAAGCAATAAAAATGGGGCAGCGACTTTCCGTGTTCAAGGAAATCCCAATATAATCCCTTCCTTTAATCATAAAACAATAGCTACTTTCCTCGGCCAAGTCATTCTGCCTTCAGCACAGCTCTCTCCGTGTATGTTACTGCCTCTCTGTAATGAGTTTCAGCAAGGGGATTAGCAGGGAGGAACACATATGAACAATTACAAATTACAACCAACACAAGCATGTTGGTATTTGGTACGGAGTTTCCCACTGTTTCTCTGGAATACTTCTGAATGACATTAGGAGCGAGTGCCTTTGCCAAAGCCCACGAGGGATGGGGATGACTGAAGTGTCAGGAGATGACAAAGAGCAGGAGCAGAACGGGGCTCCGTGCGTACCACCATGGCATCCTCAAACTGCTAGGGCTGGCGTCTGGAGGTCAGAAAGACTTTTGCAAAGTGCTAAAACATAAAAACAAAGCCATATTAACTACCAAAGGAGTTAAAGTTGCTCAAGCCATTCCTAGGGACACCACTCACCTGGCAACTGCCTGCAGCCAACAAGGTGTTTGGGAGAAATGGGAGAAAACAAGGGGCTTGCACCAGGTGGGGAGCTGTGGGGGCAGCGGTGACAGGCGAGGGGCTGCAGGTCACCAGCGTGCCTTTCCAGTGCTCCAGCTCACCAAGCCTCCAGTGGCTTCAGCAACAACCACAGCCCAAAAAACACAGTGTGTTTTGTGGGAAGCTGTGCCGTGAGCACACCAGAATTGCTTCTTCCCTTCTGCTTCTTGGTAGATGCTTAAAATAGGGGAAATTACTGACTACTTTGAAACTCTTTTAAGTGCTCAGAGGCCAATTCCCTCAGCTTCCACCAGAAGTGCAGTTTTCTTCAGCATCAGGAACACCATCACACATGTACACGGGATTACAAACCACAGCCAGCCCAAGAACAGTAGTATTCACGGCCACCACCCCACCTCTAGACACAGAGTTTTCCTGTAACAGCCATTGCAGAAATTCTCATTTGCAACCTTACCATACCTCCCTTTTCACTGCCTAGGGCTTCTCAGTGCTTCCAGGCCAACCAGTAACGACCAGTAATGCTCACAATAGCACGGAGAGTCACAGCAGCAGCCCTCCAGAAAGCGCTCTGGCAGCTGGAAGAGCAAAGCAGGACAGCAGCTGCAGTAACAACCCCCGTGATGGTGCTTGTGCCCAAGAGGGGATTCTCCGATCCCTGGAGTGCATCCCCGCGCTGCCGGCGGGACGGTGTCCCGCAGTGGTTTGCAGGTTTGCGGTGGTTATCTCAGAGCAAACACACAGCAACAGGAACTCAAATAGAAACTGTAGCAGCATCTGGCACCAACTGCAATTGTAGGGTTGGATTCTAGGGTTTTTTTTCAAGCCAGGAACACTCATAGTTAGCTAGATATGGGACAAGAAGAAAATACAATTTATGTGAACAGAGGAAAGAAGTTTTCTCTATTTTATTATGGTTTTTCCTGTATTTTTTCAATCTTATCGTCAGTCTTACACCTCAATCATGTAATCCAGATCCTCAGCTGACTTCAAAGAAACTATGACTTTTTCTACCAAATTCAGAGTGAAGTCCATATTGCTTATACCCACAGTAATACATGGTATATGCTGATAGGTGATGCCCCAAAATTTCCAATTCCTTAATTGTCATCGGAATTCAAGTTTTTCTGATTGAACTTACTGTCCAAAATTGGACTCAGTTTTAATATTATCTGCCTTTGGCATTAAAGGTATGCAAAGGAAATCTTGGGCCCTACAAGTCCTTAATGAACCCTTAAGGTGCTCTCACAGTAATTCACAGATGCTATGTCTCATTTTCCAAAGGTGGAAAAGAGTTGCTGGAAATATGTAAACATTTGTCAAGTGTTTGAAAATGAAAAGTATTAAATGCAGTGCTAAAGATAGTGATATTAATATACTTCTACCAGTGTGCTCAGCCTTAGAGCTGGCAGACCTCAGCCACAGTTACAGCAGCAAAGACTTTCCAAGGTCCAGCATGGATACGATCCCCCATGCTGCCTCCCACTGTCCCTAGAGATCAGCACACACAATTTCTTGCTCATACCATCAGCTCTGGTGAATCCCTCAGAGACTGCAGTGGCTGAGAGCACAGGATGGCCAAGCGAGTTGCATCACAGACCAGCCTCACCGCTTCTTCTGTGTGTCATTCAGAAAATTGCCTCCTTCACATCCTCACTTCTATACACTACACATGGCTAGGGATGAGAAAAAGCAGGAATGCTCACACTGGCTAAATTTTGCCTCCTGGCACTTTTATTTCCTTAGCATCCTTCTTTAAAAAAAGCCAGAGATTCCTACAGAGAATTAGAGATGCCACATGCATCCGTCTGAAGAGGTTACAAGACACTGCAAGTCCAACCACGGCTCACCAGCCACCAGTCCATCATACCAGAGAAGGAGAGGAGCGTTAATTGGGAGCTGCCAGTCTTCAGCGTGGCTTTCTAACACTTTTTGAGTTTTCTAAGGGGTGGACTTCTGCACAAGCAAACTGGAAAGCCTTTCCTGAGTGTGAAAAGATGGGATGTGCTGCAAGAGTTTCAAACCTGCCAGGGTCAACTGCAGAGTTGTGATAAGGGATCTCAAAAATCAGATTACTGAAAGGGTCACTTTCAGCTCCCCTCTACTGCTGGGCCAGTGTTTATTTGTCCAGGCCGGCAGGCGAAAGGTTAGTCCTTTATCTAGTTACTGCGAACAAAAGCAGAGGGAACACATGGGGGGGTAGGTCAGACTGTCATGGGTGAGCAAACATCCAAACAACCCCAAAACCTTCAGGCCTTCTTATGGTAACCATACATCCTTGGCTGACAGCAGGGGAAATACAGAGTAAGTCGGGGAAAGCATGGAATTTCTGCCTTCAGAGATGGCTGAAACCTGTGCCCAGGGCACTTCCCTTCCTAAAGGGGGAAGATGCAGTGAGAACTTGTGGCATGAAAGCCAGTGCTGCCTTCTGGGGGTGTTCCTTCATTAGCAACTGGAAAGGGCTGCAAGATCCTTGGACCAAAAGTTACTGCTAAAGGACAAAGTGTTGTTTCAACACCACTGTTAATGTTGCATGGTAAAACCCAAAAAGCTGTAAATTCAAAAAAGGATTGGCTCCTGGGTGCTTTGTTCCCTCAAGGCACTTCAACAAGCCCAAGAGGTCTGGGCTGGAGCCGGGTGGGAGGCTCTGCCGACAGGGACGATGCCCCCGGGTCCCACTGTGCTCCCCATGTCTCCGTGCTGCTCCGAGGACCACGAGTCGGGGTCTGCACAGTCCCCAGCTGAACAAACCCCACCAAGCCCGTGGTGCCCAGTGGGGACAGCCACGAGCCCAGTGAGCACCAGGCTGAGCCAGAAGAGTGCTTTGGCCTACTGGCAGTACCTCTCGCTGCTCTGTATGAGTTTTGCATTTTCTAGTTAAAGCCCTAATTGCCTGGATGTTTCTTGTAATTGCTCTGCAACTGCTTTTTCTTAAATAAGTAGGAATTAGAACATGCTCTGTAAGTTATAGCCCATTTCTTTCCCTGTTGTCCTGCTATCACACACTTGCAAGAGATGCCTTATACTCTTGCTTTAAAATACCTGCTTAATTCAAATGTTAAATTCAGTTAGGCTTGTTCACATGATGTGAAAAGGGTCTTAAAACCTACTTATTTTCCTATTATGATTTTTTTTCAACTATTGTACTACAACAGGATTATAAAAGTTCTAATTGACTGACATTAAATCTTCCCTGCCAAATTGTAACTTTAATACCCGCTAGGACTATTAGATTTTTATTCATTATTTCTCATTACTGAAAAATCACTTTGAGAGAGCCCCTAGGGTCTTCCCCAAATGAGAATAAGATCCTATTAGTCCTACAAATCATACCCAAGTTAAGTAATTCTTACCCAGGAGAAAAAGCCCATGGGGAATTAAACGCAGATTTAGTAGCCAAGGGAAGAGGAAGAATGGGGACTAGAAACCGTTAACGCTGCTCACTGATGTTTTCCTTCGTATCCAGAGACCAGCTGGCAGCCCCGAGACACTTGGCTTTCCCGCACCATCATCATCCCGATCTGTAAACTGCTTAATTTGCATCAGGTTTCTCCATTTCAAAATGCCGAGACACGTTTAGACTGTTTGACTATAAACAAATTAGCGGGAAATCTGCTGCACCTAAACAAAATAGTGAGAGAGAAAGAGAGAGAGCTCACGTCTTCACGATCTTCTGGTTGCTTTGTAAAAAACATCCACCCTGTTTAATAATCCCTGCAGACCTGTGCGAAGAAACCTGCGATCCCATTGCGCCTCCCACCTCCCCACCAGCCTCTGCAGCAGGAGCAGTGGCTGGTCTAGAGCTGCTCTATTTTGGTACTGAGTAAGTTAAAAGCAAGAAAGATGAAAAACATCAGTTTTCTCACACCCTAATAAAGTTTCAACCATTTTGAAGTTACTTTTCCTTAAATAAAAATGATTTAAAAAATGCTTAATTAGGCAAACAATGCTTTTCCCCTGTAAATCACAGTGGAAGTGTTGGCCTCGGTGGCGTGTCACGTTGTGAGCATGCGAGGGTCACGCTGGAGGGGCACTCATATCCGGACCCGTGGGGGGGGGAATGAAGTAGGAAAGATAAATTATTGCCTTTTGTTTTTCAGTTTTCCAGGTGCTCACAGTAAGTACCCACTGCTTCTTATCTCAGCTGTCACGCAAGCAACAAGCATTTCTCCAACTACTGAATTTAATTACCCTAAAAGCAGTGCGATCTTGGTCTGGTCCAAAACCCAAAAACCCCATGTCCTCTTGAGCAATCTATGAAAAATGCTGAAAATGCTGCGGTTACCTGAACGCTTGCCCCTGCCTGGGTGGAAGGACACAGCCCGTCAAAAGATGCTCGGTGCAGGCTTCGACTGCATCTCTGGTAACTCAGGGTACATTTTTGCTTATTGAAACAATCGTGGATTTGGGGCTGGGTTCTCAGACTGCTCCTGTTGCTGATTACAGGAATGGCATTTAAAACCCAACCTGTAAAATGTCCCCCAGAAGATCACCACATTTTTGGTGAAGTTATAGTATCAGCTATCTCACGCATGAACCGGAAAAGACGATGCTTTGCCTGCTTCTGACATGTCCCGCACGACCGAAGTGCTCCCTGGGGCGCAACCGAAGTCATCCACGCAGTCATGAGATGTTCGGCTGGTTCCTGTTACAGCCCTACATTAACATCTATCGTTCTCCCGTTCAGTGGGTGTCCTCACATACTGCAAATTGGAAAATTAATTCTGAAAGAACAAACTTCTTTTTAATATTTACTCTCTCTGTCCCTCTTAATTTATTTCCAGCTTTAAGCACGTTCTCCTGGAGTTATGATTTATTACCCTGACCTATTTCCTGATCTGAGGGCAAATACTTCCTCCACTAATGACATCTTGTTAAAGTTTTCAAACATAACATCTCCTCAACCTTCAAAGCTCCTTCCATTCAGCCATAAGCATTAGCTTATTTGAGTCGTTTTCTCGGGCAGAAACTCTCCCTGTTTGATCTCATGAAGATTTTTGTTGTAGGAATAGCGTATTCTCAATCACGATGTAAAACAAAGTGTGGGGAACACAGCTTCTGCACTCTGCCTTTTCCCCAAGGCGAGGCTCACTCACTGCACCGTTTGGTATTTAGCAGAGCTCAAGCAGCACTCGAGTCTCTTCTCAATGGTCTTCCCTAAGATATTCTCTTTCCTTCAACATAATTCTGATTTATTCACCTTTCACTCCTGCCTGAACAGTCAGTTTCACCAAAATAGAGCTCAACAGCATTCAGTGTCACACCGGGTTCTCGTAAGCAAGGTAAACATTAGTCTTATGGGCTGTCTATACACTCTGACACAAACCTTATACTTCAAACATGTATTTCTTCATATATGTAATTAGTCGAGGTTATCATCCTCGATGCTGGGCATTCTAACCAGTATGTGACCTTCGTATACGGGCTTGCAAACTTACTTGCTTAAATGGAGGAGGAGGCCCTTCCCTCCTTCAGCCAGGTCTACCCTTCTCCTTTGCATTTTATAATCAAACAGAAAAAGAAAGGAAAACCTCCCCTGTTACTTTAACTCTCTCGAGTGGCTGAACTGGTAGCTCAAAGCATCTCTATAGTCTTACCCGTTAATAACATCAGCCCCTCTGAATCCACTGAACAAGAAACGTGTAGTTTTCATTAGACTGCCCTTAATGCAGAAAATGTGCACGTTGGGCAGGGTTGAGTGGAAACCCGCCGTCTCTGGTGTGTGCATCGGTACAAATTAGTAAATCTGCTTCCTGGGAAAGCTAGCGGGGACTGAAAAGATAAATACCCACTTAGTAAAACAAAATAAAATCGGCTCTAGAAAGACACAAGAACCTGAAGGAGGACTGAAATAGCCCCTTGAAAATAGTGAAGTAATGGGCTTAGAGTTTTATTATTCATATAAAGTTTAGTGACTTCAAAATGAGCGCAAAGCCAAACAAGACTTGTTATCCCACTAAAATCTGTGCTGTAACTGAAGCCAGTACCCAGATGTTCTGTGGTAAAATCCGCCGCTTCGCTGCATAAAAGCGCCACGTACCCTGACGTACAGTCCTGGCTTGCCTTTATCCAAACCTACTTAGATTCTTGATTATTTTTCTAGCAATCTTTTAAACTGCCATGGGAAGCATAAAAGGTGGTCTCCTACAAAACCATTTGGTACCAGCTTGAAACGTAACCATTTGCAGAAATAAATTTGGATTTCTTTTTAATAAACTGTTTACTACCAGCCTTTTGGAACATAAATTTTAGAAGAAAAAGCAGGGTCTGAGTTTAATAAACGTCTCATCTTTTTATATATATTAAGGCAGAAGACCCTGGCACACTTCAGAGCAAAAGGTCCGGTGGACAGGCTCGGTCCAGCCCTGCTGAAGCAGTGGGACGTGGAGCAGAAGGGAGGCTGGAAACCCCACTGCGCAGCCAAGGAGAGCCCCCTGCTCCCCTGGGTACCTCCCAGGAAGGGGTTTATCCCTTCATTTTCAGAGGGCTTCTGAGGTGGACAAGCCTTAGGTGGAAAAATCTTCCTAAGGAGGACAAAACTGACTTGAAGATGCTGTTTCTGCCCCTCCACACAAGAGGTGGAGAGGCTGGAAAAACCACGGCAGATGGGCTGGAGCTGCGTGCCGGGAGCTTTAAACGTCGGACGAAGGCTGAGTACGCGGTGAAGGCATTCGAGCCGAGCAGGGAAGGCAGCGCAAGCGTTACGTGATTTTGAACAGCTTGCTTGACAGTTTGCACCATATTGTATTTATAAACATTGGGGAAACCTAAATGCTTCTCCTTGGTGTTTCCGAAGTAGTCATCCACAACAAAACAGGCGCACGGGGCGATCCTACACAGCTCTGCCTCACCTCCCTGACAACCTTCTTAAAATTAATAAAAGGGGCCCGCGCTAATCTCTGTGGGGTCGGCATCCCACATGGCATTCAAACTCCCCCTCCAACTGTGCATCTGGCCACGAAACTCCCCCCGGGGAGGCCGGGGTGTGAGGTAACCCACCGGCCGGTGACGCCAGCAGCGCGTCACGCGTGTGCCACCGCCTGCCCGGAAACAGCCGGCTCCTCTCCCAGGCGCCGCACCGCCTGGTGCATCCCTGGGCGGGAGCAGGACACACACCTTGTGTCACCTGGCCAGCAGGGCTGCGATGACACACGGCCGTGCCCACCCACGGCTGAAAAGAAAAAAAAACAAACGATGGCTTTTCTGTCCAGGGCTGCACAGAAACAGGGAGAGCGTGATGCACCCGCAGTCCTCGTCACAGAAACGCGATAAGGCTGCCAGCACAGAAAGTGCACAAGGAACAGGTATCGTTCTTCTCACTGTAGGACGAAACACAGCCACAGGACTCCAAATACATCCATACACTACCCACATGGGATGGGGTACTGCACATTTCTGCTTCATCACATTTTCAGTAGTTGAAATAGAATGCAACATTTCTCAGTGTTCTAAGAAGTCCTCTCCTCCTTCAAATATTAAGTTTTAAATTCTAGACATTACTCTAAGTACTCGCAGAGACTTTTAGTGGCACTAGAAAGCTGACCTCGGCAGCTCTCCTCTTACAGGTATGCATTTTGCTACGAGGTAGGAGAGCGAGGCCAGGAGGATGAGGCATTCTTGACAATCCGAATTGCCATTCCGAAATGCCATTCCTAAAATAGCTAAGAATCAGCGATTTTCAAAGCAGGCTGAACAGAGCCACAAAGTTTTTCTCCCCGCTCCCTTACAGCACAGCTAAGGGTGCTGATGATGTCTAACACCCAAAGTGCTATTTTTATGGAACCCAGGTTATGGCCAAGCCAGCAGAGCCTGGCCAGAGTCACTAGGGTATAAATCACTCGCCACCTGGGAGGAATTCACCCTCAAATTGCTCTCGTCTCTTCTACTTTTACATAGATCCTACTCCACCGGCATGACCAAGCATGAAATCAGTGCACCTAGGCTAGCTGCCCATCCTAAAACAGTGCTGCCAGGGAGGCTCCGATGAAGACACGGTGCCATGTTTGTGCCACTGAATGTTACCTGGTATCTGCTCGCAAACAGCCAGCCGGGCCAGGGAGATGGGAGTATTTACACCGGGGATCCTGCCTCCCGTCTGAGCGTGCCTCCTGCTTCTCAGTCAAGCCCCTAGAACAGCGATACCGTTTAAGCTAGATGCTAACCAGATCCTTTGGTGGGGAGGGAAAATCCACGGGACGCTACAAACTTCACAACCCGCTCTCCGAAACCAGCCTTGCAGGGGCTGCCTCGCTCAAGTAAGTGCCCACCAGGACGATTCCCAGAGCTCTGCTGGGCAGCACAGCACGGCACGGACAAGACCACACTCATCCCTGGCACCAAGCTAACTGGGGTGAGGAAGCAGGGCGCTCAAGTGGTAAATACACGCAGAACAAAAACGCTCAGAGAATCCCCGCTTTTCAAAAAGCAGCACTAAGTTCAAAAAACCCTTTAGCTGTGAAGGTTTAAATACATAAAAGTTTTATCTGCAAGTGATTAAACAAGGCTGTGTAGCTATTGTCTCTGAGCTGGCGAAATAAAACCACAACCCAAGCCGCGCGTAGCAAATCTCAGCACTTGCATCCCACCCTTGAGTTTCCCGTCTACTTTTTTTCTGTAGCTACATTTTTATTTCTTATTTCTCCCCCGAAAACAAAGTACGATGCCAGTAAAGACAGAGCCGTTGCCTGCCTGGCACACACCCGCCGGCGCCGGAGGCTGAGCCGGGGCTCCCGGCGGCAGCCCGGGCTGCGGGGCATCGGCCGCCACCGGCTGAAAGGAGGGGGAAACCCAAACCTCCAAGGGCAAGGCGAGGGGATCCGAGAGGACGCCGAGGTCCTGCCGGCAGCATCCCGCAGAAGCGGTGGCGGCGCGGTGCCGGGACGCGGGGGCTCGGGGCTGCAGCCCGAGGGACGGCGCCGGGGTGGCCGCTCGGTGCGGCGCGTCCCCCGCCTCGCTATGACCGAGGGGTCCCGCGGTCGGGGGAAGAGGGGACACCGCGCCCCCAGACGGCAATCAGGGGGGTCCCGCTTCCCACCCCGGTGCCGGTGCCTTACCTTGCGGCGTCCGGTCCCGTCCCGTCCCGTCCCTCCCGCGGGATTGGGGGCGGGTGAGGCTTATTTTTTTTTTTTTTTGGGGGGGGGGGGGGGGCTGGGTGTTTTCCTAACCCCCGGCTCCGGCGGGGACGGGCTGCAACGGGGACTGTGTCACGCACGTCCCTTCGCGCTTTATAGCCCCTTCCCTTCCCCACCCCTCCCCGCGGGGAAAAAAAAAAAAAAAAAAAAAAGGGGGAGGAAAAAAACAATAAGAAACAAGGAAAAGGAGCCGAGAGGGCCCCCCCCCAGGGCACCCGCCGCCGCCCGGGGCGAGGGCACGGCCCGGGAGGAACCGCGGGGCCGGGAAAAGTTTGCAAGAGGGGCGCGGAGCGGCGCGTCTCGCTGCTGCCGGCGGGGCGGGCGGGCGGGGGTGCCCCGCGGAGGGGGGGGGACGGAGACGGCCGCTCCGCCCCGCTCCGCGGAGGGGCGGGCCCGGGGGGAGCCCTTGTCCCGTGGGGGCGACACACGCCAGCACCCTCGCCCGGCTTTGTGCCGCCCTCGCCTCCGCTGCTGCGGTGCGAGAAGCTACTCAACATCCATCTTGGAAGGGTTATCCTGGCTGGAAGTCGGGACGCGGGGAGGACACGGCGGGGCGGGGGACGGACGGACGGACACAGAGTCCGCTGTAGGAGAAAGGGGGGGGGCGGGGGGCAGCGCTCAAGCTTCTCTTCTTCACGCAGCCGCTGCTTAAAGGGGTTGGGGTTGCGGGAATGCTGCGGAACATCCCAACGGCGATGGAGAGATGGGAAAGGATGCGTGAGAAATGGGATTTATTACTCCCCCCCCCGCAGTTTAGCAAATGGGTCTTACAGCTGCGTATGCAGCCTCTCACCTTCTCCCTTCCTATATTTGCAGGGTCAGCGAGAGGAACATTTCTCTTACCTGGGAGCTGCAACGAAAAGGCAGAAAGTATCCTTTGCCATTTAAAAACAAACCCCTCTCTCTTTTTGTTTCTTTTTTTTTGGCACATCAGTCATGAAAACGTTAAGTGCTACATAAGCATTAAACAAGTTATTGCCAATAGCAGCTGATGGGGTCATTTCCCTAGTAAAGGTAATCGCTTCAACAGATTTGGGGAGCAAAAATATAACAAAACCTACTTTTTCCCAAACCACTAAGCAAATCTGACAGCAAACCCTCAGCGGTAGGATGCAAATTGACATATTCTATAGGGTGACAACTAGCTCTACTCTGTGAAAACACAACCCCCAAGAGCTCATATCTCCAGGGACACGTAGCTGCCCAGATCTCTAATTTCCATTAGTTACTGCCGCTTACCTACCACTGTCAACTCGCAGAGTAGCCAGGTCGCTCACTGCAAACTAGCGAGCATTCTGCCCAAGGGTCTGCTCAAAAATATAAGTTCACCAAAAGAAACCCAGGATTAAGAAAAAAAGCCCTATGGAGCCCCCATCCAGTTATCCTTCTGTTTTCCTGTCCCTGTTTTTACATATTTGGCAACTATATTTATTGCTTTCAAATACAGTAGGAGTTTGGGGAGGGAGGAAAGACACATCAATTTAGAATTAAGTTATGCATGAGAACCTATAAATACCTGGTATTCACACACAGCATCCAGACTTCTTCCTTTCTAGAGCCTCCAACTGCAACACCTCAATAAATTTAAAAAAAAAATCTCAGTAAACTACATGCGCTCCTCTTCTGCTGCAGAAGATGCAGAGATTCAATCGTCCAAAACCAGGAGAATCTGACTAAACAAGAAAGGCAGAATTAGTAAAGAAAACCCAGTGCAATCTCACTAGTTTTCCCCCAAGCCTTTGGAGTGTGCGGGAGCCAGCAGAGAGGGATGTGCTCAGGTGAAGGCAGGCAGCTGCCTTCAGGTACAGTTTGTGGCACGAGAGTATTCTGTAGAGCCTGCAAAAATGGCTGGCTCTGGTTTGAGGTCATTAGAGGTAAAATATTGCTACCCAGCCAAAGAGCTCTCGAGCCTGTGTGCTTCACACACAGGCAAACCAATTATTTTTAACCCGAGGACAGTTTTAGTGCTATTGTTCTTAGAGGGTATTACTGTTTGTGATTTCAGGGGAAGCAAGACAACATCCCCAGGATATTATTTACTGAGGTATGTGAATACCAGCTCCTCTGCTTATAGATAACTCCTATTTTGGATGCTTGCAGTTCCACCTCTATCAGGACTGTAAACCTCTGTCCTGATTTAAAGCGTAGCGCAGAGCGACTCCCGGCCAGAGGAACAGTTAAAACAATTTCAGAACAAGACTTGCAGATGTCAAAATTTACAAGGTACAAAAATATTAAACACAGATACGGAAGGTGGATTTGGGATTCAAATGCTGAAAATTATGTGAATGCCTGGGAGGTACTAGGGCAGCCAGTTACATGGAAACCAAACAACGAAAGACCAAAATATGGAAAATTCCTGTGGGTAGGTGATTCCTTTTAAAGCCATTTAACTGTCTCGGGTACTGCCCCAGCACCTAGGAAATTGGTATTGAAATGCTACCCCCGGAATCCAGAGATGATTCATGTTTGTACAATATTTACAGGAACAAGTCCCAGGAACCGCGCAGTGTATCACACCCAGGGTGAGAAGTCTTTCACTGTAAAATGCCTTTCCTTATGCCGATGGGGAAAAACTAAGAAACTGAAGGGGGAGAAGATCGGCCAGCCACTAAAATGACTTGGCTTTGGGCACTCATCTTCTCCTTCCACCCTCTCAAAGGCTTCCAGGGAACTGAGCAAAAACCAGCAAAAATAGGTGCAAGAATGAATTTCAAGAGGTGCACGCTAAATACTGATGAGAAACAAATTACTCATTCACATGCAGTTGCAATCTCTGTCTGGAGCTGTGGATCTTTTACTTGGGGGCTGAAAATGTTTTGACTTAAGTGAGCAAATAAATATCCAGAATTTGGAACATCTGTAATTGGTTCACAAAGGCAACTGTAAACTGTCTGGACTGACAATTGCGCTCTTCACGGTTTCACCACGCTGGGAGACCCTATTAGAGCAGATGGATAGGTGCTACCAGAAAACAAGATGCATGTTATATAATATGGAGAAAAAGAGGAGGTAATGTTTAATAAGCTATCCAGTGAATAAATCTGAATAATAAATCTTTCTGAAACAAAAATGGAAACGGGCAATTGGATGTTCTAGGAGGAGGGAAGGAGGAATAATTCATCATATAAATAATTCATTGCAAATTTTAGCACCCAGTGCTGCTGTGCATTTGGTGTGGAGGACAGATGACACTGCGTGTGCTTGCATGTATATGTCTAATTGCATGTATTTATAATTTTTTTTGCCCAACTGTGTGGTTCTCCTTGTGACGCAGATCTGAAGATCTGTTCCCAGTAATCCATCGATTAACAATTGTTGCTAGGGGAAGGCTATCTTTATCTATTAACCTCAGAAACTGAGATGCTAAATCAGACTTATCAATCAATTATGCCTCATAGGCCATGATGGGTTTTAGTTACGCAGCATCACACAGCACTCACTCTTTCAGAAGAGGGCTGGGCAGCAGAGGCCTCCAGAGGCATCTGGGAAGCATCTGGCTCCGTAGCTGCTCCTGCGTTCCCTACTGGAGCAACGCTCAGGTGGAGTCTGAGCAGTGGGAGCATGCAGGTAATAAAAATGAACCAATTTGCTGTAAGCACGGAGAGTTCCTACTATTGGTAGAAATGGTGATGTTGCCTACTAGGTTTTGCTTGCCTGAGGCTGAGCTACAGGTTTCTTCTGAGCAAGAAGCTGAGTTTTCCTTCTGCCCTTTAGACAGCAAGCGGGTGCTGCTTGAAGCAGTGACCTGCTTGAGAGGTGACAGCCTTTCGGGGCCGGGCAAAGCACCAACCTGTGAGAGCATCTTCCCCGCTGTGCTGCTGCTTTGCCCAGCGCTGCCCGGGCAGGCAAGCAGGCAAGGACCAGTGCAGCCAGCACATTTCCACCAAAAAACCCAGGGCTACTGTGACCAGCAGCAGGGCAGCGTGAGCATCCTACAAGCACTCTGCCGGCTCCTTTCTTGCCTCAATTATGGTTTCTTGTTTTAGTAAGAGACGTTTTCTTTAACCTATCCTGAGAAAAATCAAAAGCACATGCAGCAGTTGGTGTGCAGCTTGCAATTTAACTCTGTATGTCTCCCGCATCACTTAAAAGTGCTGGTGGGAGAAGGATAAATAAAACAAGACACCTCAACAGCAGAGTGTGGTTAATACAATTCTGCAACACCCTGTTACGTGCCCTCTAGGCTTTACCCAGCTGCAGTGTAAACTGACGCGTTGCCACTGACCCCAAGAAATTACACATTTGGGCTACCCTTAACTCATTATTTGCCTATTTTACCCAATTATGTTTTATTTATTAAGCTAATCTTTAAATATCCTTGGTGTTGACTGTTTTACACTTCCAGTGCATTCTTTTTAATCCTACTGTTTTATGAACCGATTAACAAGATTTTTTTTTTGCTCCAACAGCATAAAAATAAAACACAAATCTAAATATATGGTCTGAGTAGCCAGCATTGGCATCTCCCATATTGTCATTGGAAAACACCTGCTGTTAGACACTACTGTAGCACTTGTTTTATTTTGCTACATTTCATATAATATTATAAAACCAGATTAAAGATTAATTATTTCACTGTAAAATCCCCAAATTGCATGTGAAAAATGTCAAGCAGAGCTCTCGTGCTTCAAGCACTATTTCTTAATCATAATTTTATTCTACTGAGAAAAATGATGCTATTTTGCATAAATTAGATAATCTAATCTACTTTCCAGATAAAATTGTTAACAAACCATTGATTTAATCTCAAGTGCCCAACAGACCCCTTAAACTCTCATGCAAAATATATATTTTTCTAATTAAAACAAATAAATTTAATAGAGGAGAATGGTATGATAATTAGACATATTATGAAGTATAGGATACTTTGATCTAGAACACACACCCTTTAATTCTTATGTGACTAGGTGTTCCCACAGACGTAGCCCAGACCGAAATTCTTGTTACATTCCTGTCTTTAAAGAATTAAAGAATAATTGTTTTAGATGTGCCACTGCAAAATATTCAAGTCACTATTTTTGACAACAGTATTACACACTCACATAATGGAGCAACAAATTGTGTCCTTGGGTCAAAAATGGTACTTAAAACTAAACACTAACTTTTTTTTTTTTTTTGCATTTAGTGCTTCACATGCCCTAAACTTCAGCTATATGTACAGCTTCTGCACACATGCAGAAATAGGACGTCCTGTTCCTCATAAAATCTCAGGGCAAAAGTAGTAATTGCAATTTTAGAGGATTCTGTAAGTACTTACCTGAAATAAAAAGATTGCAACCTACATGCCATAAAACTGGAACTGATTTGAACAGCTGATTTTGGGTTTATCTGATGACACCTGGCTGAGAAGGATTTGCAGGACAGACAAGGAGAATCTGTAGTGTCCTAATTCCTTCCAGGACACCAAAAAATCCACGGCATCAACCTCCTCCTCCTCGTTTTCTTCTCTTTCCTTGCTCAAAGTGAAGATCAGCCTTTGATATCCTCAGATCCCAATTCAAGACTGAGATGTCTTCTCTTCTGGTTAACCAATAATAAGAAAAAAAAAATTACAAACTCTACTCAGCAGAAACACCCAAGTCATGCCCATGTCAACATTTTTTTTCCTTTTGGACTTTCCTAGAAGATCCCAAGATACTCAGAATTCTTAGCACTTTTGTACACCTACGGTGCATAACATTGCTGTGCGCAGTAGGCAAGGCTCTCTCTTGATTGAATAGCCCTGAATAAGTGCTGACCCATGTCACTGAGTGTGTTTAATCAGGAAAATGGAATATGGTATTTACTTAATAGACAGAAAACACTGAGAAAGAAGGAGCAAATGGAAAATTGTCAGTCATTGACCAGATGACACCGTTGCTGGAAGTGTCTGAAATATATGAGAACTAAAATTTGATTTTACTGATAATGACCAACAAGGAAATGAACTGTTCTGGGGACCCCCAGGTTTCAACTTTATCCACTTTCGAAGTCTGTTGCTACAGGCTAGAACAATACAAAAAGAGGTTGAATTAAGCATGGTGCAATGACTACTGTAAAACTACAACTAGGTGCCACACAGCACTTAAAGTATACATCCAGCTATGTTAACTCGTGCATACTCTTCTTATCCAAGTGCACCCTATAGCACCTAGCAATTAGCAGCGTTGGTTTTTGTGCTCTCTTTCACTCAAAGAGCTGAGGAGAGCTCCAGGCAACAATGGAATGGGATGGCAAACTATGAAGTGTTTCTTCTAAAGACATTATTGAAGGGAACTCATCCTACATGATTTAGAATAAAAGATCATGTGACTTCTTTTTGTCTCACAAACCCAGAAATCCCATGGTAGGAGACAATAGGCCTGCTTCATGTTGCCTGAAACTAGAGGCTGTTCAGTATGAACACCTTTTTTTGGTTGTTTGGTAGAGCTTAAAATAAATCTGATAGCAAGTGAGTCAAACTCAGCTCTGCATTGCTCCCAGGACATGCCCAGTGCCATCAGGATGGCTATGTTGCGTTGTTGAAGATGGAGGTGGGCTGCAATGACTTGACTGTCTCATTTCTAATTTCATTTATGGAGGTGAAATTAGTGCTATCCATTCATTTTAGTTTCCACGAACATGGCTTATTACTACCTCACACTGCATGGAGCAGGGGCCAAATCTCATTGGTACTCATACCACCCATGTTGAAGATAAGCCTAATGTCCCCATAGCTGGAGTGTTTACATTGTTCTCTGATGTATTAGTGTAGTTGTTTGATTACATGAATAACAAACATGCTTCTAAAAATGTGTTTTTAGAAGCTGTTGAGGAACAAATCTGAGAGGTGCCATGCATACCAAACCAGTGAGGTCCCAGTGGCAGTGTCATGTAGCTGGACCTCTGAATTCATGGATTATGTCTTTCAAAAAACTTCACAGACCAAGACACACTTAGTTCTGCATTCTTTGCCACACTCCACAGTTTTATTAGCTGTCATTTAGGTAACTAAGTTTAAGGTTGAAAACTTTTCCTTCTCACACCCCAATCGTATATGTTTTTCAACTAAATCATTAAGCAAGTTTTCCAGTGCTTTGATTTTATATGGGTTTAATAGCTATGGGGTGTAATTATTATAGTTAAATACAGCAAGCATACTAAGGGACAGAAAGACTTGAGGGAATGAGTACTAAAGCAGTTCTGCAAAGTAAGTCAGTGACAAGAAAATGAAAACATAGTGAAAGCTTCAAGCACTTCTAGCTACAAAAGTACATTTTTTTTTCCCCACATCCTTAGCATTGACCGTTTCCTGTTTAAAAGCAAGTGCTTGGGAAGCCAGGCTTTCTCAATTCAACCTCTTTACTTGAAATAATCCAATAAAAACGAAGTCTATGTCCTGTTTTCTCAGCTTCTGCAGCCTGGCGGAGCTTTATCCCTCAAACAAGAGCTCCATCTGGTGGACTTACCCAAAACATCGAAGCATCCATCCAGCCCTCCTGGAGCCAAATTCATGTGCTCCACCAACACGTTGGAATTTCTGCCATAACCTACTTCAAGGGATTGATTTTTGTCCTCAGGGGTCAAACCCAGACTTACAAACAACTCCAACAAGAATTGAGAGGACCGGCCATCTAGCATCAGCACCTTGCCGCAGAGTTGGTCTTGCTTTGGTCCACCCTGGCTGCGTGTTCAAAGGACAACTAACCAAAAGCTTACTCTGCCTGGCTGTTCTGCTCTCGCAGAATAAAGTCATTACCAGATTTGTGTAAGAGAGAGTGTCTCTGACTTTCTGTGCTCTGAAAATAACCTATGAAGTTGTCTTAAATGTCTTTTCCGATGTCAAGCCTTACAGCATCCCCGTGCAACCAGTATCATGGTCTTTACTGATAGAGAAAACAAGACACATGGATGCTAAAAGCTACCTCAGTTTCCTGAAGAGAGGCACCTAGCACCCTCTGACACATCTCTGGGGGTCTGTTTGGCCATAGCTGCCCATACTGAAGGGTAGAATCCTACCATTGCCAGTACTGTATCTGCAGATGGTTTGGATACCCAGTGGCATCTCAGATGGCACTAGGTGAGTGTCTTTAGACAAACAAACTGAGCCAGGTGGGACTTGTTTCTGGTCACACAGCAACCCAATGACAGGAGCCCTGGTCCCTCAAAGCACCTTCTCCAGCTATTGCACCCGGCTGCAGGGATGGGAGACAGCACAGCTCAGGAACAACAAAGTTCCAAAGTTTGCACTTCAGGATGTTACCATAGCTTTTAATCCTCTCTTAGTAAACACTGGATCGCATTAAAGACATTCTGCTGAATCTAAGTAGGACATCTATTTCAAAGAGCTATAATTGCTTCCCATCTCAAGTCAATAGATGATAAAGACCAATGCAGAAGATTAAAAGTTAATTGTAATAAATTGCATTGGCCAGGAAAGCAAGATTTAAGAACACGCAAGATCAAAATGATATAGAACACAATTATGCAAAGCTTAAAACCCAACATCTTATATAAGAGCAGAAATTTGCCTTTGACTAAAGAATACAGCATGTGGGAATGCACGTAACCCCTTTGCCTTCAGAAGCACTCTCTGTGTTGTCTCTTGTAGAGGCCTCCACAAATTGGGCTGGGTAGCAGGATTCATATGGCTATATGAATGGGTTGCCCATAGCTTCAGATGTGTGCGTGGACTAAACAAGCCCAACTAGTTGGTTTTTTCATAGTATTCATATGTTGTGAGGAGCAAAAGGCACAACAGAGACGCTTTCTATTTACAATTTTCTTGTAGCCAAACATGTCAGAGCTACTCAAAAGAAGGTATTTGTGACTTGATAAGCGCAAGGACTGCTTGTTAGAAGATGGGCAATTAACAGAAAAATGCAAGAAAAGAACTGAATGTCTGTGTGTGGTCCTCAGGAAAGCCTATGGGAGAGCTTGCCTCAAGACATTAAGAAATCTGTGCAAATGAGCTTACTACGGAAGCCATAAGGGTCAAGGAAGAATTGACAGGATACATTTATTTAATCTTTTCTCTCATTTTTACACCACCAGCTAGAGGAACACAGTGAGTCAACTAAACTAGAGATCCAGAGTGGAAAGAGCACCCCTGAACTAAGTGGCTGGAAATACTTTTGGGGTAAATGGAATTGTTTGCTTAAAGATAATTCTTTTTCTCAGTACCAGCTTTAAGGTTTTTAATACAAGCCAATGAAATATTTTCCGACTCCAGTTTCTTCTCACACCCTTCCACACAGAACCAGTATTTGTCTGTAAACACGGCAACCTGCTGTGCCGGAAGGCTCCGAGGAGTGTTTTACTAAGACCACTACTTAAAAAACTCTTGCACTGAATACAAGAAACATGCAAGCAAAAATTTCACAAGCCCACGATTTCTTACGGGAATCTACTTTCTCCTTGGGTCCATAGGTAAATCTTTTTTATCTCCACTTTTTCCAATGCTTCTGGGGATAATCAGAATCCAAAATTGGAAAAGGAAATCCCTGTGGCAAACAAGTACCACCCCTGGGAGAGAAAAGCGCTCTATTGTGCTGTATACAGAGTGTTTGCACAGTGCTAACCAGCAAACACAGGCAGAGAGAGCAAAGTCACGTAATTCCTTTGTGTACAACCAGCAGTTGATGCTACCAGTTGTCCCAGAAACAAGTCCCAAAAAATAAGGTCACATCATACCTGGAAATATCCCCAGTGTTGCTGCGAGAACAGGTTTTTCAAGGGTGCAGGGCTGCTTTCTGAGTGTTGGCTGTGCAACAAGAAAGGGAAAGCAAACAGCATTTTAGAACCAAGCAAAAGCCAAATAGGAAACATACAGCTTAGAAGCCACTCTTTTTCCCCATCACCATCATAATTTTTGAAAATGGGATAAGATGCAGCACATTTTTTTTCAAATGATATTTTGCCCCTGTTAAGAATGAAATGGGATGACAGAGAACTGAAGAGGGAGACGGCGTTAGCACCAGCTACAGCTTAGCCACAGCAACGCGATGCCCCTTCGGCAAAGGTCTGGCACTGCACAGACAAGGCAGTATCCTCAGGTGCTGTGTATTGCATCCCACTTTTCCAGAGAGGAAAGTGTGGTTTTCTCTGTGAAACCATCAAGATGATGATGACCATACCACGGAAGTAACTCGCACAAAATTCCCATTGTTGAATCAAAGGAAGGCCTGCCTCAAAGCTCTTCAGCTGCGCCAACTTCAGCCTGGCATCAATAACAAAATTTCAATTTATTGTCTAGATTAACTGCTAGCCCATCAACTCATTTATCATGCACTGATTAATAACATTCTCCTGCTTTATTGATAACATTACAGATTTCCTTTGAATTGGCTTGGATCTGGATTACAAATGTTCTACATTTTACGTGCTCATTCCCTCTAGAATCAATAAAGCTCCTTCCCAGCATAAAGTCATATATGCAGTTGTTTAAAGACTTTTATGATCTCCAAAGCTTTAGTCAAAGATCCCACTGATGAAAACAGACAGGTTGCATTCCATCTTCTGAACATGCCCTGATTTTTATATATACATACATGAATATGCACACGTATTACTGACATTATATATTTTTATTTTACTGTTCTACTGACATACAATGCCATCGATGAATGACTACCAAAAATATAAAATATAAAAGCCTTGGTTCCCTAAACAGAGGAATGCAGCAGGCTTAATTTTATATATGAGGTTACACTATTTTGGTATGCACTCTCCTTGTGATACATCTTCAGAGCACTGAATAAAGACAGCTTTCTTTCACTGAAACACTATTCATTTAGAAACATCAGAAAACCAACCTATCGCGTTACGTGCATCTAACCTTATGTAACCTCGTCTTCTGTTATATGACCATAATGGAAATAAAGATTGATCTCTCTTACCCATCTATCTGCCTTTTATGGCTTTATCAGACAGTCTTCTGAAAGACAACTGTTCCTATACAAAATGAAGAGTATGAAACAAAATGCCTTTACAGAAACACTACACATATCAGAAAAACATGTGCATGGCCTGTAATATAACCGCTCAGGCAGAAGTTGATTGTGTGCCTATCACCACAAGGCTCAGATCGTGTAAACTGTAGTATCAAGAAAAACACTGCAGCAATGCCACAGTTATCTGAGCGTCCACAGTGCATAACATACATATCCACATATGTATCTTATGAATAAAGGTGTATGTATAAAGAAAAACATACACATTTATTCTTTCTGGCTTGCCTCTCTCTCTCAGAAAAATCTCACCAGCTCTACAAACTGTGGGACCAGGGGTGGAGATCAGACAGGCACTGTGGCCCTGGGTCACTGAAGACAGATCCCCTAGGGACCTGCCCCACCTAGCTGAGATCCTGTGTGGATTCTCTAACAAGTCTGGAGTTCGCACTGAGATTCCCTTCCTCTAAGAGGTTCCCTTATCTTCTGCCTGCCCACTTCTAGGAAACTAACACCCTTGAGACCTGCTGCTTTCTCTCACACTTGACTGAGCTGGCAAAGATGACATTTCATAGATGTTACAAACTCACTGGGAAGGCCCGGCAGACACATGCACTCTCAGGTACATGCATGAAGGTAGCTGGTACAGCTTCATAAACACTGCTCCATAGGAAAGCAGGCAAAGAGCACGGACCTGTTCTACCTGGGCCCCCTCCCCTCCACGCAAGAAAAGGCAGAGTTGTTCCTGTGTTTGGAAACTCCTAAAAATAATCCACTCCCTGTAATGAAGAGTTTGTGCCTTGCACAATGGAAACGAGCTCTGTGAGATGAGGGAATGGCCCAGGAATTCTTTGTGGAAGCCAGTTTTTATACTATACTTTCTCACTACAAAGGAAAGGTGCTTAAATTTCCAGGAGAGATTTTTTCAGGCTTGTCTGAAATTATGCAGTTTAATACAAATCCAGCCTTCCTCTCAGGCATGAGCACAGAGAGGCACTGACCTTTTCCCGCCTGCTGAAACACTGCATGCTGCTGAGCAGAACAAGAGGAAGAAAGGTGTCCACTGCCTGTCCCCACTCCAACGATGCTCACACCAGTGTACAGCACCAGCCTTTCCACTGCCTGCAGGCGGAGAGGAGATGGTGGTTTAGCTCTTGAGGCCCCTCATCCCAAAAGGAAAAACAGAAGTGAAACAACAGTATGCTCTTGTGAGCGGGACAGAGTGCTTTGGAGCCCAATTAAAGTCTTCTAGTAAACTCCAAATACTCTTATAAAAGAGTAAGTAAAAGTCAATGGAAATGCACTTTTCCCTCCCCAGTGGATAAACAGAAAGTCGGCGCTGAGCAAGCGTGGTGGCAGGGAGTGGACTCTGCCAGCCCTGAATACAGCACATCATTAACACAGGCAAAGGTTCGCAGCCTGGGAAGACTTAAAAATTAGAGCCTGGTAAAGCTTGAACTCCAGGTTAAAAAAAAAAAATAATCTTCATTTTCTCTTACTATCACACTCTCCTCTGAGGACAACTCTTACTATATGTCCATACTGACTCTTTGTTAAAAGAGTCAGTATGTTAAAAGTTAAAAGTTTTAGCAATACTGCTAGATTTCTCTCCTAGAGGAAAGAGCATATATATTTATATATTTAGCTCTTACACTCAAATCTTCATAACTTAAGACTTACTTTCTATGTATGTAATATAAATATAAGTACACACGTGAGCACAAACTGGGACATGTTCGCATGTGCATGAACATCACCACCTGCACATACAGTCTTTATGTGGAAGAACCTGAATTATCTACACATATTTTTCTTACAGATTGAGGGAAACCCACGCAGTTCAGCAAAGCCAGAGTCAGCCTGGCTGTGCAGCAGGTTTCTGGGGACTTCAGAGGCAGAAATCTACAGAATTTCAGGAGCTAATCTGCAGAAGTTTAAAGTAGTCTGAAGAATTTAATGAAGATGTAGATGCCTGCAACTGCAGTGTAACATTTTTGAGAATGATTGACCAAGATGAACAGCATCCGCTTAGTAGTTATGAAACATCATGTCAGTGTTACACCCTATTAGCATACATAAATCAAGGTACAATGTCTGTATCATTTTGTTCTCAGATGAAGAAAGGTTAACAATCTTCATAAGATTAAGCTGTTCTAAAACAAAATGAAATACTGCTCATAAACAATGTTGATATTTACATACAGAAACTAAATAAAATTGGGCGGAATAGGCTGAATGATCAGAACAAACAAGAAACTCATAAGGGATGTTCCTTCTTTATTAATATCCTCCCCCTCCCTGGTACTACTCAGAGGGTTTTTTTTGTTTGCCTTTCCCACGTCTCTTATCTGTGCTTTCAGATACAGAGAGCCTCACAACATGCTATAGCTTGAACGTTTACATTCATCAAAGTGAAAACTTCTATTAATAAGAAATCAATTATTTGGAAAATTTTCCTGGCGGTGTAGCACCACCTTTTAAAGTCCACTTCCAATGGGAATTTTACTTTCCACAAACTTCATTTGATTAATAAAATACAAATAGATGGTTTGCTGTGACTCCAAAGTAAAGTACTTCAGAGGAACAATCATGAAAAGTGGAGCCTGTCACAAGCATCTGTGGAACAGTAGGAAGTTATGGTAAGCTCGTGAATAGTAGCACTGTCTAAGGCTACCCATGGGAATACTATTAAATTAACAGCACATTCAGATTAATTGCCTTTTTTTTTTTTTCTGGGGATTTTTTTTTTTTTTTCAGTTGCCCAACAGGTATCTTGTAATGCAGAATGGTGGTTCACAGAGGTCACCCCCTGTAACACAGTGGGTTTGATTTGGTGGTAAGGTTTTCTGGTTTTGCAACTTTTTCTTAGTTGTGTTCCAAAATCCGGGTTATTAATTTGTCAGACAGAAATAGAAAAGCAGCTACAGTGTTCTGACCCAGCCCCACCCAAATCCTCAGGAAAGTCAGATGTCTCTTTAGAAGTCATGAACAGAGATATAACATCATATGCATGCTTTGAATTTTAATTGTCACTGTTAAGGATTAGGAACAATCCTTGTGAGCAACCAATTTTGCTGGCATTATTAAGACAGACTCAAGCCTGCTTTTAGCTAACTGCCATGCAATATTCATGCCTCAAACCTGATTTTAGTGGGTTCCCTTCCCTCTAGATCAAGTACATCACTGGAGACTCCTAGACCGCTGTTTGGTATTCCTACCCTCACTAACTCTTGACCACAAGAGAATTATAACAGGGAATAAAGTAATCAATGCCAATTGATTACTTGCTACTGCCAATGTAAGAGAACATCATAATACTAGTTCATAAGTGATCGGCTTTTCTCCTGTATGGCCACACTGTTCCTACCTAAAAAAGAGCTGAAAAGATGGTGAGATCAACTGCCCCTCCCAAAGCCCTTTTGGTGTCTGAAGAGTCATTTACACAGAAAGAGTTTTATTTGAAATACCCTGCTCTTTGGTGTTGATGACTGTGTTTTTCTGGTGTTATTGCTAGTCCTTCCATTTAGCTAGACTAGGCTTGTTTCTTCTGCCACTTTATTTCTACAGATTCCACGCTGGGTCACGACTAGAAAGGACAGGCTGCAAATCCGGCTTTGTGAAGAAAAGGGGAAAAGAATAGGAATTGCAAAAAGGCCAGCTCTTATTTCAATCTTCAAAAAAACGAGCTCTTTCCCAACTTTTAGCATAGGGAAATAATCTGGCTAGTGCTTTATGCCTAGCCTCAAGTAACATTTTTAAGCGACTGCTATATTTAGTAAAAGGGATAGCTGGTTTTGCAAAAAACTTGCAAAGGACCTATGCATGTGTCAGCTCTACAGGGAAATGTTATTGCCTTAAATGGATTAACTTGGGATTTACATGACTAAGAGCTGAGACACAGAATGCCTGAACACCAGAAGGGACAAAATGAAAACCTCCTCCAAGAAATTTAAAACATCTCTCTCTTCTCAACTAAACCAAATAATTAAATGAAAGAAACCAACCTGATAATGAAAATGCCAAAGGAGCTTACCTTTCTTCAAAGCTGTAACTTCTCTCTTAATCAGGTCATGTGATATACATGATACACAAGCAGCACACATCCTGCTTTCACTCCACGAGATTTCCCTTCTCCAAATTCTTTCCCTTGGCCATGGGAAGAGCTCCAGACTCCCCTTGGTCTGATACCTCCCATTAGACCAAGAAAGTTGCGATCTATGGTCTCAGTCTTGCAAGATCTTAACTCCTACGGTGACCAACAGATTGCCTCAGGAACCATTCCCCATCATG
Organism: Gallinago undulata; assembly: GCA_026546715.1. Classification (NCBI taxonomy): domain Eukaryota; kingdom Metazoa; phylum Chordata; class Aves; order Charadriiformes; family Scolopacidae; genus Gallinago; species Gallinago undulata. The sequence continues at coordinate 6,075,042 of JAOTQQ010000032.1, forward strand.
TACCCTACCTGCGTGTCCTCGTTGCCCTCAGCCCTGCTCTCACCACCACCAGCCCTTTTCACAGTCGGTGGCCAGCATGGACCCTTCGCTCTCCTGTCAGCAGCTGTTGAACAGGAAGCACCTGGGTGTTCCCCATTTATAGAGCAGGTGGAAGCAAGGCTTGTTGCTGCTATAAGTGAAAACACAGCATTAGCCAGCATCCTGGCTCCTGGTGGGAAAGTGTTTTATTAATCAAAAAAATACTTTCCACCCTGTGGTGTCTCACAGACCTTTAAACTTACATCTGCAAAAATCAGAGAAATTCTTCTGTCATTCTCATAACAATGTTAAAATACAGAAAACTTTTTTAAAACTTGACAATTTATTTTTTTAAACAAGAGAGAGGACTTCAACCTGATTAGAAATAAGATCAGCACAGGGTGGTGTGGGCAAGGCAGAATTCCCAGCTCATTAGTGTATGCTGCATTCCCAATCTATTATAGGGAGAATAATAAGGGAAGCTGGAGTAGCTGAGCTTGCTTGACCAAAAGGTATCATCATACGACACCAGCTTTTTTCTCATTCTATTCTATACTACTGAAAGGGAGAGTGGGATGAAGATTGGTAATTTTGGACATCTCAAAATCTCAATTCACCCAAAACATGTTGTCATGGAAAGTGAAATTATGGCAGAGCAACGACTGGTAGGAGGTTGGGAATGCGACATGGAAAAAAGTGCAAGACTTTGGGTATGGGGAGCCATAGCCAAACAATACAGTGCATTCTTTCATCCACAGCGTTCAGCTTTTCTAGTTCTAATACATCTAATATAATACATCTAATATAATACATGTCATCTCAGAAGAAATTACTTTCATTGATGATGTGTTCTTACTATAATTCATGAGACTATATATAAAAATGTAACACTTTGCATTGCAGCGGATAACACATTAATTTAATTCCTCTTACAGGATTGTAGAATGGCAATGGCATTCCTTGCCAGTGGATCTAGAAACCAAAGCCCTGACCTTCTCCTAGATATTATTAAAAGACAAAAAAGAATGGTATACCAGAATTCCAAAGGTGATTGCAAGTAAAGAAGGTTTAGAAATCAAGCATACAGAGAAGCTGTTGGGAAGGAAGTTGTTGTTGAAGGAAGACAGGCAGAAGCTGAAGACTCTGCAACAACAACATCATCTTATATTGGACACAAAAGCCATGCTCTGGAGGGCAAGAGGAAAGATGAGAAATTGGGAAAGACAGAGAGTGAAATGTTATCTGGGAGATGAGTGAGAGAAGAAGGTCTATTGTTTGGACAAGAAATCTAATATTGATGCAGAAAAAGATAAAAAACTAGTAAATGGATTCAAGGAGGAAAGTAATGTGATCCAAGATTTTGCAGGTAAAGATATCTAGCCTTCCTATCATAAAATAACAGATATGTATTTGGGGCACCTCATGTTCTTTGCCTACAACAGCATCATGAGTCTACTTCTTCTTGTATCTAGAGTTTCTGAGGCAATTAAAACAACTCCTAGCTTTTACCAGCAATTTCAAAGTAATGATCATGTCACACATTATCTAAGTATAAGAGTAGAAAGAAATATCAATCGAAATAATAGAAAGGAATAAGCAGTGGCATGACTGTCACCAGCAGCACTTCAGTCCTTCAGGAGAAAAAGAGAATATTAAAACAACATACATTTTTGACAAGCCACAGAGCTTAAAATACCTGGAAAGTAAAACAGTGGTGAATCAAAATAACCACCTTCAAGCCAGCAAAATGCTGGTGTCACATCTGCTTGCTACACACCCCCAAAAAAAAAAAAAAAAGAAGAAAGAAGGATGGGACATAAGTTCCCAAAAGATCTTAAGCTTTTAAGTACCTCATTTGTGTTAATGACTCCCTGAGTTCAAATGTGATATGGTAATCAAAACATCATTTAGTGAATCCAGCATATCATGCTATTGTGGTGAAAATAATGTAAAACAATATTTTAAGTAGATAATAGTAGATAATCTAACTTGACAGATGAAGACTTGCTCTCATTCATGGAAATGAAAATTTCTCAACATATTCAGTACATAGTACCGCAACCACATGGAAGAAGTTTTGTTTAGAAGAAAAGCCTACAGAAACCCATGACAAAACATACATAAAATGTTCTCTAGAATCTGTTATTTAATAAAATTTCATGTTTCTATCAGATGTCGTAACTCACCATTCAGCATCTGTACAAATACAGGTTGACGTGCATGATCCCGCCAGAAGTATCAAGGTTTTCCAAGAGCTGATTGTGACCAAGGCCTGGACATTCACCCTGTCATTTTAAAACACTGAGTAATCATTATGGTCAGTATACATTGAGCATGCATTATGGGTTAGTTCCTTACCATACACCTAAAGGTTCATCACCTAGTAAGCATTTTTAATGTGGCAGTTGAGTTGGTCACACAGGAGTCAAGCACTCCTGCTGTATCTCGCCTGGTGGGCAGGCTGGCCAGCATCAGTGCAGGACACGTTCATTGGTTGTTCTGCTGGACAAGTGAAAACATCTCCTCAAACTGCTGAAAAGTTTTGACAGAAAATCACTTTGTGCTTGTCTTGTTTCCCCAAGCCACAGTGAGAGAGGAAATTGTGCAGCACAAGCTACAGGTGTAGCTCATTACTGCAGTTACAGGTTCAGGTATTCAAAGAAGTGCCTGGTCCAATATGAAAAGAAAATTACTCTCTGTGTATTAATTGCTCCTCTTGCAATGTGCAATGTCCAATATTCCCAAACCCTGAGCAGTTCCTACAAGAAAAGGAAGAAAAAAAGAAAAGGCCTTTTGCAAACACATTAGCCCTCATTGTGAAATTGGTTCACTTGCCACTGATACACAAAAATATCAGAGAAAGCTGAATAGCCGGGAGCAGATGGAAAATTTGGCAGGTGTTTGGAAAACAAAATATGTAACACAAATTGGGAAATGCCAGAAGGTTCTTTAAAAGGCTAGAGGAAGAACTGGGAGTGCTGATACCCAGTTTCAGCAAAGCCCAAGGAAGGAAAAATGCCTGTCACAAGTACTATGGTTAATTTTAACTAAAATAACACCCCCTCAAACTTGTCTGGGTCACTGCAGAAAGTGTATCCTTTGGGGGTGTTTAAGTCTGACAATGCTAATTCAAATAGATGACAGCACCTGCATCCGGGAAACAAACATAAGAAAATCAAGAGGAAAAATCAACTGTACAAGCATTTTATATGCATTTTCAAAGATACAAATTGTCTATTATGTAGTACCCCCCACTAAGCATGATTAGGATCTCTGTGAGTCAAGGTTTACAGTCTTGTGCCCAAACCAACCAAACATTAAAAGCCTAAACTAAACAGAGGAGGGGGGGTGGAAAAAAGATAGCCCTGAAAACTCTATTTTCTTACTGTGAATGGCTCACGTTGAATCATCCGCTTGGGCCAGATAAAGCTTGCAAAGCTGTCAGCAAATGAGTTAAGCGCCACAAATGGAGGGCACAAACCTTCACAGTTAGTTTGGGGAAAACAGTGGAAATGAATGAAACAGGGGTTTGTTGCCTCCCACACCAACCACACAGAAGCTCGTCTGTTTTGAGGATTCACGACAGCTTTGCGTGTGGGGTGCTCTGCCTACAGCTCTGGTCACCTGCTGAGAGCTTGCATTGAATTAGGTTACATTATAATTGGATTTTCCGAAGGCACTGCATTAGCATTTTCCATGATCTCACCCTTATTAGCCAAATCACTAATCAGGAGTTGTGCGGTTATATTGTTTGCTGGTTAAACTGTCTGCTGCCGCAGTGTATGCAAGCCAGCTCCAAATTCACACAGAGATGAAAACTATCTCTCTAATAGAGACTTGGGAGTTTATTCTGTCATTGATGTTGCAGTCAAACTCTAATTTCCAATAGTTCTTGAGAAAGCAGGGTCTCTCCGGAGGCTGGTTCACTCAGTGCTTTTCTTGTGTTCTTCCTGAGTCTGTATTATAAGTTCGGAGAGTGTTTTCATTAATCAGTGTAGGCAAAAGCAGCATCACTGTAAAAGGTAACAACAGAAAAATCCTTTCCCATGGATTGTTTCCCATTGTGTCCAAAATCAAATGCTGAACATGTTCAATCCTGTAAGGTTATTATTCTAATGCACAGAATTTGTAAACTGATGGGAATGGGAATACCTGTTCTAAAAGCAGAAATGACACACAGAGGTGATGATCTCTAACTGATGACTCTGCCTTTGTACAGCTCAACAAGCTGTTTGTGTGGGAGCTTAAACTCATATTAAGTATTTCTGAGCTGTAAGGAAAGCACACACAGGACATCTCATGTGGCCTTATGGTGCAAAATCTCAGTTCCTTCTTTCGGGCAGGATCCCAGCAGACTCAGGTACCTGCCTGAAGGGAAGCAACAATCTTAGAAGCAGATTATCAGGTAGTGTTTGCTGAACATCCATTCATCACAATTTTCTGAAAAATTTCATAGTCTAAATACACTTTCACTTAATGAGTCAGGTTTTATTCTCAGGTTACAGCTTACACAGCAATGTTCAGATTCAGTACAAGAATAATTTGGAAATATGAAGCCATTTGCACTGAGAAGTTAAAACCATCAAACCTTTCTACTAAAATTCTTCTGATACAAACAAGTGCACACACACAAAAAAACCCAACCCTGTGATTAGTTTTCTTATAACTTCTGAGCCAAAACAAAAGGAGAGTTGACCTTGACTCAAAAAGGGGAGTAGGCACATTGTACCTGGCCTGGCATCAGCAGTACCCTCCTTAGAGTTACACAAATGTGTTAAAACTGTGAAGCAGATTTCCTTTTTACCAAACAACCAAGAAAAAGAGTACAGAATTCAAGATTGTATATCAACAAATCATTCCCTGGAATCAAATAAAAAATACTATAATTCTCAAACAAAACAAAAAATATCACACCACTATTGAGTTTATAAGCTCTTGAATTCAAACCACATGCGACTGTCTCTCAATAGCTGCATCTTTTCTTACAAGGCTTTTTAACAGATTCTCATAGGCAGCACAAAAAGCATCTTCAGAACAAAGGGCAATAACAATTCCCAGCAGAGTTTAACCGGATCCTGAGGATCACTAGCCTGTATGATCTGCTTTTCTATTGTCTTCACAGGGATTTCACCAGGCATAAATAACATGCACTCAAGAGATAAGGAGCTAGGGGCAAAAAAAAGAAAAACAGCAAAACAGAATACTGAAGTTACAAGACTAGCTTGCAGCCTTTGGTCTACACTTCTCCAGGTCATAGGCTGTCAGCGATGGGCTCCCTTCTCCAAGGATGAATCTGCAAAAGTAAATCAATACAAATAATTTTGACATTGAGAAATACAACTTGCCTATTGTTAATTTCCCTCTATTTTGTAACACACACACATCCCTGGAGGCAATACTGTGCATCTTTACGAGTCTGTAATCACTCCAATACAAATGGCAGTAAGTGTGAAGAAGCAACAGAGGGCATGGATATCATACAGTCCACTAGTAGTCTCTCTCAACTTTGATCTAGTCCCAGTTGTTGATACAGAGCAAACAGTTAGGTCTAATGACCTAAAGCCCCTATGTAAAAATCTTTCTAGACCTGTAAAAAGAAAAGCTGACATTGAGCAGTGCTTATAGGTATATATTAGCATTAGGAACACCCAAGAGAGTAGATAAGTGTGACAGAGGGAAGAATTAGGTAGTAGTACCTACAGCTAAGTAGGTGCCTGTGATTCAAAGATGTGTTTGATAGCAACTCACTCAAGCTAGGAAAACAAAAAAAAATCTAAGAAAGGAAATATACTATTGCTGATGTAACAAACACTTCCTTCCTGAAGTTTCAAAAGATTCTGGAAATGCTGTAACACATCGCTAGTAGCACGCACACAAGTGCACACAGTATTTTGCTTAAAAGAGAAACATTAAGCACAAAATATTTCCAGCAAGGTTTTGAATTTGCCTCAGAGAATTGCTCTGCAGCTGTTCCGTAGTAACCCCATCATTCACTTCCAAACCCACAGTACTGATGATACCCAAATGTATATGAAAGAAAACTTGATCCAAAAGGTTCACGTTTGTAGCAAGTGGCAGTACCATGAATCATCAATTTTGGTGACATCTTTTCCTTGCAGGTATCAGAGCTAAAATTCATGTTATTTGTTCACAAAACCAGGAAGAGAAGCAATTAGGAGACTAGTTGTTTGTGCAAGAAAGATAGATATAGGTATTTGTGTGTCCATTTCATTTCATGTAAATAGACCGCTATAACACCTAAGAGAGTAGAACAAAACTTTTCTAACAAGAAATGTGCTTCCAAGCTTCACATCAAATGGTGGTGGTATTTATATAACAATAAGGGGGTGGGGGGAAGAGAGGACTTGGATATTCTAACATCTCAGGCAGCTATACAATGGGGATTCCCTTCAATTATTTTTGTTCCTTCCCAGTCCCAAGTCCCACTGGGACACACTGAAGTCACCCTGCTCATGACAAGATGCTTTTGGCTCCTAAAGTTCTTGCCCAGCTCATGCAAACCAGCAGATACCACAGCACTGCAGACATGGTCTGCCAGAGAGGAAAGGCAAACATGATATAACACAAAGTTCCCAAAACCAAAGAGTGTGGCTCATCTAGGATGGCATTAACCATTCAGAAAACATTCTGGCTATTTTGCAGTACGAGCAGGCTTCAGAGACCAGGAGAGAGTACTAACACACTTAAAACGCAGACAACCGATCAAACGAAGGTGGACTCCATATAACGAGGGTAGGTAGCATTTGGCTGATACTTTAATAAGCAAATGGCATGGAATTAATTTTTACATTGCTTCCTTAGATGATCAATGAGGAAGTAAAGATATTTCCAGGTAGCAGAGGCATGCTTCATTGAGTCACCAGGAAAGAGAATAATTCAATAAAAAAAGCCACCACCACATCACCTATCACTAAAAGACCACCATCAGCATCCACAATTAGACAAGTTCCTTTAAATGCCTTGATTCTTCCCTATGTTTCATTCTCAAAGGAAAAAAAAAAAACGCCAGTGTGTGTGATGCCATTTAAAATTTAACAGGTACTGAATGATTAATCCTGAAACATTGTTTCATAGAAATAATTTTATCAAATTATGCAGCTGTTTAAATTGCTTATCCTGTTGCTCTTCACATGAGTCTTTTCTGCCTGGTACTCTGAAAAACTGCAACATGTTCTGTGATCTTTAGCTCAAGCTGACTTCTGAAAAAGGCAACTTCTTGCTTTCTGGAATCAGAAATTAAAGGTGCACTAATGGTCTTTTTGTTACATTGCAGCAGCATAAATCAAGTTGTATCGGTAAAAATCTTGAAAATAATCACATTTTCATTCCCAGTGGGGATGGCAAGCTGCTAATTAAATCTATTTGACTAGTTGGGAGCACTGATAATTTCTAATGTAAAGTATGCACTGAAGACAGGCTAATACCAAAAATGTTTAGGTTCTGGGATTTTTTCCAGGAAAATTAAGATGTCAGTTAATTGACATTTTTTCTGTCTGGTTTTCATTGAAGACCTCCACAAATCCAATTTTCAGTTTTTCATTCCCCTCTCCTCCCCCATAGATGTCACTATTTTCAGTGGAAAACCCCACACTTCTCCCTTCTCTTCTTCCAATTAGCTGTAATTATAACAACATTACCAGCAAAGTAGGTACCCGGAGAGCAAAAATCTGGAGAGCAGCAGAATGTGCAAGGGAACAAGAGACGATACTATAATGAAAGTAAGTGGACACATCATGGTTCTTCACGTGCTTATCTGGGCATCCCCAGGGCTTTGCAGGTTGGTTTCTGCTTTCCCTAGACATGCAAAGCCAAGGTGGTGAGAGGCTGCTCTTGCCTCTCCCACAAGCCTCCAGAGCTTGAACTGAGAGGTAGGAGAAGGGCTACATTTTGGGTTCTCTCTGTGCCTGGCATCATTACCGGATCCAAAATAAAAATTTACAGTTTAGGTCAAAGAAATCTGGTAGTTATGATGTTCTGAAGGGGTAATGGGGGTTCTTAAATATATGTAACTGAGAGTCTTTCTGCCAAGAAAACAAATACAGATAAGTATTTGTAAGAAAGATTAATTTGGAAGTGAAAGATGCAATACATGCCAGCAGTTGCAGCGTGCAAAAGGGTTCTTGCTCTGAGCAGGCTTTGAGCAATAAACCTCTTTTCCAGAGAATTTTTCATTAAAAAATTGGGTTCAGGGAAAATCTCCAAAATCAATCTTTTTTTTCAACTGTCTTTTCAATTTTGCACAGTTGGATAAGGAAGTCAACACTGCTTGCCAAATAAAGTGACATGAAGTACACTTGCTGGAAATCTTTCTGCCTTTCTCTTTAAAAGGGGGGAAAAAACCAAACTTCAACCAAAAAAACCCCACAAAAGCCACAAATAAGAACAAAAAGACTGGACACCAGTTCCAGCAACACTGAGTGACAGAGCACAGAGAAACTTCGGAGTTAATGTCCCTCCAAAGACAGCTTTGCTGGTCAAATGAGGCTAAGCTGGAACAATTTAGTAACAGTTTAGGACCAGGCTTTCTGCATACTCAAGTACCTGGGGAGGGACCAGCCCAAAGGTGGGCAGGAAGAGATATTCTCTTGGAAACACATTGCTGGTGCAGTATGACAACATCGCATCAACTTCTTCCATAACCTCTCCCTGCCTCCCATCGCTCATCTTTTCACACTGCCCTTCTCTCTTTATTGTGACCCTCCAGGAAACACCTTTGCTTTTTTGGAAGACTGACAATATCCCCTAAGCCTGCTTTGCAGACAGGTGGTTGTCCTGTGGGGACTACCTGAGTGGTCTTCACCTGGCAGCCTGACCTCCACCTGCAGCCTACCTACGGAGCACAGCTAGATACACAATGTTCCTATCCATCTCTTCACACTGCCTGCTCTAAGCCAAAGTGTTTCATGTCTGGGAAGACATGGAGAAGAAATATTTATGTTCACAGACAAGTTGAACTGTGGTATGAGTTGTCTGAGTTTTTAAGCAATTTAACAAGAGGTACAACATTAACTTTCTGGATACAATTGGGAAGAAAATGCTAGTAAAATCAGGCCAATAAATCTGAATGAAGCCCACATCCTCCTATTTGCAAACCGCCTTTTGAATACTTCTGGATTCAGCTTGGATCCCAGTGGTGGCATGGAAAACTGAACTCTTGACGAGACTGCAGCGTGAAAGAGCGGGAGGAGAGGAACTGTGTTAAACCCTCACCTTCCTGTTGACTAGGCAGACATACAGATGACAGGCAACTGCATCCTGCAGTGCAGTCTGGCATGAAAGTCACCCCAAACAATAGGCAGGCCTTTAGTACCTGTTACACTGCGAAAGGCAAAGGGTGTGGAACACATCAACTTACTAAACACATCATCAAGGACAAACATTTTTTCCCATCCATTTTGGAAAATTATATATTTCGTTGTTAGTAATTTTTCACTCTCCCCTGGCAGGTCAAAGTTGTTTCCTTGCTTCCCAACAGAGAGGCTGTGGTTTTTAACCTATGAAGCCTACTTTTCTAGGGTTCCAAAGCCAGAAAGGCCTCAACGGTTCTTTGTTAACTTTTAAGTAAGCTCCCTAAAGCCAGAGACATGTTTTGAAAAAGAAGTTGAGTGGCCTGTATAAAGCAGTCAGGAGGATCATTAACTTCTAGTTAAAGAAGGCAATTCAACAGTAACTCTGGGCAACTGTGAACAAATAATAATAATTAATTCATAAAATAATTTAAATCTTGATTACTGAATCAAAAGATAAAGAAAGGCCAAGTCTTATCCATAGAATCCCTTCCCGGACCCCAGAATGTCTACACACAGACGGTAGTTCTTATTTTACTTATCTAGGCATACAGAGAGGGAAAAATGTTAAGTAAATGTAATCAAACACACATACCAGGATTGCTAGTTGTGTTTGGTCATCTCCATGTATTCATACACAGACACTCCTACCATCACATTTCCATGCCCCATGTGAACCAAGGCAGGGATAAGACACCCGAGCACACTGTTGCTTCATGCTCTGAACTCTGTGTTCAAGGGCACACTGATGTGATTTCAAGGCTGAGGACTGGTCTCCCAAGTCACAGCAGCCAGCCTGTGGCAACTCTGGGAATAACTGTCTCTCTCTACAGAGCATCTTCAGCCTTATATACCACAAGGGCTACAAAACCCTTCTCTTCATCCAGTTTCTTAAGTGGTTGATAGATATTTACCTGTAAACCAGAGGTAGATCACTAAAGCCAACTCCTTATGCTCTTTTCAGTAGGATTAAATCCTTAAATGTCCCCTAGATAGTCTAGTTGCAAAATACAGAGACACAGACTAGTTCACCACCAAAAAACACAGGGTAGCTCTGAGATGTTTTAGTCAAAGAATGGAGGACTGCTCAGCACATTTGTCACTTTACTGACAAATTTCTTGGGAAAGAGGGAGCTGATATAGCCCTGATTCAGTAACAAGTGGTGTTCACTACTCCAAGCTCTGAGCAGATACCTAAGGTTTTTTGCATAAAGCCATACTTCATAGCTGTAATCTTAGCAGCTCTCTTCATAAAGCTAAATTGCAAGGGTTTTATTTAGATAATTACCAATATCTTGCTACTATGGAACATCTCTTGTTCATTCTCATTTTGGAAAGAAAGGCTTAATGGAAAAAAGAACAGAGTTTTGGGGGCTGTGTGTCTCATTTTGCCCCCCTATTCCTCTCATCCTTCCTGTATTCTGATGAAGTTATTTCCAGGCTAATTAGAAAGGGCTTAAATCAAAAAGTGCCAGATCCAAGCCATCACACTACTGTGAAAGTTCAGCGCTGGAAGCAACATCGCTCCTCAGACTTGTGCATAAGTGATCCTCTGTCAACAACCAAAACAGATCTGTGGGGAAAATAACAAGACTGGAGTAGAAACTTTGGAAAATAGGATCAAATAGGATTTATCAAACTTCTGTAACAGACTTAAAAAATAAATATTTCAGCGATTATCTTATTTCTATAGATACAGGAAAAGAGGTGTACCTTACAGAAAACAGAAAGACAAACTAAGCTTCATGGAGCTCTAAAGTTACAGGCTGTGACCTGTATTTTGTAATTATTCCTCAAGAAAAAGTACTCAGTGTCAAAGGAAAATTTGTTCTGTTAAGGAAAACTTAAGGTTTTTCCCTAGAAACATCAATCTACTGAAATAGCATTCTTAAAGGAAGCTGCCTCATGCCTGAAAGTTGCTGCACTGCTGTTTTGTTTTTCTATAATGAAGCCCTATTTCAGAAAAGATAAGATTTATTGGTCAGTTTATCACATAATGAGAAAACAAAAGATGAGAAATGAGACTTAGGAATGCTGCTACACATACTAGCTCATTTAAACTCACCATTATAATTAGCACTCATACGAAACAGAAAAAAGAATATCAAGAACACTTTCATCACGTATTCTTGGAGTTTCTATCATTGAAACCTTTCTCAAAACAATTTACTTAAATGCAGATTTAAGGTGATTTAGGATTACAGGCGGCTGTATATATAATACACAAACCCAGGCTGGTGCCTTTGAATTGATAGTAGAAGCTAGACTTCTGTCATCAATGGCTAATAAAACAATCTTTGTTTTATCAACAAAGATAAAAAGAATAAGAGCCCCAAAGATGTTAAAGCCAACATTCTACACAGCATTATAACGAGACTCATTGAGAATTCCTCTTTATGGGGACTGAAGAAAAAAGGGAAGGGAAAAGTATCCAAGTGTCCTACTCACTGTCCCATTGAGAAGGAGATATTTGGATGTTCTGAACAAGGAACAGTAACAGAAAGCAGAGCATGGATTTAAAACAAAAAAATTCAGGGAGCCAGAAGTCAAGTCATATAATCAAACAGAGTGAAAGAAGAACTCTCTTTTCTTCAGATCCCCTAAGTGTACTGCCCTGGACCACAGCTGCAGTTGGTGGCCGAGCTTGTTTCATTCACTGTTATAAACATCCTCCCTGTATTCTCTGGTGCAGTAAATTACTGAGTTTAAGTGGGAGGAACTAAAAATTGAATCTCCTGTCCTCTCTTGCAGTCACAGCACTACTTTCCCTACGACCACATCAGAACCCTCCACACAGTTGCCATGTAATTATGGGAAGCTCATCCTCCATTTCATTGAGCTACGTTCCCACCCTACCCTCTCTTCTGTGCAAATGTGGACGACAATAAATAACAGAAGAGTTCCTCTGTAGCCATCTTCTTCTTCTAGATGTTACAAAATAGCTTTTAGTGGCGAGACCCTGCCACCCCATATGGCACCCACTCGCACCATGGAACAGCAGACATACGAAGCACACACCCTCTCCTGCAATGCACACCAGCACAATTTGCTGGTCCCCTTGCACAGCACAGGATGATGTATCATTCATCTGAGATGATATCTCTGCAAAAGGGCCAAGAGACATGAGAACAGAGCAAAACACAAAACTTTAGGTGCCAGAGGAGGGCAATAAAGCTGGTAAGGGGTCTGTTCTACAGCACAAGTCTTACGAGTAGCAGCTGAGGAAACTGGGGTTGTTCAGCCTGGAGAAACGGAGGCTGAGAGGAGACCTTATCGCTCTCTGCAACCACCTGAAAGGAAGTTGTAGCGAGGTGGGGGCTGGTCTCTTCTTACAAGCAACAAGTGATAGGAAAAGAGGCAGGGGAGGTTTATATTGGATATTATGAAAAATTTATTCACTGAAAGGGTTGTCAAGCATTGGAACAGGCTGCCCAGGGAAGAGGTTGAGTCACCATCCCTGGAGGTATTTAAAAGCCATGTAGATATGGTGCCGAGGGACATGGTTTAATGGTAACCTAGCAGTGTTAGCCTAACAGTTGGGCTTGATGATCTTAAAGATCTCTTGCAACAAAAACGATTCTATGATTCTATAATTCTCAAAAACTGAAGTGAAAGGGGGTCCCTTCTTCCTTCTGCTCTTTGGCATCCATCTTTTGAGTGGTCTGAAACAAGTACTTCAAATCACCCAGGAACTTGGCATGATTTCAAATCCAGATACAAGTATTGAATACTTCTCCTGGTTTCCAAAAGATAGTTTGCACTGACACTTGGCAACTAATTAACTTTTTCCATTTACATAGTTCTATTTTCAGATCCAGCACCTTGAGCTATCAGAGCAGATCAAGAATAGAAAAGGGAATTTTGACTTTAAAGTGAAACAACATCCCTAAAGCCTAGGCTTTAGGGCTTCTAAAGCCAAGGACTTCTAAAATCTGCCCCATCTTGGCCCCCAGGTTTGGCACATCATTAAATTTAGTCTTAGCTAGAGGAACAGAAGCTCTAAGGACAACGGTGAGGATATATTTTCTTTAGGACTATTACTAGGTGTTTAATGAGGCAAATGTGTGATCCTATAATGTGCAGTAGAGACATTTTATGAATTGCAATGAAGCTGAAAGCTGTAATGTAGATGGTATTACATTAGAAACCTCACCTATGTTGCACATACACCAATCTCTGCTCTCTGAGGTAAGGCCATCGCGTAAGCACTCAAGAGATAAATAGGAACATTTACTCTATATCCCTCAAAGGCCCTCATTTAAAAAAAGTACATTTAACGTACGCTCTGTACAGCTGTTGTCTTACCATTTGCCTTGTGCTGCACATCTGGCGGAAACTGGTCAGGAACATACCACTGATAGTCTGGCTGCACAGAACAATAAAACATTATTACAGCAATATGGACTTCATAGACACTTCAAACAAAAGAATAGTGACATGATAAAAATATAATTGTGCTATAAAGTTTTTTATTAGTCATACAAAAGTTGTTTGCAAAAAAACTTACATTTAGCTTTATATTTCCACTGATCGAGTCTTTCAGTTTGCTTCCTTTTATATGACAAGTGGTTTAGATGCTGCACTCATTAGAAATATTGGTGTAAGCCTTTCTAGATCCCACAAATCAGAAGAAACATTAACAGAAACAAATCAGATTTTTAAAGGCCTAAGAAATAAAGTGCACCAGAAGATACTAGCAGGCACCACATTCTCTGTAGTAAAAAAAGCCAAAGAGACCTGGTACACAATGACCTGGCAGGTGAAGCTGTTCCAGTCTGAACACATGTAACACATGTAATATATTTCAATGTGGCAGGAATAACCCATTTAATAAAGTTCTCTCTTCCTCCCTTCTCCACAGGTTACCATTAGTGTTACTGTAACTTTAGCTATTATCAAGTAACTTCTTGAAAATATTGTGGGATAGGAAAAATTCCGATCTTTCTTATAAGAGGAAGTATTCGGAAGGTTATGTCCACACAAGCATAGTTTTGTCCAGGGAAATCCTGGAAAAAAGAAATATTGCCTAATATTTTATGCCACACATCATGGTAAATGAGTAGTAAATTACCACTAGAGAAAACAATTTTGGGACCAGACATTTCAGTTGAAGTTGTATTAAGCAGTCTATCTGGTTTAAGTAATGCATGCAAGCTTGTCGAATTCCAGGTAATTACTGCTTCAAATTAGTTAAACTTGGAAAATAATTCTTGTTTTGCAGAAATTTCTCTGACAAAATCCTGAGTAGTCCCAAGGAGACTAACAGATTTCAACTTGTAGGAATGAAATTTCATAGACTTCTAAAGAAGTTTTGCCTAAACTAAGATGGAAGGATGAATCTGTAGACACAGAGAACAGATTTAACTTTTATGTAGGCTGTCATTCATAGTAATCACGCTCATATAGTGTCGGGAAAAAGGAGCTCTTATTTTCACTTAAATTATATCATCCACAGGAATTAACTAATTCTGGGCTTGTATGCAAACAAAATAGGCTTTGATACAAAGCAAGACTGCTTTGCTTTAAGCACAGGTAGCTTTTCTACTGATAGCTCAAACTACACTTATTTGCATTGCTTTTTTGAGTTTCTGTTGAATTTTCTGTTCTCAGATCTCCTCTTTCATACATACACTATGCAAACTTGAATGAATTTCAGAAACAAGAGGTATTTCATGTCAGACTAAACAAAATGTTTCTACTAACAATGTAAAAAGGAATGAAAAGGTGCAAGATATAAAAAGAATGGGAAAGCACAAACTAAACACAGGATTACGTATGTTAACTCAGGACACTCATTAAATTCTAACACCTTTCTTCATTGCTAACAAATTGCTTGGGGAGGTATCAAAAGCTCCGAGCAGCAATGCTGCACTCACACAGACAAAGAATTTCAAAGAAAACTCAGAATGAAATTGGGAGTTACAAAGCAACCAGTCAAACTGACCCCGGTGCTCCGGCAGGAATGGCAAAGTTGTAAACCCAGTGATCCCTTGCAGAATTAGAAACCCAGATGATGAAAGTTCAGGGAGAAGAGCCAAAATAATCTGGGATAGTGTCCAAATTGCAGTGAAAAACATTCTGCAATATTTCCAACTCTGATAAATAGGCAGATAAGCACACTCCTGAAGCATAGAAATTACTTGTTTGACCACAGCTTTTCCCCTGGATTTCTACAGTCTGAAAGCCTTATATGCATTTTGCAAAAATTCATCTATAGTTTCTCAAATAATGAGCACCTTTTCCATAGTTGACAACTTTATAGCCAGAAACAGATATGTATTTTAAATGACATTCCCCATGTTTAAATGCATTCTCACTAAATTTGAACAAGTACAGCCCACTTAGATAACCCAAAGCACTTCAAAAATATAATTCTTTTAAGCGGTATTTTCCTTGAAATAGGTAACTCCCTCTTACTTAACCTGTCCCAGTCCAAAGCTATATTTCCCTGTGCTGAGGAAGGACCCTGTTGTGTGCCAGAAAAAAAAAAAAAAGGAAGAATTCCCATTATGTTAGCCACACTCTAACTTCCACTTCTGCTAATTTATTTATTTTTTAATTCTTATTTTTTTGTGATACACAGCCTTGCTTAGGAAAATTGCATTCCTAAAGCATTCACAGCCAAAGCGTCCCACCCTCAGTAGAGACTTATTCCTCACATAATTCTGTTTCACAGCAGGGCACCAGAGGGAAGATACTCCTGGGTACAAACAACAGCATCTGGGATTTTGCCCTTACAATTTAATAGCAGAATTGTGAATCCTGCTGAGAGCTTGTCTGCCTGCCCTTGGAAGCATCCAGGGAACCTGGAATTGTGCAGTCTGGCTACAGCAGTATTGCCTCACAGCAGGAGAGTTGTACCACCTATGAATACAGAAGCCATAAATGAAGAAGAAGGTCATTTTCTAAAGACAGGGCCAGAGACAGAAATACCCAGTGTAAGTCATGGAAATAAGACATATTAGTCAACAAGCCTTCTTAGACCGAGTAGAGGGAAGAGACCAGAATAGTGCTGACCACAGCTACATTCTCATTTTTGTCTCTTATCAGTCACGCTGGAGGCCCAGAACTGGGCTCCAGAAAGCAGATCATATTTATGAATTTGAGTAACTATATAGACAGAAAGGGATCTGAATGTGTGCCATGGAAGTAAATTAACCTAAGAAATCAGAAAGAGCCCAATCAAACAAACTTATTTTTTTAACTAAGGAAAGACCATGAGTGTCACTGAAAGCAAATGTATAATACTCCTCTTTTTCTTCTTACTGGTATTAGAGCTAAATGATATTTGCCAAAGTAAATTTAAAATATATAAAAATATATACTTAAAGTATAATTCATCAACTATGTATTTAAATTGCTGTGAATTTTCCTCATTGTGCACAGATTTCTGTTGGTTATACTTTGATTTGCACATAGCAGCACTCTGTGCAATTGAGTACCAAAAACATTGGAACAGGAAGAAAAGAACATGACTATCAAGAGAAAAATTAACATTTTGGAATAGGTAGTAAAGGAAGGGAGACCATACAGAATCACCAAGGCTGTTCCAGACCTAGGGCTAATTCTAAAAGCAGTAAAAAATCTTGGTCTGGAACTGACAATAAATTGGGAAACAACAGATTTAATTACTGGTGGGCATGGCACTGTGATAGCACCATGTTACATTCCTGTGGTCAGCATGCTGTGAGAAAATCAGTGCCCTTGTGATAAGGGAGACAGTGGGAACCTTACCGAGTTGCTGAGTTGCTGCTGCTGCTCAAGTGCCCTGCGAGGCGCTGGATGTAGTCGAGGATCTTGATAGTGAAGAACCAACCCACAACTCCCAACACATGGTGAGAGAAAGAGGGGAGGTGGGTAGCTGGGCCTCTCAGACTGTATCGGGAGGTCTTTTGTCTGTCAAAAAAAAAAAAGAAAATTAAGAAGAAATGCATTAGTAGCTAAACACAATGACCAAGAGAATACTCACATACAAAATCATCAGTAAAAAGCAACAGTGAAGAAACCCTTCCCTCTCAGCGTGGGTCACAATGCTGCTTGCTTAGACCCGTCAGACTGTTCATGATTAAAAAAAAAAATATTTAAGAAAGCTGAATTGTGCCACACCAGAGTCTTGACACTTTTTATGTGAGAAAATATTCCTTTCAAGATATGGTAATCATATTTCTGGGTGTTCTCTATATTCAAGAAACACTTTCATTACACACAGTAGCTTTCAATAGCTTGAAGCAGAACTACAGGCACTTGCATAACAAGAAAAATAAATGATTTTGGTAAAGGATGAAATTTGATGGCCTCAATATTTGGGTCTGCCTTCTCTTAGGCCCTTGTCCCAGCAGAGTCAAGGGGAATTTGCCAAAGGACAGAGCAAGGAAAGGTAAAAGATGCGTCACAACTAAGTGATTGGACTTAAGAAAACTTATAAATATTCTGTATGGTTCTTCTCATGTTTAAAATCTTTCACAAGCTCTGTTTATCAAATCCCAAGGCAGGAAGAGATAAACAAGAAGATTTCTAGTGTAAACTGTTGATGCAATACAGGGACAGTCAAAGTATGCATACACATTACACAGCATTTGTACACCCCTTTGGGTACGTTGTACCCACGCAGTGCTGTTAGCATTTCTCCTGGTCCAGAGTGGATGGGGAGGAGTGGGAAAGGCCTTTTAGCCATATTTGTAGTCCCCCTCTTCACTGTTACTGCTGTGAGAGGTCCTCACAGCATCCATTGACCAGTTGGGGTTGTGCAAGAAATGTAGTCTTTTACAGTCTCCAGGAAATACAGAAATATATAGGAAGACAGTATCCGAGTACTCTGTCTCCTACCCAAAAAAAGTTCTTTACCTTATTGAACCACCCAGGAATGGGCTGGTGGGTGAGGGAAATAGACCTGAAGGTTACTGCATGCAATGCTAACAGATTTGTCCAAGGTATTTCTATATGCCTGGGATGCCTTGAGTAGCAAATCAAGGCGTTCCCTCTGGCACTGCTATTTTTACACTTGCATGGAAGTCTTCCAAGTATCCCTAAAGGCACTGACTATCTTGCACCCTTACTGCAGCAGTGCCCAGCATCAGCCGGGATGCCCAACCTGCTCTCCACTCCCATTAAAGCTGATGGAAGTGAGAGGGACTTGCCAGCACCCTGCCTCTGACACTGTTGCAAGACCCTACTATTATCAGTGCATGGCTTGTTTGAGAATAAGCCAATACTGAAGCTTCTGTTTCACAACAATGTTGGGGAAGACAATAAATCATCAAAGAACATTTTGCTAATCGGCCATTCTTCTAAAACATTGCACAATTTTGTCAAGACAGGAAACCTCGAAATTTCATCATTTTTAAAGGGGATTGAGAAAGCTCAGAGTTTTGCATGCCATGATTTTACTACAGCTTCCTGAATGTCTGTGAACAGAATACTGACACTGCTCTGAAGAGATAAAAAGGATGTTGCAATTAAAAATTAGTGCAGTGGCTGCTTGGCTAATTTGGATGGAGACATTTTTTTTTTCCCAGTGATATTAACATTACTCTGCAAATCCACTGCAGAGGTCAGGATTCATTACAGAAGCTTTTATTTCAAAAGTTGGTTTGAAGTTACAACTCTTATATCAAGTGCTAGTGAAACAATCAAAAGTCCTCTGGATTTATTTTTGGTTCCCCCTCCCTCTCCATTTTAAGATGTTTGAGGAACTTTTGCAATAAATACTCTCTTCATCTACTTAATTTGGAAGTAATCACTAATCATTTCTCATATTCTTACTGCATTACTTCAGAATGATTTCATCCCAGGTGGTGACCTTGTATAAAACCTGATGTCAATTAATGGAAGCCAGAAAGCCTTGGGTTGTGTGGAAAGTGAGAAAATAAAAATAAAATACACATGTGCTGGCAATGGTAACTTTCTTTTGACTCATACCTGAGAGTTTAGTTTATTCAGTTGAGACTGTAATCTCTCATTAATTTTCTGCAATGCTTCTTTCTCCTCATTAAGTCTTTCTCTGTCAGATCTCTCCTTTCTGAAGTCTTCTTCATATATTTGTACCTGCAATCATTACGACCAAATATGTGAACTTCAGCAGAGCCACAATGGAAATTTTCATCCACTTTGTTGTTT
The DNA here is from genome assembly GCA_026546715.1 of Gallinago undulata. Classification (NCBI taxonomy): domain Eukaryota; kingdom Metazoa; phylum Chordata; class Aves; order Charadriiformes; family Scolopacidae; genus Gallinago; species Gallinago undulata. The sequence continues at coordinate 6,094,484 of JAOTQQ010000032.1, forward strand.
GGTTGCTTTTTAAATACTGACCAACCAGCGAGGTGCATTCCAAAAGGATCCCTCCCCTTTCCAATCCTGCAGAAAAAAATTCCCTCATCTATTTTATGACCAAAGTGAGAAGCAATGGCAATCCTCCAGTGGTACCCATCAATCTGGTCCACAGCTTCAGTGTTCGTACACCCTTGTAATATAAAAGGCTGACTGGTGGATATCAGTTTAAAATAAGATAAATAAGATAGCAAATACTCAAGACAGTGATCTTTTTAAGGGATAAACAGTAGTAGGACACACATTTTACCATCATTTTTTCCAGTTTTCACTTCAATTACAAGCATTTTTATCTCCCCCCATTATCTTAGATGCAAGTAGTTGGTATCCTGGTAGAGATGGGATGTGCCAGCACAGCACAAAAAACTGATTTCTAGTTTGCAGTCTGACAGAATGTTATCACCTTATCCAACCTAATGATGAGCCACTATCTTCAAAAAATTTTCTGCCCTTTTATACCCCACTGAATACCATTGGCCTTGAGCCTGCTTTGCTTTATGCCTTTCTGTAGTTGTCTGCAGCTTGACCTTACCCACTGCACTGGCTATCTAACCAAGCTGTGGCCCAAAGGACTAATACATGCAGAATAAGTGATACTATTTAGAACTTTGGTCACATATTAATGACCAGAAGACTTGGACTAGTCAAGGCTGTCAAGGAACTTAGATCGTGGCTGGACCACTGTGGAAAACAAAACCTGTAGGAGGCTATCCTGCCCCAGATGTTAGAAACTGTATGTGGAAAAAATAATTAGCCCACGTAGCTTTTAGTTTAGGATAAAATAGAAGTCCTAATATAGGACTTCTAATTCATCCTCTCAAACTGCAGCCCAAAGAACCTACCCGCTCCAGTGTATAAGCAGAGGGGAATGTTATGTACAGATTTCAAAATGGAAATACAGAGGTTTGACCCTGTTCCTAGAAGATAAGCTGCCTTTGAAATGGATGCAACGGCTTAGCTCTTTTTATGTTGCCAGGAATCATAGTGCTTCATCCCATTAAAAAATATCTGACCACCCCAGGCACAGACAGCAAGCGCACAGATTCAGAAGCAAAACACAAATCCCTAAATTAATTGGCATTAAGTTGATCAGCTTAATTGTTCAGCTAACAGGCAGGCATCTACCCGGTAAAAAGCTGGAGGTTGGTGGCACTTCTACTGACAAATAACAGCAAAAGCATGTTGGAGTGGGAACCACCACCAGAGCTTTCAGAAGTCCTTTCATGTCCTCTTGGTTGGTCACTAAAGCCCATTGACAGTCTATTTCCAAAGAAGTTGCTTGCTGTGACTCATGCCCTGCCCATCATACAGATCTAGCTTTCTTTTTGCTGGCAGCAGCACTATGACTTCACAGGAGGGCTAAAGAAATGTTAATACCTCAGGGGAAGAAAAAAGTCAACACAGAGCTCTATAAATTATTTTCATGACTTTTCATGACTGTTGCAGCTAATTTTTGCAAAGTTGTTTTCGGACCCGACAGTCCCCCACTAGATACAATCCCTTTCTGAATAACACTGTGTAAAAGGAACAAAGGCTTTCTGTGTGGCCACGTGGGGACTCAGCTCCACAGCCTGTGCCTGGAGGAGGCACGCGTGCCCCTGACCCTCTGAAGCAGAGGCAAAGCTGTCCCTTGCAGAAATCTAGGTCTCTTGTATCCCTGTCCATCTACACGCTTCTCTCCTCAGTATTTCCTCATTTCTTCTCTCCCAGTTCCCTCTCTGTTGTCCCACCTCCCTCCTGCTCCCCATCTGGACGATCTGCTGAAGCTGCAAAGGAATCACTTGGTCACGGTTTTGCCTCACATTCTGTTGTCCTGAGAAAGAGGGGGACACCTCTCAAGGAATGAATGCCTTCATCTCTTCTGCAGTGGCCAGGGATGGGCTGATGACAGCCCAGCTCTGGTGAGACTCTGTCACGTTGCTGTTTGTCCCAAGAGTCCCTCCTTACTACAGTTAAAGCCTTCTGCTCCATTTCGTGCAGAGGTAAGTCTGGATTCACTGTACTGATTCACACAACTAGAAAAAGACATTCATAAAATGGATACCCCATGAGAATTCTGAAAAAAATTGGTTTACTCTATTTCATTGTGTAGAATGAAATAACTCATTACTGTACAATCAAGTGCTGGATTCTATTCTCCAGCATGTGGCAAGCATTACATTAGAGAGCAAAATCTGGCTCTGCTGTCAAACGTGACAGAAACAAGTATTTTATTCCCATTGAATAGAATTCCCATTCTGATCACATCCATTTGTATGTCAATAACATTAACCCTAACACTGTCCAGGATGACAAACCCAAATTGTAAAATTATCTGAAAAGTATCATGTTTTAAACAGATTCTTTCACAGGGAAAGAAAAAGTGTGCACAAAGTATTTGAATTGCTCAGAACACAGCTTAAAACAAATAAATACATTTCTCTGTATGCAGGTTACGGATGCAAATGTTTTGCCTCACACTTTGAAAAATTTCAATGCCAACACTCTAGTTTCCCAAGGCTATTATTGTAAGACAATTCACTGAACTTTTAACTTCTAAGAAAAAAGTAGCAGAAGACACAATCAACAGATTAATCAGTAACTCATGAAGTTTAGCATTCCCTCTGGATGCAATTCAGCCCCTAGCAGAGAGCTCGAAGCGTAGTCTCCAAGAGTCAGGAGAACCTTTCTCCTGCTTCAAGTCCTACACAAGTCCTTGCTCCAGTCTTTTGCAAGGACTCAGTTTCATTTCGTAGTCACTGCTGTAATGACAGCATCTTAGGAAACATCATTTGAATGGTCTGTGGCTAAACAGGTTCTTCTTTTCAAAAGTTCTACAAAGTAAGTCTACCGGGTGTTATTCTTAGGAGAGAGGGAAAAATTACGCTGTATGAAATCTATCCAGGCTTACTTCCAGCTGTTCTCACCTGCTGTTTGAGAACTTCAAGTTGGGTTCTCATGTCCTCAAGGCTGTTCCTGTCACTGTTCTCTGAAGGAATCCCAAGAACAGGTGAGTGCTGCTTTTTCAACAAATCCAGAAGGGCCTGCGATATCAAACAGCAAAATTACTACACAGGCATTCACTACCTCAAAAAAACCCTCCATCCCAACAAAACCCAAAACTTTTAAATTATTAGAATGTTTGCTCTCTAAATAAACAGATGAGATTGAGTCACAGACTTGTGGGGGATTTCCCTTCACTTGCAGTTCCTTCAGTTACACACACCGGATATAAACCCCATAAATAACACATATGCATGACTAGGTCCACATTTTCAAAGTACCCACTCTACACTCGTTAGTTTGAGACAGTTTAATTCAGAGGACTGTGATTTTACTTATAACTATAATCAACATTTACGTATGGAAATCACAGCTGCAAATCTCATTCATAAACACCATTTCTCTCTGCAAGTCAGAATTTGGGAAAATAAAGACAGGTGTCTAAACTCAGCTGAGGCCTAAAACAAGCAAACAAAAACAACAAAAAAGCAATATTCAAGGATTGCCTAAAAATGTGACTTCAGTAAAGTCTGACTGAAACATTTTTCCCTCTAAGAGTACAAATTTCTTCAACTGGAACTGAAGTGACCCCTCTGGTCAAGAGGAAAGTATGTAGTCTCTATAGTTTGTCACTAGAGGGAGTTATGAATACATACACTATGCTGGTAACACTATTTTTCAGTCAAAATCTGCAGAATTTTAGTTATTTTTAACAGTATTACAAAGCTCTCCTGTGAACTGAACTAAATTTTCAATCACTCTTACCCCTCTCCATCTATAACTGCACACTACACTTATATGATTATTTCTTTTTACTCTAGCACAACTATTCACCTTTCAGTGTCTCATTCACATAAGATATGGACTCAGTTAAATTCATCCATTTTAGAAATTTCAATTCCTGCTAATGATCCCCAGCTCCCCCTTGCTGGCCACTTTCCATTCATGCCATAAGGGAAGGAAGGAAGATAATTTGGAGGGGGAAGAGGCAGAGGGTAGAAAGTGGCCAATCAGGAGAACCAGTATGTAAACTAAGCCAATGATTAGTATTAATTATCAAAAAACCAACAAAAAACCCCCAACAAAATAAAATTAGCACTTTCCATGGAGAGCACAGAAAAGGGAGGCTTTATATCTGATGAGCTACTGTCCCTAAGAATTATGCAGAACAGAAATCGGTATAATAGTGGCAAAGTTTGCATGCCATGTCAAACGCATAAATAAGGTTGAATATAAAACTTAGGACTGAGGATGAAGATATAGATATTTTACAGATTAATCCTGCTTTTGCCCCTTTGAGCCATTGCTAACCCCTTTTACGCTATGACGTTACAGTACTCTGCACAAATAGTAAAATCAATAATAAAGACAATTTTTGGGTTGGTGTTTAGATTGGGCATGGATCACCAGCAGAGTCAGTGAAGTCTGACAGTACCGCAGCACATGTGATACGTTCCCTGCCTGGCTGCAGCCAGAGCCTCTCCCAGCCGTGTGGTTTGGTAAGCATACTGCTGAGGATGAAGACAAGTGAAGCGTGCTTTTCTTCTTCCCCCTGCCTACACAGGATACATCTCGATCTTCCTGACAACCACAGAGTCACGCATCTCATTTGGGTGGCAGGGGACCTCTGGAGGTCCAAGCCTTAGTGTAGGGGCCAGCACAGGGAGGTCAGGTTGCTCAGGGCCCATCACTGGTTACTCAGGGCTGAGTACTGAGCACCTCCAAGGAGGGTGATTTCACAGTCTCTCCAGGCAATCTCTTCTAATGTTTGCCCACCCTCAAAAGAAAGTGCTTCAGGTGCCCTAATTCAAAGATAACTGTCATGCTTCCTTTGCAACATGCTATTTTCCCAGTCATCTGCTACACCCGCTCTTTCTATGGCTCTGCCTTCTGTCAAAATTCCTTCACTGGGACACATCTTACTGATGATGGTCACTCTCACGTTGCCAAATGGTAACGCACCTTTACAACCGAAGTATGTATATTCATAAGCTGTTGATGGTTTTCCTAATTCTTGAAAAAATGTCACTGTACTGACTATTTGTCTTGCAGCTCACTTCCGAGAATATCACAATATAGCCATATTAAGTATTTGGGTAATTCTTCAGGGTTTTTTGTTTATTTGGATTTTTTTAGGATATTCTACAAAACAAAAAAAAAAACAAAAAAAAAGAAAAATCCAGAAAATTCAACCTTCAAAAGGTTAACATTACAGAAAAATAAGGCGAGGATTACTTTTTAAACCACATTTGGAAGCAATACTGTGAGATCCCATTTTATTGTTTCAAATAAAATAAGAAACTGCAGCATGAATAAAGCTGAATTGGTTTAGGGTCATACTAAGCTGAGATCAAAATCTTTGAGGAAAAATTTTAAGAGACACTCTAAGAAGTGCTAGATATGTGGGAAAAACAGTAAAATTTTATAATGCTGCTATTAGATCAAGAACAAATTATTGAGAATTATATCATTAGAGGAGATTTGGGTTCCCAAGTATAAAATGGAGAATAAGTACTAAATCCAATACTCAATGACATAACCGGAATATTTTGCTTTCAAAATTCCCATCTCTCAGAACTAACAAAAAGTGGGGCTGGTTTAGAGTCACTCATGGAAGAAATGACGATATTACTGTTCCACTGGTTTGAAAAAAACAGCTGTGACTAAAATGATCACGAGATACTTGAAATTAAAAGTAAATAAGCTATTTTAAATACGTAGCTAAGATTTGTAATTTCAAATTATCAAATCTGGGAAATTACTGATAACTTCTAGGTACCTTCTATAACTGGACCTGTACACAACATTTTCAGATCATTTGGCTATTCCTTCTTCATTAAAGCCCTACTTTCGTTAAAGTCCTTCTTCATTAAAGTCCATCCTTCCTACTTCATTAAAAGTCAAAGTACAAATAAACCAAGCAACCCCAAGCAAATAAACCATTCCCCTACTGCCCAGAAAATCACATCTCAAGGAAGCTGAAAAAAACTGTACAGGAAAATGCTCAAGGGATATCTAGATGAATAATTTCAAGAAGAAAACTTAAAATGCCTTTGGGGACTGCAAGAAAGGGTTTAATCTCAACAAAAGCTACCACTTTTGGCAGCTTCTACATGAAAGTACAAGGTTAGATAAACAGTCACACTGAGCTGTATGTTGCAAAAGAAATTAAACTATAAAATATGTACACATGCATTATTTTTTTCCACCACAAAAATCAGTACAAGAAGGAAGGCATTATACAGGAAAGCAAGCCTAAAGATAGTATTTCCAGTAAGGAAGATGATGTAGAGCGCTGTGGCAGTGGCAGGATGGCAAACAGCAAGGAAGATGTACCAATGAGAAAGAACTCACAGCTCACTTACTTAAACTGAATTTAACTTCATGTGGTGTTAAATAACATTCATTCAGAAGTACTGAGAACTGAAACCTGAAAATGCAAGACAAGCAGCACAGAGGTTTTCTGAATTTTTCAATGTCAAAAATGGAACCGTATGACTGAAAAATAACTACAGTGGTTTCCAAAGCTATGAAAAGGTTAAGTGGTCCATGCACCTAGAAATCTCTTAATCTAAGCTCAAGAGTGTGTTAGGCTTCAGTAGAAATTTTGAAGACAATTGATTCATAGACATGAGAAATTGGATTAAGTAAAGGACTCTTTAACCTGATGACTTTATAAGAAACAGATTTTCTTATCAGGGGAAATAAATTGAAGCTTATTAGTCTATGTTTAAATAAAAATTGAGATGGCGCGGCAGCAAAGTTATGAAATAAGTCAGAAATTCAACTTGTATTTGGAACTATATGGTGAACAAGGAAACAGCCATAGGAACGCCAGTAATCTTGGGCTATAACATTGCAAACTATTATGGCATTGCAACATTATTTTCATGCTGCTGACATCAAAGTAGGATCAGATGGGACTATATATTTTGGGCACTCTTGATAACTGGGTCAAAGCTGGATGAAGCCAAATGTAAAAAGGTTAATGTTCTTAAAGCAAAAAGGCTAATTTACTCAGAAACAAGTAGTAGTATCTCCCATAAACTGAGCACTAAGGAGTTTTAAATAACTGAGATTAAACAAAAAGCCAAAAACATGCATGTTAGCAGGCATAGCTGTATTTTAAGAGACCAAAAGAGCTGTGTCATCTTAGCTAAACTCTAGTGAAAATACAATTGCTCTCTGTAGCTATAGGGAAATAGTAAGTGCCCCTGAGAGTAATTGTATTTTCACTAGAGGACAGTTCTGCTTTACACAAGGAGTGAAGTAGATCTGTTCGACACTACTACCAGAAAAAATGAATATCATCTGGCCAGAATAAATTCAGCTCAGTTGAAACAGATGAAAGCACCTAATGAAAGAAGGTTTACAGTTCCAGAACAGCTTTCCAACAGAAGTACAGTAAAAGAAGTTTAAGTATTTTTAAGGAAAAAGTTGTTTGATTTTGGAGAATTTTAAGAATTTCAAGTCACTGAATCCGCAATAGTAGGAGACTAGACTCAAAAGGGTTCCTTCCAGTCTTATGTGCATTCATGACATGAGATTTGAAGGATCGATATACACAGAAAGTCAGTAAATTACTTAAATTACTCGTGGGAAAGTGTGTTACATGAAATTGATGTTTCATTTAAAAGAATGGTCATCTGTCTTAGTTTCAACCACATCATAAGATAAGACATCAAAATAAAACATTGAAATAAGTTGTTTTACAAACAAGACCTTGAATGAAAATTACACTGAGGCTTTCAGCAAGTCCTGTCAATGCATTTAAAAAAGAGCTAGAGGATCATATGTTCTGTCAGATTTTTTAATATGGCAACATTACTTTCGTGCCTTGACTTTTGCATATCATAGCCCTTTAGCTTGTGTATCACTTAAAGTTACACAGCAATGGTTCTGCAGTGCATTTCCTCAGGAAATGTTTGTGGTTCACCATGAAATACAAAATTGTTAGAAAACACCCACTGCTTTATTTTATCTTTTGATTAAAAAAAGTTACATTTATTACTTTCCCTCAGTTTAAAAAAAAATCCCATTTATCAATTTTAGGTCAATTTCCTCAATGAGACATATATACACATAAAACACAAATGTATGAATGTATATGTGTGTATGTAAAAAGTGAGGCAGGAGCATATCTTGTGAAGAGAAGCCACTGTTCTCAAACACAGAATGTATGTAAACCAACAAGTTTAAAATGGATTTTTTTTAATCACAGTGTTTCAATGCATGCATTTCTTTGTGCCATTTACCTTTTGTTCTAAGGAAGTAGAATGTAGAAAGAGCTTAGATATGACAGAAAGGTTTCACAGGAGAATCCAAAGATTCTCGTAACTTTCCTCTTTAGAATGCAACCCTACTACCTGCCAAGAACAGCTACACAGGTAGTAGCTAGAGTAAGTTCTTCCTTGTTTCCCCAGCTCCCAAATGGTGATCATGAGTTTGCTACCATGAACAGGTTATTCACTCAGGATTGACAAGATGGGTATCTGGTAGTGTCACTGCTTGACAACACAGACTCTAAAATTAAAGGAAGAGGCCCTGGTAAGTAGCTCATTCTTTTTCATACCTTATTGAGACGACTTATTTCACATTCATAATGTTCTTTCTTTCTGATCATCGAGGCATTCTTCTGCTTCAGGAGCTTGTTCTCTTCCTTCATTTCTTGGAGAGCTTCACTAAGGACCTTTGTTTCTTTCTGGGATGCAAAAATACAGAGAGATGCTGCTGAAATGCAGATGGAACCATTTTTCAAGAACAATTTTCAGAATATCTGCTGTCTGGCAGATGTGCTACATTTTTGATGTCCCAAACACAGCTGGGAAGGGAGGCAACAGGAAGGCGGATGGTTATTAAAAACCAGATGTGATAAAGTCTAAGTTGTTTTGACCACTCACCATATGATGAGACCAAGACAACATAAGAGACAAAATCCCTGCTCTCTACAGTCTGCAGGCATAAGAAAGCCCAAGATCATCCCAAACCTGCATTACACCAATATACTCATAGTGCAAGGCCAGGGCTAAACACTGGTGGCATCCCAGCCATTCCCAGAGTCATAGGACATAAGAAACAAAACCAGAGCTCAGTATCATGTAGACTGAGGACTTTTTCCACTACATGAAAGGCTGAGGCAAGTCTCGGTCAGCTCAAGAATTACCAAGCAACCAACCAAGGCTTAAATATCCACTTTCATTGACCCTATCACAATTGTTGAGTTGAACTTGACCCTTTCTAGTGCACATTGCCACCCCAGAAAACTACCAGAAAGATGTCCCTACTTGCAACAGGGTTTACACACTAGTTTTTCAAGATGGTATTTTAGGCATTATTAGGACAGATTTGTAAAACTGTAAGTTTGATTCTCTTCTTCTATCGCTTTGAGTGTGGCTATTTTCAATTTACAGTTAAGGGAGCTAAGACCTAAATCAGACGCAAATGGCATTGTGTAAGCTTCTCTTGCAGGGTAATGCATTCCTCACCAGCCCACTTCTGCCAGACTGTCTTAGGCCAAAGCTGTTTTGATACATGAAACAGAATGGTCTGTTCTACCAAAAAAAAAAAAAAAAACCCACCTATTTCAAATATTCTTCTGCTGCTTTATGTGATTAAAAAAATGAGATCCAACTATCACATGCACAGGACACCATATGAATGCCTTTTTCCGTGCAACAGGCATACCTCCATGCAGCTGGTGACTAGGCATTTACGGTTTTGGCCCCTAAGTGCCTCACTGTGTGCTAATTGAGACAATGAAAAGCACCCTTGAGAAACTGTTGCTTATATATTAGGTAACTTTCTTTTCCTTTGTTCTAAGTTAGTTGGAAGATTCCTTTGTTCTAAGTTGGAAGATTTCATTTTGTCCAAAAACTGGCCAAGATTAGCAGGGTATCTCTTCATTAAGTATAGGAACTCATCCAGGAGCTAGCTCAAGCTGGCACACGCACATATGTTTTAAGATATTAAAGAAAAACAAAACAAAACACTAAAATCCATATAGGCTTTCAGCTATGCTCTTCTCTTCACCTTTGCCATCTTCTTTTCCTAGCTCCTAGCACACACCCTCCTTTCCAGAGGCTGACACCTATAGCAAGCAGGCCATTTATAACTAAAGATTCCCAGTTTGTTCATTTGTTTTTTTGAACTATCTTGAATTCTTACATCTTATCGCTTCTTATTTGACACTGAATCTTTGGTATTATGGCACCTAGACTTTCCAATGACTAGGCTGGTCTTCGATTCCTGTCTATGCTGAGAGAATAAAAAAAAAATGAATCTCGAAAACAGTTTTCCTCTGTGTGCCATGTAGGACATGGGGACAGATAAAATTCACAACATTATCCTTCTGTGAAAGCCAAACCTTCAGGTGCATTAAAAAAAAGTATCTCTGTACCCTGTGTTGTTTGGTATTGCTGTTTTTCCTAAGTGGCTCAGCAGAGCACCAGGACACAGAATACTGCCACTCTGGGTAAATAAATTTAAAAGGTACTGTCAGTCTGCTGGACTAGATAAGCAAGTAGAGAACAAACACTTTATTACTTTGCTCTGGCAATTGCCCTATTCAGCCCATTCCAACTCCATGGCTGTGGGAGGTTAAGTAAAACATTTAAAAAAGAAAAGGTTGCTTGCTACCTTTCACAAAAAGAAAAAAAATACACACTCACACGCACTCCTATATAAAACTAAGTGCAAGTATGAAGAACGTTAGTTGCCACAGAAAAAACCTCAAAACATAAAGCCCTAAAAACCTAATCTTAATAGATCTGTCAGCTTGGGCCTCTCCTGCATCTGTTGAACTTCAAAGTAACAAGCCTGCTCACATGCTTTCAAGCTGAACGTATCTTTATCTATTTTTCTGAATCATACCCTGGCACTGCCCCATGAGCAGCATAGGATAACTTGAGTTGGCACAGCTGCTGACATGGGTATTACAATCCATGTTGCTTATTCAAAAATCTCTATTTTTAGCAGCTACCTCTGCAAAACTGTAGATCTCCTGTATCTCTGCATGACATTCAAGAAGTAAAGAAATTCAGGGTAAACAGAAGCACTCACTGGCTGAGTATATAATTTGTAAAGAAACTGCTGCTCTAAGGCTGAAGTTCCATGCAGATTAACCTGCCCCCGTAAGAGATTTTTGTATTATATTGTCATTTAGTTCATTATTCATGTACGTAGTAAAAAAGACTGGGAGAGAGTATGGCTCATCCTTACCTTTTTGAAAAGGTAGCTAGGGCTCTTTTTCACATCTATCATATATTAAAGGGCAGGCAGTAAAAACCTTAGTGATATGAACAGGAGGACAGATAGTCTCACACTGACTCCACACTTGGAGCAAACATAGGCAGTGATTCAGCAAGTACATAACAACATAGTTTGCTTTAAAACATGCAAACAGTCCTATTGGTTGGAAAATCAAGCACATGCTTAGCTAAGACCACACCATAATTGATAAGCAAGTAAGATGAATGTTCAGCTTATGAAGATAAAAGCTAAGGACTTTGCATTTCTTTTCCAGCAGCAGCTAGCTTACATCTTATCCGAGCCTGGAAGTGATATGATTGTCACTGGTTTCAAGCTTCATGTTATCAAGCGAATAGAGAAGCCCCTACTTCAGCCATCAGAGCACCAGGCAGAAACTCTTACAAGAGTTTATGAAGCATGTGACACCATGAAGCAGAATGCGAATAGGAAGCACCACTCTGTGGTGCTTGTAAAATGGGGCACAAAGTTTTGTGTATATGTGGGGGATATTACACACCGATGGCTCAGGTTGGTGGCTTTACCCTGGTGGGAACTGAACTTAGGGATCTAACTTTGGAGGTGAATGCCTACGCAGAGCGAGTGCATAAGGAGTTCTGAGAGAGGTGCCCAACCTCTGAGAGAGGTGCCAGAGACAAGTGAGCGCCGGTCTAGAGCAGCTGATCAGCCCAGGCACTTTCAGCCCTGATGACTGCACTGACTACATGGCTAATATTTACAGTGAGCTGACATAGCTAGCACACATATAAAAGCCCATATTGTCAGTACCAAAATGTGGGTTATGTTGAGCTGACTTCATTCCTTCAAATGTTTATTACCAAACACTTCATGTAACATCTGCAATGATGTTCCTGTTCCATTTGAAATCACGGTAGCATTTTCATTCACAAAGAAATTCACCTTGAACTGAACAGTGAAGCAGGAAATCTCTGCAGTATTTATATCAACCTGCTCTTTACACCCCCATGCACACTAATGCCATGCTCTCTGCCAATTTCTATTGAAATGACTCTCTCTCTATACATAGCTCTCTGATCTTAGAGAAGATCAGCTGCTGCCTTGGGTTATATATTGAAGAGCACTCCACACCACAGTCTCAGCTCACATCAGTGCAACAACCCACACTCTGCCACTTGCAAGATGAGAAAGAGGAAAGGCAAGACAATGTTCAACACTGAACACAACCAGGGTAACAGCGTGCATCCTCCTACCGCTTCCTGCAACGGCCTCTCTCTGCCCAGGGCTTGCAACCTCTCATCCTCGGGATGCCCATGGTATCTCTCTTCCTCCAGCTCACCGACTCTCTTCTCCGACATGTCCAATTTTGCTTTCATTTCTGCCAGCTGAAAAGCAAATGACAGACCATGGTGGGCTGACTGGGGATCCTGAAAGGCCCACCACCTTGAAGGTGCCTTCAAATCTCAGCTCACAGCAGATAGGCATAAAGGAGTCGATCTGGTTGCCTATAAAGTCCCCAGCCACTGACTTTCCCCTCCCCATCTCCAAGCTCAGCTGCTCTGTCTGCAGTAGAAACTCCTAGTGATCCTTTGGAAATTCTCTGTTGGCATTAACCCAGTTGGGTTTTGCACTATTTTGCTGCCAAAGGACAGCTACTATGGGTCTCTCCCTCCAAATGGATTTTACATTTTAATGGGTTTTTTTCAATTTTTCTTCCTTTTACAATTTGGACTCCCTCTGCACTGGTACATATCCAAATGATCTAGCCAGAAGCATAACAGGGTCCCATATTAAATGAAGGAGAGCCATTTAAATTCCTCTTCTCTTTGGGGAAAGAAAAAAAAAAATCAAATAAACGATCCACATCTCAGTAAATCTTACTGGAAAACATTAGAGAGAAAATTTTCCTAATAAACACGAGGTCATTCTGCAACTTCCTTGTCATAGAAGGAAACAGGAGATAAGAAGTGTTAGAATCAACTTGGTTTTGGAGTACCAGGAAAAATTGTAAGCAGCCAGCTTTACTAGGCAAAGTGAAGCAAAGATGCCTCATGGCCACAAGCAGAAATGAAAACTATGCCAATGGGATCTTGTCAAACACAGAAATAAAAAGCATTTATTTACAATTTACTTTTTTAATGAAGAGATTTTGTACAGAGCAGTTTCTCAAAAGCAACGAAGTCTCTCTCCTTATGGAAGACAGCTTTCATGGAGGATTTAGCCAAGAGCTCCCCCATTGCAAGGAGTCCCAGTGAGCTTCCAGGCTTCACAAGCCAGCCACAAAAGATGGGACAAGAACCAACAGATTTGTGATGACGTGGCTCAGTGGCTGGTCTTACAGGGTACTGCAGGATGATTTTCAGTTCATTATGCTCTGAAGTGTGAGCAACTTTTGTTACCTTGTGGAGGGCATTAAGATCTCTGCTGTCATGTCCACCCTGGTCCCTACTATTTTAGAGATGCCCTGCTTCTCTGGTTATTTTGGTTTACTGAAGATTGAATGCACATTAGCTTCACTTTACTGTGATGAAGTTTTTTTAATTTGTGAGCTGAAGGCAAAGTAAACATTATGCCTTTCCCCTCTAAGATATTTATTATAGCCATGGCTGTTTGACATTTAAGCACAAACTCAAATATCAGCAGTTGGCATCCATATTCCAATAGAAGTAGTCAACTTTGTTACCTGTTTTTCATAAAGCTGTTTCATACGTCTAAACTGATGATCCCATTGTTTGTTCACCTCCAGAAGCTGTAATCATCAGGAAGTCACAGTAAATAACCCTTATTTCAACATTGTCAATAAATAAAAAATAGACTGGCATTCTAATCCTCCAGCTATGACTGTTCACAACCTCCTCATTATCTGGCTAGTTCACTTGACGAAAAGCAGGCTTAAGATTTGGCAAGTTATGGCCCGTTTGCTAGTGCTTTGGTATTTCGGTTAAAGGACATGAACATTCAGAAAGTAACATTTAGGACACATGCAAATACACAATAAGCTACAGGTGAGTCATTTCCAACACTGTACAAATCCCACGTTGCAAGTCCTGAATGACCAAGGACTTGTTAGTTTGCTTTAAGTTACAAAAACATATTTTCAGCTACCTGACTTCAAACAAATGAAGACTCCTATTGCCTGTATTTACTACTGGGTGCAAACCTCGCTTGCCTTTCTCAGTACCTCTAAATTGAGCAAGCATACACATACAAGATGGGAAGACTGGCTAACACCACACATGTAAGTGGTAGAAGTCAGCATGTGTGCATTTCTCTTGGAGAAAGCCAAATACATACTCTGAAGCATTTTGCTTTGTAGGATATAGGGTCACTCTTTAGGACACTCAGCAAAAGAAGGGCTTCTAGTTTGCTCCTATTTGTGACCTAGACACCACTGGCTACTACTCATAGTGGTTCCTCGGTCTTTACAATATTCATCATTAAAAAAAATACCCTTTGTGCTGTATAAATCTCTGCTCTTCTAGATTCATATCCACGTTACAATAAATCATAATTCATTTTTAGGAACAGTTCTCCAAATATAACTCTCTCTTGTTAGAGAGAAGTAGGACTATAGGAACTAATTGAAACACGATTTTAAGTGCTTGCACTCTTTGTGCTTTGAAGAAATGCAAAGCAGAAAGTCTCCACATAGAAATTGTCTCCCAGGGACATAGGATGAGGTTCCCACAGGAAAAACATAGGTCTTGCTGGACAGCTGGTTAAAATCAACTGCAGCATACACGCAGTGTAAGTAACAGAGATAACATATTCAGTGATTTCTTGCCCTGGGCTTATTAGTGATATTGTAATGTCTGTCTTAGATGTTATATCTGTAAAGGTTAAGGGTAAACTTAAGATTACCTGTCGTTTCTGTCTTTCCAGTGAGAGGATCTGTTGTTCCAGAGAACTGGCTGACATAGTGCGCTTTTCTGCCAGTAGTATGTGCCTTGACTGGAGAAAATAAATGTTCAAAAATGAATGCTTTCGGCATCCTCTCTTCAAGTCTAGATTGTCATATGGAGTTCCCATCCACTATGCCATGTGCACATACAGAAACTAAAACAGCAACATTTTCTTACATTGCATTTGTATTTTAGTACCTTTACACCTGCTGACAGCAGACGCTGAAGCATACATTTGCTTTAACCCTGCTTAGCCTATGTTTTAGTTGAAGCATTATGCAAAAGGACACAGAAATAAACAAAATTATGTCCATTTGTAACATCTGAGACATAGAACACAAAATAGGATTTTAATTATCTTACAGATGGTAGTACAAATAAGTAGTACAAGCCACAAAAGTTGAGCAGAAGTTGAAGTGGGCATAATTCCCTTCATTTACAAGAATTATAGTAATTAGTAGTATTGCCCCTGGTAAGTGCTTGCAGGCCTGAGACAATAAACTTTAGAACAATGGGTTCAAAACAAGCAATACAGAAAATGAATAGGCGACTTGAAGAAATTAGGAAATCAGTCTGCAATTGATCCATTTCATTTTTTTAAAGTGTGGAGTTTTGCCCATGCAGGACAACAGCAGCTAAATCCTCTTTTTATAATGACAGTGTCATATATCATAATTTCCAAGAATTTTCTATGGATTGTCATGAAAACAAATGTGATCTATCAGAAATATATATACACACATAAATATATGTGTATCAAAAGAACTGTACTGGAAAAAAGATACATGCTCATAAAAATAAAACATACTATGTTCGGATACCTACTCAGGGATTTTTTTTGCTCCATAATTTCTCAACCAATGTATGAGAAACTAGGATAAACGTGTGAGCACTACACTACTAAGGTCTTTAATCCCCCGAAACATTTTTATTTTTTTTTCAGCTAGAAAATTTAATGCCAAATATCAAAGAAGAAGATTAAAGTATAGTTTTGTTGTGTCTTTCCACAGGCAGAATCCTGACTACATATTTGCCCCATGGCCCATCCTGCTGAGCTCTGTGGAGCACTTGACTTCCATGCCAGAAAACACTTAATCCCTCTTCCTGTATAAGTCCATCAACGTTTAACTTAAAGTATCTGAAGCAATTACCTGGCAATCAATGGAGTTATTCATGTACTGAATTGTTTTAGAATCTAGGCCTTAGGCATGTATTGAAGAGCATATTTAAGAATCTTGTTTAAGTGAATAAGCTAACTTACAAATCTAACTACTATTTACACACTCGGCACCAATTGGCCCAAATACTGCTCACAGAAGTTGTAGGGTAACTAAAATGAACCACTTCCCACACTTTATATAACAAATTAAATTGACCAGATACTTTTCTGGGGGAAAAAAAAAAACAAAACAATAGGAAAGGCTTTCTATCAAAGAACACTATATCCAAAAATATTTCTAGTATTTCCTTCTAGTAGTTAGATTTTTAAGTTGTCTTATTTACTTTAACAGGACTCTTAAATATGCTCTTAAATACATGCCTAAAGCCTAGATTCTAAAAACAATTCAATTCAGCAGCGTAAATCATTCAGGCAAATCTACTGGAACACAAAAACCAACCCATAATTGCCAATCTACAACATGACATGCATAATACTCGCACCAGCTCAAGTCAATGCTGTTAATCAACAGCACTTCAAAGGAGGGCAAAAAAATTCACTTACTTCTAGTGGGTCTGCTGGGGCTTCCATGTCACTCACACCTGCCCATGTGCATCCAAGAAGGCCTTGAGCATTTGCTTCACTACAAGTCTTTGGAAGAAGAGGAGCAATGAAACAGGTATTTTATGGTGACTAAAGGAGGAAGAGAATTGCATTAAGACCCAGAAGATCCACTACTGCTGCCTGTGGAAGCAGCTGAGGTTCAGAAATAAGGGGTGGAATTCTGATTTTTAACCTTTTCCTCCTTCCTAGCTGGGGCTTTCCAGAAGGGTTGAAGCACACTGCCTGTGACTAATATACCGGGCAAGGCAGTACTCTGCTTAGTGTGCATGTAACTCACAATCAATTGGTCCCAAGAGAGGAAGTTGCGTGTATAAGGGAAGGAAGGGAAATTTTTTTCAGTAAATAAGAGGACAGGGCTTTCTATCCCTACTCCCAACTGTAAAAATAGAGTTACGTAAGTATGACAAGTATTAAGAGACACTACGACAGTGTGAACTATCACAACTGAAAAATTAGTGAGTCATGCTTACAAAGGAGTAATAGCCAAGTTTGTTAACAGCTATAGGGAAGAGAACACCTATACAAACCCCTAGCTCTTTAGGGGAAAACCATAATTGGAAGTTTGATTTACTTTCCCTGAAGAAAAGCCGCACAAAGATGCAGAATGACAGGTGTTGTCATTCTTCTCCTAAGGACATCATATTTGCAGTTCTAGTACTTACCTTATGTAAGCATGGATCTAGCTTCAAGATACTCAAGTCTTCACTTGAGTACTCAATGTACCAAATACTTCAAACTTGTGTCTTAGTTTTCCGTTTGGAAAAAGAGGTTAACTTTACCAAGTTAAAATGTCAGGAAAGATTAACAAAGAAAAGGCTTCTACAGACTTCATATGCAAGATCAGGATGAAACAGAGAAGTGCAAATTATTGTTGTATTCAGTTTTGGAATTCTGAATAATGACGGATTTGCGAAAGAAGCGTGAAAGAAAAATAATTTTCCTTATTGTGGAAAGATCCTTGGATCTTTCAGTGGGGACAGAGGTTTCTTATTTCCCTTTCAAGGAAGGGAATGAAAGCTAGCCTGTGAAATTTGACATAAAATAATATAACTCTGTGGGAGTTCTTTCAATTTCCAAAAAAGCATTTAGACAAAGTAAAGTAATCCTGCGAAATGCTGGAATTCAACAGCCACATTCCAGATCTCTGATTGATAATGTGTGACTAAGCAACTCCTCTTTTGCAAGATACAAAATCCAATTTGGAAGAAAGCTACTATTTTATAATATTTGCATATGAAATATATCCTATCTAGCCTGATGTTCTTTTTTATTTTTTCCTGTTTTATGGAATGGCTGGAAAATTCACGGAGTATGCAGACAGAAATTAAAACACAAATGTTATTTTAATAAAGACATTTTACATTATACACAGGAGTCATCCAACCCATCAAAAAATAAAATAATTTCATCTGTACCTGTATCAAAACTAATCTTTGAGCATATTCTGCCCCTGTACAGCATTGGTTTAAAGAAGGGAGAACTACTGGCTGATAACACAGCAGCAATTTCCACAATTGCATTTCTTGACATTTCTGTAGCAATTAATATATTGCAAAAACATGAGCCAGTAACTGTCAGGCAATGAAACAAAGGAAACCTCTGTACCACCAAAGCAAGGCTGAATGAAATAGGAAGGCCATCCTCTGGGAAACAGACATGCGAGCAGGCCACCTTCTAAAATGAATAAACATAGCATGCTACCTGAGAGAATGTAGTAACAGTTAAAGCCCTAAAATCCCCATAGTGGAGAAGGAAGAGGAAGCAACATACATTTTAAAAATGAGACCAAGCACTATAACAGTTTTTAAAGTGTGTAACAAATCAAAGCTTACACCTAATGACTTCAAAGCTCTCTGTGGAAGTAGGCAATAACCCTATTACACATATAGGGAAACAGGCCAACTGAATGTTAAAGGTCATCCAGATGTTAGTGTCAGATCAGAGAATGGCGATGTCTCCTTTCACCCACGGTCTGTCCGTCTGTCACAGCCACATCTGCAGCATCCACTAGCAGGCTGTCACTGTGTAATTGTGTTCTGACTGTACTGAAGTTAGGGCACATGAGGAGTCCAGAGTCAGCTTTTGAAGAGGGTACTGTGACTAGGCACAAGTGACATGAACAGTAATTATCTATCGTCTTCTCACAATGTTCTGCTACCTTGTGCTGGCCTGCTACAGTCCTATAGATTATATCAACTCAGAGAAAAGAAGGCTCCGGGGAGACCTTATAGCCCCTTCCAGGACATGAAGGGGACCTACAGGAAAGACGGGGAGGAAATCTTTATCAGGGAGTGGAGCAATTGGATGAGGGGTAATGGTTTTAAACTGAAAGAGGGGAGATTTAGATTAGATATTAGGAAGAAATTCTTTGCTGTGAGGATGGTGAGACACTGGAACAGGTTGCCCAGAGAAGTTTTGGATGCCTCATCTCTGGAGGTGTTCAAGGCCAGGCTGGATAGGGCTTTGAGCATCCTGATCTAGTGGGAGGTGTCCCTGTCAATGGCAGGGTGGTTGGAACTAGATGGTCTTTAAGGTCCATTCCAACCTAAACTATTCTATGATTCTAAACTTATGGAAACAGAGTCTGTCTCTGACTATAAAGTACCAACACTGTTCCTTTCCACTCTTTCCCTCCCAACCTTCATGATGCTCTGAGGGAGCCAGGGAGACGTGGGAGGAAATGTGATGCTCTTGGAAGAGCTGGTGGAGACTGGAACAGCAACAGCATCTTCACATCTCCCCTTTTCCACACCCAACTGACCTGCACATTTGTCCATTTTCACTCTCTGTGAGTCCACCTTGGTGACTGAGCAGCAACAGCCATTGTTCTTTCCCACACTAGGGCTATGCATAAGAGTTTTCAGTCAAGGTTTGCTGAAATTGTTGTTGTTTGCATGCAGTTTGGCACCACCAGTGAACACAATTTATACTGGCATCATTCATTGGGCAAATTTGTTACCTAACATTACTGTCTTGTTTGAAAGACATAATGCTCCCTGCTAACAATGAGTTATGAGCTATGCACACCTGTTTGGAAGCTCTTAACTTTGTTACTGTTCCTCCAACTTAACTATACACATTAAAAATTACGTGAAAAACACCTTAACGCATGCTGAATTTTCTTGCACCCTTTTAGCTGTTGCTTTTCACTACAAGGATTTTATACAAAATCTGACAGAATAGAAATGACAGTAAGTGGTCCTCAGTGTATAGGTAGGCAAGTTTAGTATTCATACGGATAATGCCAATGCACAGTGCCTAAAGTCAAATTCCTTTTAAGAGGTTTGATAGGAAATACAGCTAAAACAATGCTGCTGTTCAGCTGCATGAGCAGCTTGGTGGGAGAAAGGTTCCTTGTCCCTTCCCTCATGAGTGCTTGCCACCCTCACCGATTGCCACAACAACAGTACAAGGAACTGGAATGAGAAGACTATGTCTGAAATCTATATGAATAGAAGAAATGTCAATGAGTAGGGAAGAAAAACTCAAGCTCTTCAGAGGTGGTAGCAATCTTCCAACAAAAACTGGGAGAAGTTGGAGCAGAATTGTTGTCTCTCTCTGTGAAAAAAGTGAATAGCACTAAAAAGAAAGACAAGAAGATGACAACATACATTTTCTTTGGTATTGCAGAGATAGAGACACTACATTTGTTTATCAGTCTACTGCAACACAATGAAGAGCAACTTGGTTGTATAACAGCACTTTAAAATTCTAAGAAATATAAAAATCCTTGAAATGACCCTTTTTGACAAATATCAGACTTCAGAAGTCAAAAAAAGAAAAATATTTTAAGGCATTTATATTAGGTTCTAAACTATTGCATAAAATATGCAGTGTTAAATTGCTTGAAAAATTCTAGTTAAAGACCAGATTGCAAATGCAGTCGCAAATCTAAAGAACTATTTACAGATCCAAGAAAACTTTTAAAGAGCAGTTAAAATTTTCCTGCCTGTGAAACATAATCAGACCAGTTAAAGATTTTGGAGGAAAATTCGTCCTAGTGCTACACAGCCACAGGAAGCTCAGGAAGCTTCCCAGGAAGCAAAAATGACAGCTGAAAAGGGTGTCTGTAAAACATGAACAGGTTTGCACAAAAAAACAGGAAAGTAAATTTTGAAGAAAACACAGACTTACCAGTGTTGTCCAAAGGTAAGGCAGTGTATGTTTGCTTGGTTGTCACTCTCTTGCCATAGACAACGTAAAATCAAATTTTACTGTGGTATGCCACTAACATGCAAAATCAAGATTTGCTAAATGTGAGGTAGCAGCAGTGACAAACTGGTCAGCAAGTTTTATAAATCGCAATCTAATGCTTGCATGAACCCTAATTTCCCTGATTATTTAATCTCTTCCTCTTCCTCTTTAAATGAACAGTCAGTCTGTGTCACGGCACTTACTGGTTACACTTTAAAAATAAAATCATGAGAAAACAGGGGAATAGCCTCTGAGTGGAGAAATACAAACTTGGCAACCTCTTACAGGGTAACTGGCTCTGACTTCTCCATAAACACGTGTAAAACCATATCATATTCTGCAGTGGACAGAGTTGTGTTACTTTTATAGCCTCCCTGAAATGCACAGACATATAGGCCTTTATCTACCTGTGGTCCATTTCACATTTTAGAGCAAGAGCTTAAGTAACTTACACTCTCTTTTCATCCATTTCTAATCCCTTATTCTACTTCCACTCTCTCTCCAGAAAGTTACTTCCTTCACATGTTCCTTCTGTCCATCCCAAATAAGGAAACAAAACATCATTACTCCTGCTGGTGGGCCATGACGTGTAATGGTAGCTTCAGCCACCACTAAATATAAATAGACTTTCTTTTACATTTGAGCATAGTTCAAGCAAACATGGAAAACAAAGGAGAGAAAGAGAGTGTGCTCTCGGTCAGATCTGGCTCCTCCTAGAAGAGTGGTTGATAATTACTCTTCACTATGTATTGCAAAAATGCTTCCTTAATGTCCACATGAGCCCTTCTGTTCTTTAGCTTTCACTGCTCTATCTCTTTTACATGATTAAATGTATTAAAAAAATTTTATAGCGATCAAACCTGTACCTTGAAGTTTAACTAATCGTCTGAAGCCTTCTGACATGTCTGTGGATCATAACTTAAAACATTTAAATTTTCTTAATCAGTACAAATTCTTAGTAAGATCTTTACCCAACTTTCTCCTACTCTTCACATTCCTTTTTTTCTCCCCATTCATATTCACGTACTTAGCCTATGAATCATTATCCTTGGCATTTCTGATTTTTGTCCATACTACAAGCAATGATGACAGAAGGGAATTGGCCGTGTGTTTTTCAAAACTCTTCAGGCAGCTCTGATCATTATGGCAGATGATACCAGTTTTATCTTTCATTTTTGTTCACAGCTGTCTTGTATTACTTTAAAGACTGGGGTGAAGGGGAAAACATCCTTTTTTATGGTCATCAGTTTGAGCACACTCCGGGAAAAAGTTTCAGGTACTTTGGAGCGTGGGTGCCAGGAACACCTGGCAGGGAGCTGGGAGCCAGAAGATCCTATTGTGAGACTGCTGCAAGGAGCAACAATAAGAGAGTCAGCTACCCCATATGCAAAAAGCTACCCAAGAAGCAAATGGGAGGCACCAGCCAGGATTTGCTGCCCCTCAGGAATACAATGAGTTAACTCACAAGTGGCAGCGCACAAGTCCATCTGCAAGGGCAAAGTGGTGTGAACTGTTTAGAAGCCTTTTATTTATTTCGATTCTATTCCTATGGTATTCTATAATTTCTATTAGTAACAGTTTTGAGGTTGGGTAGGTTTTTTTCCCTTTTTAAAAATGAGAATTACTTTAGTTTGTATTCTAGGAAGACCTGACCTTTCTGAGTGTAAAAGTGTAAAAGCCTTTTAGTCATCTTTGGGAAAGCTTGCAGTGGGAGAAAAATCAAAGCCTTGGATCTGTAGCCAACACTGAATCCTCTCACAAGCATCAGCACTGCAAGAAGATAAAAGTTCTCATTTTCAGATTGCTGGATCTTTATTCTGGGAAAGGCTTCTATTACACTATTACAAAACAGGCACTCACAAATTAAGATAATGAAAGCCGCTCATCGCTTCTGAAAATTTCATCTGTTCAGTAACTGCAGTGAAACCAAGAACCATTAAAATGTTTGTTTCAAGCAAAACTGATTCTTTCCTTGATGATGACAAAACAGTAAAATCATCTTTCTTTTTTGTGAGGTTTGTTGGGATTTGTTTGTTTGTTGTTTTCATTTATTGTTCCATTCAGTCACTGAACTGTAGGAGCCAGATTTACTCTGATATTAAGTTAAAATTTGGTGGCTTCTAGGGAACCTTTTGTTGACTTACATTTTGGTTTGAGCTTTGCTTTTGGCTTTATTCCTGAAGCTGGTTTTCATGCCAGCAGTGCTTGGTACAATATCCATTGCAACCCCTTCTCCTATTCTGGTGCACATGTTGAAATGGTAAAAGGGATTTTAGCTGAAGAATAAAATCATCTCTTAAACCAGAAAAAGAATCTACCTCTTCCTGTCTAAACCTGGTCCACGTGTACTAGAGATATGTGCCAGAAAGGGATTTTCCCTTAACTATGTATATCAGCATCAACCTTTTGTGCTGTTCAGTTACATACCCACTCTGACAGAAAAATACGTGCAGATGAAAATGTGTGCCTTAATATGTGGGAACCAGATAAAATTAGAGCAAGATGTAGACAACTAAATATTTCAGTTGCTATTCTTCCCTTCTTATACAATACTTTTAATGGTCCTCACCTCCCCTAGAAAACATCCTTCTTGTGTGTAAAATCTTGATGAAGCCCTAAACATACTGAAAACACTCTGCATGAGTACTTTTTAATAATATTTGTATTTTTAAGCATAATATTTAGTCTACCTTATTCCAGTAAAACGCAATCAGCTTTATACTTGTTTGAAAAAAGAAGCTGCCTTTTTTGATGTAAGAAATATGTTTCTTTGATTTCTTTTATTAAAATAGCAAATATCTTTATCCTTTTGGCCTTCAGTTTCCTCCTCTGTAGAAGACAGAACATGGAACCCTTTCCTTCCTGAGGCACATTCTGAGGACAGGCACTTTCACAGATTATGGCCTCTGCAAGACTGGAGCTTACAGTCCTTCTCATTCACATAAACTTTTACTGCACATCACAGCAGTAAGTGGTGTTACAGAAGACAGGGGGAACAAATCAGTAGATGTGAATTTGAAATTATCAATTGTTCTAATCAGTAAAAGATTCCACTGCATGTTTTCCTTTTTTGGTCAACGGCTCTTGCAAAAGTGAACACATTTCATTAAACTGAGTAGAGCTTAAATCAGTGTAAAGTAATGATGCCACATGAATGTCTCACCTCTCATTTCAACTTAACACTTCCAAAACCCCTGGTTTTTTTACTCACCTAGACAAAGTACATATAGGGACAAAGGCACTAAACGTCCCTTGTATTAGACCAATAAACCGTATGTGGTTGTCAGGGACCTGAGTACACCAACAGGCTCTAATCGCTGTGACCTGCCTGTAAGGATGTTTTTCTGTAATGTCCTGCCTCTTTTCCTTCTCCTGGAGCAAAGACCAGCAACCTGCTCTAGCGGGAGTTGTCCCTGCCCATGGCAGGGGGGTTGGAACTCAATGATCTTTAAGGTCCCTTCCATCCCAAACCAATCTATGATTCTGTGATCATGACAAGCTGCAGTTAAAGACCTACAGATAAAGGAATCATGGGATGAAGCATGCACTCAGAATTAGCTCCTTCTATAGAACTACGTTTTCTCTCTCTCTAATATTTGCCTGTAAAACCACAATAATATTATATATTTTTATGGAAAAAATATCCTGGTGAAAAGGGGAATTTGTTTACAGACAGTTTGAGATAACAGTCTTGACAGTGATTAAAGCTCAGAAAGAGATGCCATTTTGCAGTGTGCAATTTATATTCTTCACTCCAGAAAAAAAAAGTTACAGAATAAAAATGGCTTGCTGGCTCTGCCAAAGAACTTTCTGCTGAATGACCAACAACTATAGGGAAGGGTACACTTTTGCTTCATTATTTTTTTTCTATTTCCTATATACATAATTTCCCCGTCGTTTTAAGTCTAAATCAGCATTTCATATCACAAACTGATATTTTCTGGGTATTTTTAATATGATTTTATAACCTTTGTAATTGAAAGTATAGCAGGTTTGTTAAAAATATTTTGTCATTTTCCAAAACACACGGTCTGATAGATGTACTCCCAGCATTTTATACTGAGCTTGTTGGAGCTTATCATCACAACTGTCAAGCTGTCACTCACTTGAAGACCAAGTCAATAACTAGCCAAGTGAAAAGCTGTTTGACTTATAAGTATAAATAAAAAAATAGCTAGTGTACTTGGACTTCAGAAACACCATAAAACTTCCTCCTTTAAGCTATGAAAACCACACACGTGGATCTTTCAAGGGCAAACAGTGCTATAAATGCAAAAAGCATAAAAGCACTGCAGATGAAATACTGCCTCAGTATTCGTGAAGTGCTGAAGCATGCCACAGAAACCACCAAGGTGAGCACATCTTTTCTTTTTCCTCCCCATATCCACCAGATCCTCTCCTACATCTCCTTCCATTGGAGGAAGGCTAACATGAGGGACCAGGTGTTTCCACAAACCATTTGTGGCTTGCTGTTCTGCCCTGTAGTTTCAGAGCTCAATGCTACTTGATTCTGCACTGAATTCTGTTTCACTGTGCTTATTCTTTCCCTGGGGTCGGGAATCCCCATTCCTCGCTGTGGCTTCTCTCTCACTGTTTCTAATCCCACTAGTTTGACCCCGAGGCATCTCCTTAGGCTCAACTCAGTTTCATGCCCTGAGGTCATGAGTCATTTTGGAGATGGCGGTTTACATGTGAAAGGAGCTATGTGTAATTTCAGATTTCATAGAAGAGAGTCATCTCTCCTTCACCTCCTCATCAATTTCCTGCATTACGCCTCCCGGCACAGCCTTCAGAGGTTTCCTCCCCTCCATCCCACACTGGAGCCACACAGGCAGGTAAGTGTGTCATCCCTTACAGGTGGATGGCATTCATGGCTTAATCACTTCTCTCACTCCTCCCTTTCCCAGTTTGCAGAAAACAGGAATTTCCTTTTGTCCTCCTACAATAAAAATCAGCTTGCTATTTCAGCGCAGAGGAGGGAAACTGAGAGGGAAACCTAGAACGAGTTTCGGTCATGCTTGTTAACCGCTGCTTCACTGCAAGCAAAGGCGACCATCTCAGCAGGTGGCTTAAGATTTTCTGTTTATAATACCCCAGAAGTGTGGGTTTGAATCGCCGTTTTCTTCTTTCTTCCTATTTATCTAAAAGCCTATCTGACGATCCCAAAGCTTTTTAACCCCCACACCTCTGCTCATCCTCAGTTAAAGTAGAACTACCAAACACAACAAGCTAAAGAAATTTCAGTGCTCTTGGGGTATCTAAGTTTTGTGTATGTGCGTTATCCAACAGGCGCAGCTGGCTACAGAGAGTGGCACTTTGGATAATCAGTGGTTTTAGCTGACCTTTTAAAGCACTATAAACCATAACTTCTCACACACAAAAAAAAAAGCGTAGCAAGGTCATTGCATCATTTGAAAAATCAAAAAGTTTCATGCATAATCAAGTCACCCAGGGAACATCCCCTCAATGTTCCTTCCTGGCAGATAAACATTGCAAAAGCAGACTGCCTTTACCTTAAGGGAACATGAAGTTCTCCGATTGTTCAGACTCTCTTGAGCAATAGGTTCAGGGTCCTCACGCGACTGGTAAGGATTATTCTTCTCTATCAGGTTCCTTATTTCAACATCAAGCTCTTCACTTTCACACCTGCTTAGAAAGAAATAGCTATGTTAAATTTTACATGTAAACTTGAAGTGCAGAGAAGGTCAATTTGTCTTCTCAATATGACAACATTCAGAAGGTAGTCTTGCACCGAGCTCCTGCTCCTTTCCTCCCTGGTGCGCAATCAGATAGCGCTACAGAGTGTCACACAGGCAATATATAAGTCCTCTGTGACAGAAATTCACTTAAAGTATTTAAGTAAAGCAGTCTTTATGAATTTTACTACCTTGAATCTACAGAATCCAAGTCAACCATTTTGGGGATTATATGAAGGCTGTCATGTGCACTGAAGCCCATTCACCCACATGTAGCTTGAAAAATTTTAAATTCAACTTTAACAAAAATGTAATCAATAGGGTTAAATTGGTTTTGAACTCCAAAACTAGGTGCTCAGTTTAAATTTTTGTGATGGCACATTTTTTTTTGCTGAAACACTTCATAATAGATACCTGATATACATTTTCAATTTTTTTATTTCCTGAAAGTTCCTTTTAAAAATACTCATATCTTGAAAAAATTGCTCTGTTATGAACACTGAAATTATATTCACTTGGTGGGAAAATTCTTTTCTTTCTGTTTCTCTGCTAAGGACATACAAGACATACGTGCACTTAAAAGCTCGCTCCAAATTTGCAGAACTAACTAGCAATTAGGGCTAATTCACTTGATACTTGACAATGGTGGAATGTGACTTTCAGAGAACAAACTGAGGCATAATTAAAACAAACCCTAAAAAGTCCTAGACCCTACCCAAGTTTTCAAGTTATACTCATGTCTTTACCAAGCTCAGACCTTCACTTCTTAATCAGCTAAACCAACTCATATAAGTAATACATGACCGGAAAGCAAACTGCAAGGCTCAAAAGTATTAGCAACCTGTTATAGCAGGATCACTTATTGATTTAGGTAGAAAATACTGATGTCTTCATTTGAACTACCAGAAAAACTAAAAGCAGTAAGAATTTATCAGCTATATTTATTGCAGTTTGGACAAGCAATCCACAGGAACTGCACCACAAATTCTGAGGAAACTCTTGAAGGGCAACTGATAAAATTATCCAATAAACAAACCCACCCGTCCTAATCGTAAGAGTAAATAAGTGTAGCAAATTTCATGCTGATAGCATAAAATCATTCATTTTATTCATGGTATTTACAGCACAGTAATAGAAATGTATTTTCATTAAGCATGACTGCAATATTATTTGTAGGGGTACTACAATAAAATACCAACAGTAGCAAACAAAGACAGGTAAAACTCAAGAGCATTTTTTTTGACTTGGACAAGCTGGAATTTTGTGGCATTTCAGAGTTGCCATAAAGCCTGCCGCACCACAAAAAAGTTTTGTGGCAGAAACAAGATATTTGGATGTGTTTCAAGAGGTAGACCTATGACATAGGGAAATAGGACTTCTACACAAGGAACCAAGACCAGGGGGGTTTTAGTGGCGGAAGGTCCTGAAGCACTAGAAACATCACATGATTTTTCTTCTCTGCAGAAAGATCTTTCTTCTTATTAACATTTTTCTTTTTTTTTTTTTTTTTTTTTAAACCAATATAGCAACTAGTGCGAGTTCAAAGAAACAGAGTACCCAACTGAAGGGGTACTGTCTTTTGTTAGACCACTTTAACTGGTCACAACTCTCTTTCAAAGCCATGACAATTAAGAGAAAGACCTTCTCAATGCACATTTTCATGAACCTCACAGCAGTGCAGGTTTCAGTATCAGTATCAGCTGCGTGTGGGTGGCAGGTGAGCCCCAGCAGCACCAGCGCTGCATGGCAGCTCATGAAGAAAGCTACATAAGGAAACCAACAAACCTTGCAAAAGAAATGCAGCCCTTTTCCGTCTCACTAAATATTGCAAAATCCTGGATAGACCAGCGCAAGTGTCACTTTTTCTTTTTTAAGCAATTTGGTGCTAAGGTTCCCAGAAAATAAATCTCAGGCAGCAGCGTGACCAAGTGCTCTGCTTATAGCCTTCATGTTTAATCAAGTACATAACACAAACCTTGCAACAAAAGCAGCAACACCCCTTTTCTCTCAAGTGCACTTCCCCAGAAAACAGCACTTTCAGCTCATTTGGACTCCCATGCCTGATCCAGCCTGAGATTGCTCTGTGTAGCAGAACCAGATAGAGGCTGTACAAAGCACTCATTCAGGATGCTCAGAAGAAAGGAAAGGCCTGAGTACAGAAGCTGCTTACAGTGCAGTTTTAGGAAAAATGCATGAAATTGTATTTAGATAGTGAGGGAGAAGTTATTGCTGCAGCCTCCTTTGAGCCCCTAGAAACATGGCAAAAGGAATGGAGAGGTTAAGTAGATTGAGGTGAAATGTTACTGAGCAGTATTGAGAAATTTAGGACAGAGCTGCCAAAACCACAGGCCAATATTTTCAGACTGAGCTTTCAAAACTTCCATTTTTTTTTAATCTGTGCTTAGCAACCAACCGAAGGTAGTCTAGTTGGTCTCCTCTTTCCTTCTTCCACACATCTCCTGTGCGAGATCAGTAGAACAATCAGGTTACCACTTAGCTAACAGAAAAGACTCTGGCATACAAGCGTCTTTGGGTAAAGGGTATTTTCCTCCTTTCCCAGGCCTGCAGTGAAACATCCTGCTCCAGCTGCAGCAAAGCCAGACAAAGAGTTTAACTCCTCTACAGCCTCAGCCACTTTCCACCTTCACTACCCCTCTACTGAAAATTACCATCCTCATATCCCAGCACAACCCACTCACCCTGCTTAGTCAAAGTACTCAGAATTTCCTTAAACTTTTTTTAAGTAAAATAAAGCAACTTAGACTGAAATAACTGTTCAAAATAAAGGAGCAACATCTAAGTGCAGGCCTGCGGGCAGTAAAAGATGGGCAGCAATCCCTGGCAGGAGTGGAGCAGCAAGTATTTAGGGAGGCTCCACTCATCTCTGCTGCTGGTTCAGCCACAGCAAGAGATGTGTGAGCACAGCCTCCTGAGATCAGAGCATGAATAAAGATGGGAAATACCCCATAAAGATGGTGGGTTGACTTTAAATACTTCATTTCAGCCAGGAAGCATTCATTCCTCTGCTCTGCTCCCCAGTTTGTCTGACGCTGTGGCTGTAAATGATGTTCACCTCCAGCTGCTCCTGCCCTGTATCTCTGCATTCTCCCTTGTAGGATTAGGAGCACTTGGGCAAGAGCAGGAGCTGGCTATGCCTGGGTAAAAGAAAGGGAACCACAAAAGACTCAAATCCCCACAAATTGATTGCTGCTCTGTAATATCATCATGGAAGTCAGAAAATTGCTTCACTGGCTGGATTTCTTAATCCATTTGATTTTCCCTTAGGTCTTCTGAACAGAAAATATTACTCCATTTACCTGTATTTTAGTATTAGTCACTTTGACAATTGGAAGGATGTATTTATTGTGATGTAGAATATTAATCATATCTGGTGTATAGATCCATTTTACAGTCCAGAGCGCACAGATGATCTGCGTGCTTGAATGCATCTTCAATAGACTGGTGACTGGGAGCTACTCCCGAAAAAGACAGTTCTTGGTGACTACCTGAGCTTCCCCTGGTGAGCTCTAGAGGGCACACAGCATTTAGCTTCTTCAGAAAGCAATTTTTTCAAAACTGCTTTTGGTTTTGTGAAGTTCACAGGTACGTTTCTACACCATTAATACCTTTACTGTTCTACACTGTTGTCAACATTTTCTCAGATTAGGTATTTTGGGTTTTAATAATTAACTCATGCAAATAGACAATCTGTTAGAAAAAAAAAAATCAGAAAAATAAGTCCATTCAAGTTTGGAAGATACAGTTTTTTGTTTTGTGAAACCAATCATCAGAGAATATTTAAAAGCATTTTTATGTGGTCATAAGGGACAAAGTATATCCCTTCTATGTGCAAATGCTTCCTAAAGTATAAGATACAAAAACCACATCCTACTTACATAGCATGCTATGATTCATGCAGAAGCCAATAACAGACTATAATATTAACTCCTCTTTGTAAATGTTATTAGTTGCTAAATTTCCTTTTTTGGGAAAATTAAGATAATTCACATGGAAGCAAAACCTATAGATATAAGGAAAGAAGCTGGTCTCCCAGCATAAGTTTTAGTAGCTGGCAGAGAAAGGAGAAAACCCAACCTTACTCATAATTTCCATGTTATATCTGAAAAGTAGTAGGAAATATCCTTCTAGCCATGTCCTCCGAGAGCGAGAAGCTAGGTCTGTTCTCTTTGGTTTGCAAGTTGCCATATCCATGCAGGATTTCACTCCTAGAGACTAACTGTGCACCATGTTAATGATATTTTCATTTCTCCCACATATTCACCTAGCTGCCTTTAAAATGATTTTCTCTTTTTGCTCTATGATACTTCTTTGCACCATTTCAATTTCTAGGCTCTATCGGGTTTTTGTAATTAATTATTTATAAATGGTTGCATACTTTTGCAGCAATTCAGTTTTTCAGCTGGGAGCCAGAGCAAAAATCGTGCCTAGCACATGCTTTGTATGTGAATGGGACTGAAATTCCTATGTAGATCAATGTCATTCAGCTAAATAAAACCATGCTGGTCTGTCTGTCCTCACAGGGTTAGACAAGACTACTAGAAGCACTGACTGTACATGCACAGGGAATTAAATTATGCATGTAATTGAGCCAGAGCAAAACCCGTATTTGGCCCAAAACTGTCACCAAATCCCAAATATGATGGCACCAAAAGGAAGTGTGAGATGTGGGCACCTGTGGCTTCTAATAACATCAAAGACACCCCTTACAGTCTACCTTATCCTGGTCAGAAGAAGCAGAGGACAGAACAAGTGCCACTAACTCATGCTTTCATAATGGACCAGCCAGCAACCGGTTCAGCTCTTGATGGCCTGCCCCATGCTCTTTTGATGAGCCACACAATGACCAGGAAATACATGTTTATCAAATAGCCAGGTACAAGCCCCATGTAGAGTCCCAGCTCTGCATCTGGTACCATTTGTGAGCTGTTGGCTCTCCCTAGTTTTCACTGGAAACCGTCATTATTACTAATAGCAGTTATGTGGCAACAATGGACATACCTACAACATCCCTCAAGGCATTTATTGCAAAATATTAATACCAAAGGCATATAACTCAATTTGAAACAAGGCTGGTGTGCTGGGGTCATTCTCCTATGATTGGTGAAAGCACAAATACACACCATAAACAATGAAAAAAGGTTTTAAGCCAGGATTTACAGCCAGACACCAACACCACAGAGTCATATTTTGAAGGGAAATGAATTCCAGAGTCTAGGGGTTAAACGCATGCTTCATCCCCTTGGGTGGGCGTTTCAGACATAGGATTCTTGTTTGGCTAAGCCTAAGGAGCAGATCCATGGAAAGAAATAAGTATCTGCATTTGAATTATGGAGGATGAACTGTTTGGGATAAGCTAAAATATGTGGTAAATTTCAAGGCAAATCATTTCAGCTAAAATTTCCCCTATTTTTGATAACTTACTTCATCTCAGAAAAAAAAAGTCTTTAGAATATGGGAGAGAATGAGATCTGAATTACAGAATATTTAATCTAATTTGTACTAGAAACAGACTTAAAATAGGAATATAATTCTTTAAAATGACAGTTTATCTGTAGAACTAGGCTATTCTTTTTCATTCTGTATAATTTTACAGGATTTTTGCCCTCTTAATTCAGTTTTGTAAAATTTTTAGATTTTTTTCATATAAATACATTGGGATTTTTATATTAAAATCTTATCCAGTTAAAACTAAATGACAAAAAATTTTCAGTCTAACAAGCATTGGAAGAACAAAATCTTGCCAAGAAAACAAAAAGACTTTGTTATGAAAAAACTTTTGCAGCCTCAAGAGCTCTTACAATTTTAGTAGATTCTGAGTCGATAGAGAGTAATTGCAATGTGGTGCTGCTCCCTAAGGATCAGTGGTGCTATTCGAGTTCTCAACACCCAGCGAGCAGATCTCCGCTCAGAGTTTAGGCTTGGGAATTTAACCCACATCTCTTGAAATTGAGCTCCACTAGTTCTACATTCCACTTTAGGTGTACCGCTATAAAAAAGAGTTTATTGGGCATAAAGGGTACTATGCACAAATAGATCACCTGCCTTTGATGATTATTAGGATATCGATACATTATTTCAAATTATTTGCAACTTAATTTTTTCACTCAAGTGAAAAAAAATTCACCTAGTATTTCAAAAGTGCAGCTGTAAAGCCAGCCCCACCAGCAGCTGAGATCCACCTAACAGAAGAACTGTATTGTCTTCAGAGTAAGATGTCCCATATGTTGCAAAGAAAGTGCTGGCACTGTTGCTTGGGAGGTAAGTGTGAGATTAGAAATAATCTCCCTCCAGTTCCAAGAAGAAAGCACCATAAGGCAAGGTGCATGATAGGGGTTAAAACATGTACATACGGTGACTATAGCAGAGAAACCACTTAAACTTTCGCTCAAATCTGATGTAGCCAAAACATCTGCCTATCACCCCATAAACGTCCCTACACTTCTGTTCCCTTTACGACAAAGGAATGGAGCTTTTAAGGCACATTTAATAGCCAGCAGCTGTTTGGCTGTCAAATGCCACATCTGGAGAAGCTGTGTGCTGTTAATGTGAACAGAAACAATTATTCTTTAATAGTTTTGCTTAATTTTAAGAATTACACAAATCACAACAAGAAAAGAGTTGGAAAGACATCTGGTTTCTCTGAAAAAAAAAAAAAAAAAAGGCCCCAGTCATTAACTGAAGCTGCACCTATAATCTGTCCTGTTTCAGTGAAGAGAGAAGCAAAGCTAGTGATATATAGGCACTTAGTGTCTCCCAGTCTCTAACTGTTCCCCTCAACAAATACACAACACATAAGACGATGAAGACTAGCTGGTTCGCATTAAATGCCATATTACTTATCACATGCTGCTGCTGCCCTCTGTGGAGGTTCCTCACATGGGTCTCAATGCTACCACCTCATTTCTGTACCCTACGTGGTCTGTATGTCAGGAAAATAACATTATTCCCCTTTTCACTTGGATCTTCTGCTTAATTATACTACCAAGACCGCAATTGAATTTCTTTCTGATGGACAGCATTTGGGCTGAGTTCAAACCTCAGAAAAGTCAAATTATTTTCACTAACTTTCTCAGGCTTTAAATGAGCCATGAGTGAGTCACAGATGGCTCTGGAGATTACTTCTCTCTGGAGAAGCAGTAAATGGAGCACTGTCACCCAGAACCATCACCCAAGACTCATGTAGCTGCGTGTGGATCACTCGTGGAAAAGGAACTGAAGTTTTGCCATGAAAATCCAGCAAATGGAAAGCTCAGCCAAGCAAAGCCACCAAACAGTTTGTGCTTTCTGAGCAGATGAATTCCCCCACTGAAAAGTGCACATGCAGAAAGCTGTGGGAGATGGCAGGAAAGTGTTGAAAGAACTGAAATTGAGCTAAAAAACAAGAAGGGAGATAAATCTAGATGTTTTCAAGTACTAATTCTTTTTCTATGAAGACGAATACCTAGAAAAGCTTGCATCCTTTTTAGGACACTCTCCTAGCCCCAGTAAGCACCTTTCTGAAATGGTCCCCTTCCTACCACACTTTCTGGACTGGCTGCTTGCCCCACAGCTATGGCTTGAGCACCACAAGTCTATCCAGAACTTATACAATACTCATTTCTGTGGAAACCGATGATTTTGATGCAATTACATAGTTGAAATTTTTAACTGGTACTTTACACCACTATTCTTTCTTTTGTCAAATCAGGCATCACCACAAACAGAACAAGACCCATGCAGAGCCCATTTTGCCTCCTAGTTGAGCCTTGGCCAGGATGTGGATGCGTCACCAATGCTTTAC
Source organism: Gallinago undulata (assembly GCA_026546715.1). Lineage (NCBI taxonomy): Eukaryota > Metazoa > Chordata > Aves > Charadriiformes > Scolopacidae > Gallinago > Gallinago undulata. The sequence goes on from JAOTQQ010000032.1 coordinate 6,129,104, forward strand.
TGATCTGGGCTCACAGCTAGGCTGCACACTTGGAGGAAAACAAACCCATGATTCATTTTGGTCAGTGTCTCCCATACAGACCTGAGATACTTTCAGTGATCTAGTAACAGGGCACACAGAACAAGCAGATGAACACCATTTGGAAATGCAGCCAGGAAATTTAACGCACAGTAGCTGACAGAGTGCAACCAGCTCTGTGTTAAGTCAAGCCAACTTCTTGCCTGTGGTGTCTGTGGCACAGGTCCAGGGCTTGAACTGCCAGCGACTGGCATACAGTTTCACCAGGGATGCCATCGCCAAGCGGGAACCTGGAACCTCCCTCCCTTCACAGAGAGAGGCTGGAGTCCAACTACACTGGCAGCAGCTCACACTGTCTTCAATAAATGGGAAATCCTAGACCAGAAGGAATTTCAAATCCAGTAATATCACAATAAAATAACCTGGGGAAAAAAAAATTCTTACAGGAAGAAAGAAGGGTAGGGTGTTATTTCTTAAGCTTCCCCAAACAATCTACAGTTACCTTAAAACAATTTTTCTTTTTCTCTCTCTCAAATCCACACACTACACTTAATATAAGCTACCTTTTAATTATCCATGGCTACCTTGAAATTTTATTTTATTTGGCCAGAGGTTATCTTGTGGGATACAACAGCATTCTCTGAAGTACTCAGCACTATTAATTTTCCTAAAGCTCCTTATTACTCACTGACAGTCTTTGAAAGGTGTTGCCATCATCAGAGCCTCATTAAAGGCTGTAGTCATAATATGACCTCTTTATCTCTATATCCTACAGTACAGCCTATTTTACTGCCATTAGCAGTAGAACTAATACTAGTTCATGAAGAAGCAGGTGCCCAAAGAGGTTGTGAAATCTCTGTACTTGGAGATATTTGAAACTCACCTCTCAAGACAGGCCTTGAGAAACCTGACCTAACTAGCCGTGCTTTGAGCAGGAGGTTGGTCCAGATGACCTCCAGAGGTCCCTTCCAACCTACACTATTCTCTATGATTTTGCTCTTCTCAGTACAGAAAGTTTCCATGTTTCCCTTGTTTAAACAGAGGTTACACAGATCTCCACAGGACAGATTAAAGCGGAAAAAAAAAAAGTATTGACCTGTTTCCCTGGAAGATAAATTGATTGACATATGCAGGTAACACTCAGCCATATATTTCCAGTAATGTAATGTAAATTCTTTTTAAAAAATAAAACTAAAACAAGTTTTTTTCACATAAAATTACGATAGCTGATACCTTTCCATCTCACCACCGTGATGGGAGCACAATTCTAGATGATTCTCTGCATCTTTATTCTTCCTTTTGAGCTGCTCACAGTGACTCTATTAGAAAGAAAGAGGGGAAAAAACAGACTTTAAGAGGACATAAAAAGATTAACAATGTAGGAAGAAAAATTTAAGTACATGATTACAATGAGAAGAGATAACCATGTCTTGCCTGCATTTCTGTCTTCCTCTTCATATACCATAAATGCTTGCCGCAAGCAAGCCAGGAATCTACTTCCTTCTTCCCAGCATCATCCTCCCCTAAGTCCACCACTCTGTCAGTGTCAGTTTTGCAAGGGTAGGAGCAATAACCGTCTCTGGCTGTGGTGGCAAAAATCTAACCAAGGAGCAAAGCTATCAGCAGTCCCAGGAACATTGGAAGTACTACAAAAAGGACCTTTTTTATTCATCTTAAAAGAATCAACTATCTTAAATACTTTATAGTTCAAGCATGTCCTCACACTGACCACAAAATTCATATACTTCACAGAAGTGTCCAGTATAACTACTGCTCCAAATTTAAGAGAATTTGAGTAATGGGTCTAATATAGATCACTTGGAGTGAAGAGAAAAGGAGCTGTATGCGAGTTATTGTGCATGGGCGTGTTGTTCGAGAAGTATACAAGTTCCTAGCAAGATTCCCTCTGGTTGGAGCCAGTTACTGTCCAGCACTGCATTTCTAAAGAGAGAGAAGAAAAAAACACTCCTCCCAAAGAAAAGACACACATACGGGCAACAGTAAGCAGTCCACATTTAGGTATTCCTTTTTGGATGACAACTCCAAACAGGAAAAAAAAATATCCAGGTTTTTTAATTTTATGAGTACATCACCACTCAGTCACTAGTAGGAAAACAGATGATACAAAGATGGAGCCAATGCCACCTCATCCAGAGGAGTCATTCTGCTCCTGTGACACAGGCTGGTAAGAGTCCTGAGTATGTTTCTTCAGGCTATGTAGGACATCTCTAGTTCAGCAGAAAATGAGCCCAGAAGTCTTATTCTTCTCTTTAGATCAAAATGACAAACAATAGCATTATGATAGTTGGTGGAATGAGAAAACTGGAAGGTTTCATAACACCTGTCTTAATGACAACAACGTGACCACTGAAATAAAATGGGGAGCCATCAAGAGAAAATCCTGCTATTTATAAGCAAGTAAGTTTTCAATTACAAGCCACTCTCTTTAATGGTAACATCAACTTAATGTGAAACCACAGCTGAACATTTTATAGAAACCATGCTGCTTCGTCTATGCAGAGCAGAAATTTAAAATGAAAGGTTGCCAGGAGAAGATCTGAGGTGTTTGGCATCTCTCCCCCCTCCTAATTCCCATTCATGCAGGCATTTCACACATTTTAAATGCATCTGGTAATCACTAATTACAAGGATCCTATTAAGAAAAAATGTCAGTTCAGCTTCATGTGAAACTTGATTCCAGCTTGTCTGAGTTTTATGAGTGTCTGTTTAATCATAACAAAGACAAGTATGGAAAGCCTTGGGTTTTTTATTCCAATGGGAGCTGCAGACACTGAGTACTGATGGGAATTAAGCCTTATTTTGGAATGCCTAAACTTGGCTTTTAGGTGCCTAACTTAAAAATATAAGATTAGAAAAATGTTGACCTAGAACACTCCCTACCACCACTGAAAAGAAAAAAAATGAAATTACTAAATGAAATCTGACCATACTTTCCTGAATTAAAACAAAAAACAAACACAACAAAAAAACACCACAAAATTCAGACTGCTACTCCATCTCTAATTCATCCCACAGGGCTTAGACACCAGCAGTCTCAGATCCCAAGTTATGCACGTATTGCAGGCCATATGCTGAAAAATTGGCCACGTTAATGGCCTAAACAATTAAAGGGATACAGGTTAGATTTTACTGAAAAGAAGATACCTATGTTAGTACAACTCATGCAAGAAGCAAAGGAAGTTCTGAAAAACTGAAAAGGAAAAAGGAAAAAAAAAAAAAAAAAGCAGTGAAGAACACAGAAAAAGGTGTTTATTTGTTAGACATGTCACTGCCTGGTTCTGCAGTGAGAGGATGGTAAGCCAGATTCAGGGCCTGCAGGGAAGGGCTCTGGCATCACAAGCACAAGCTGGAACACAGGAAGTTCCATTGAAATATGAGAAAAAAAACTTGTTTATGGTGAGGGTGACAGAGCACTGGAAAAGGCTGCCCAGGGAGGTGGTGGAGTCCCCTTCTCTGGAGATTTTCAAGACCCGCCTGGATGCAGTCCTGAGTGATGTGCTCTGGGCAATCTTGCTTTAGCAGAGGATTTGGACTAGATGATCTCTAGAGGTCCCTTCCAACTCCAATAATTCCGAGACAATCATATAGTGGGTGCTCTATCAAGCTGGGGAAACACAGAGAAAGGAGCTGCTAAAGCCAACAGTTCCCAAATCACTGCACACCCAGCCAGCGTAAACAAGCAGTTCTCCAGAAGTTCTACCGCTAACATCTGCTGGGGGGGGCAGGGTCCCCTCCCCTGTGGCTCGACAAGGTCCGTTGTACAGATCTCCTGACTCTTAGTCATATGCAGATTGTGCAGCGTGTCCCTTAGTGCTGGGCACCGTTATTTAATGTAGATCTATACAAGCCAGCCCAGCTATCAGAAACCATTCCTTTATTGTAGCATGGGAGCACATCCACCCACCCTCAGGTATCCAGTTCAAGACAAGGGAAAAAGTAGTGAAAAGTCATCTGCACGATCCACCCAGTTTAGCATGGTCAGGCTAGAGCTAGCCAAGTAGCATTCCCACCTGCATTGATTTTCCCCCACTTTTTCCCAAACTGCACAAGGGATCGCTGATGCAGAGTTACGGCTTTGCCTTTCATTTCTTATGGCTTTTTGGTAAAGTGTGCCACTTCTAAAAGGTTTTGTGTTTTTTTTTAAATGCATTTTTTATTCTTTACAACCAAAAACTTACTGCAATGCGTCTGACCTGTTATGGCAGCAGGAGTTGTGCTAAATCTAAACCCACAGTTACACATCTGAACAGAAAAGATGCAATTAGGTTATTGTGTTTGTTATTAAAATAACACTAAGTTTTCACAGCTATAATATGCAATTTAATACTGTAGGTTTTTACTAGATCAGACAAATTGAAGCCATGATGGATGAAATTCAGCTACTTCAAAGAATTAAGGTTCTGTAGAAAATAAGGGGTTCTAATGGTCACGTAAAGAATTGCTCAGAATTACATAAATTTTCTGCTTTCTGTCAAGGATTTTAAGAACAGGAACACCCTGAAGTAAAACAGGATCAGATTTGCTCATAGATTTATGGGGTTTTGCAATAATTGAAAATGTTTGGGAAAAAGCATGCAAAATTTCCTTGGTGCTTGCCTACCAAATTTATCAGTTCTCCAAGCCCTGAGTGCTTCCCAGATATGCCATAATAGGCCAAAAAAGCACTTTTTGTTTGGTGTATTAGTTTGCTTTAAGAACAAATAAGTTTTTCACATACCAAAAAAAAAAATTTGGAGAGAAAAAAATATATTATTCAAGAGTGACAAGACTTGTTAATTCTAATGAGATCTTAATTATAAAAGTGATCACAGACATACAGGCACTTATCACACTGGAGTTTCAAACTGTTCTCAAAAATGCATTTCACAAATATCTGTATTGTAAATGTTAAATCCAGCAATGCTTTTGCTCCATTCTCTTTTTCTTTCTCTAAGTCTAGTTCTAATTTAAGAGCATCCTACTTTCCCAAACCTTTGTTCATTTTCCCCAAACCTGCTCAGTAATTTACCTGCTCCTCATTGTACCAAATACCAAAGCAATATTTTGTGGGAATGCAATGTAAAATAAACGTCAGAAATGAGCCAGCCTAAATGAGGCAGAGAAGGGAAAGAAGATCTTTGTTTTGTTTTGCCTACCTAGAACAGTTCAATGATTTGATTTTACAGACCACCACCTTAAACAGATATATTGTCACAGGGGAGGGAGAAGAAAACTGATAGTATGCCAAATAAATGGAAGCACATACTACCAAATTATACATAAGGAATAAACCCACCAACAAGTTGTCCTTTCAGCGATATCTTTTTTTGTATTGTGAAAGATCCAGGGCCTGTCACAGCCGGCCTGAGTAAATTTACCTCGCTTAAGTATTGCCCATATTGCAAAACAGCTCTGAAACAAAGTGGAACATATATAATCATAAATGCTGTTGATAAACAAGCCAGCAGGTTAAATATTATCTGCATGTGGCTGTTGTGTAGGAGGAGTGGGAGGGAGGAATGGATTATTACCGTAAATGTGATCAAAATGGAAGAACAAGCAAAGAAATTAAAGTGCATTTGATGAAAGAGGTCCTATGCAACACTCACTGAAACTGATCTGAAACATGACTAAAGCCTTCAAGATTTTTTTGCTCTGAAGTCAGAAATATAACATTTCTGTGGTCTTCTCCTACCTAGGTATTCCCAGGTTTGGTACTCATAATAGTGCTAGTGTGCAGCGCAGCCAGCCTCAAACAAGCCATCATATCACATGCCCATCTTTCTGCTTTTGCATCCAACACTCTTCACTGAAAAGGCAGCTTCAGTTGTGTAAATGCAGCACAAGAAAAAGCCACAAACACAGCAAGATCTGCCAGTTCTCTCCTCCCCCCATTATTTCCTGATAAAATGTTGAAACTTCAATCTTAGACAGTTTCTAACCAAAATTTACAATCTGAAGCTTGATTTTTGCCAAAAATGAAGAGTAGATGGGTTCCTCAGTTCTGCCTTTTCCAATTTGGTTCAGATAAAATGAAACTGGTACCTGTCCCTGCATGATGCAGGAAGATTTAATATTGAGTACTTAAAACCAATCTTGCTATTAAAGTGCATTTCTCCTTGGTTAAGGGTAACAGTAGATTCAGAACAGCAATCACCCCACAGAACTTAATTCACAGATGCCCTCCCACAAAGCTGGGATATCCACAATTTGATAAGCAATCTATTTACGTGTCTTAAGATAATATCAAACTACACAGCAACTGAAGCAAATTAAAACTCAAAAATAACAGAAGCCCCTTGAAGCGGACCAGACCGAGGAATGTGCCAATTAGAGGCTGAACACGCTATTTCCACCCAGAACTGAACGCCTGGCTTTCAGCATAGAGCAGATGGGACTCCAGAGAGGCTCTGCACCGCGGGTGCTTTGGCTCCAGTCCAGGAACAGAAAACGTGCAGCGTAATCTCTGCATTTGCTTTGTCGTACTGGAGGTAGCAGGGTGAGTCCATGCAGACAGACAGTGCCTGCTGTAAAGCTCTTCGGTCCTACAAGTGCCTGTCCTCCACCACCAGCTGTGTGAAAATGTTAAATTGCTTCCGTTGACACACACAGACTAGTTTAAGTGGTGGGTACAAAACACTCTTGTAAACTACATGGCCTTGTTAAAAAATCAAGATAGTGTTTTTTCTTCTTAAATTAAACAATTTTTAAGCATATTTCTCTCTTTGGAAATCGGTTCATTTAACAATTTCTAAACATTTTTGGACTGATGATCTTAAGAACTACACCTGAAAGTGAGAATATTATTCCCCAATGAGTATAAACTCCTTCTTCAAGTAGAAATCAGTGGCATAAATGTTACCAAAAAGCAACCATAGTCACGCGCAGGTGACAGAGACTTCTGCATTTCAGCTTACCATGTCAGTCACTCCACACGGACATCTGCACAGATGAGTTTAAAACACACAAACTAATTTGAAAGGCTACAAAACCAAAGTTCAATGCCAAAAATATCATGCAAAAATAACATGCAAAGAGTCACGTAAGAAGTGACCAGAGGAAGTCATAAGTATCATCAAGCCACCAAAGCCACACACAGCATCCCTCAAAACAACCTCAGTACTTCTCTGGATTCCTGTAGTCACCTTCTCTGTCCCATCAGAAGAGGCCACAAAAAAAATTCAAATACTAGCCTCTAATTATTATAAGGTTATGAGTTCAGGCTTAGGAGGATTTAAGCTTTTCCAGTTTGGGGAGCTTTACAACATATTAAGAAGTTGCTAGAAGATGTACGATGACAATCAAATGTATCCCCTAAAGAAAATCCCAACATTTTTCTGTGTTTTGAAACAAATTTTAAAGTTATTTGAGCCCCATAGATATTGAAATGCAGACTGTCACTGATTTTCAGATACTGCTCATGTACTCATCATTTTTAGCACATTTTGAAGATACCCTTTTTTCACTGGAAAATGTTAGGTTTGACGAAAGCCAATTAGCATACACAGGTCTGGGGGCAAAGTCAATGATACTTTGAACATACCTATTGTACGCAATTTCCATGAAAGCAATTTGTTAAATAGAACAAAAATTAATTCAAAAATATATAAAATATGTTGATAAAATAAACCCCCCAAAATTAAATATCTTTGATTTGTTTAAAATTCATTTATCAAGCAATCACAGGTCTGTCAAATATACAGAAATCTGCCAAGTATACAGATCTTCAGAAAAACACTTGCAAACTAGGCATGTATCACGGAATTGCACTGCATGAACATTTCCAACAGTATTTTCTCATGATCTGTATCCAACTTTAAGCAGCACGGCAAATTATTTGAAGGTGGGCAAGAGGAGAAGGAAGTACTCAGTTATTTGTTAAATGTCAGCTTAAAATTACGCATTCTTTATTATTATTCACTGCCAAGGTACAGACAGGAGACCTTCCAAGAAATAAAATACAGAAGTGAAAAGGAAAAATGCTGCAGGATAAAAGCAAGATTAATAACTATGATGTTCATTGATAGTGCCCATAATGGTTTCTCTGAACAATTTTTAATGGAGATCTCGCTGCAGTGAAACTGTGATGTTGTGATAGGAAAAAGAAATGATGGAACACCCTTGTGCAATCCAAGCCAAGAGAGAAAAGATTTAGGATCTATCAACTACAATGACCTTGGAATCGAGTCTCTGCAGTATAAAGAGGTAGCACAGTAACAGAAAGGAGATAGCTCCAAGTATGGGGCCCACACGGCTGGGGAGGAAGTGAGGCTGTGAGAAAAGAATCCAAGATACAGGCAGACCTACCTACAAAAAATTGTGCAACTACAGGAACAGAAGTTTAACAGAGAGAAGGTAAGAAGGATCTGATTTAGATGAGTAAAGCAGATCTGTTTTAGTTAAATTTCACACTCTCCAGACAAGCTTCAAAATCCCAGGACAATAAAAGGAAAAAGCCCATGGAAAGGTAGGAACAATCTAACAAGCGAGTTGCAAAAAAAAAAAAAAAACAACCAAAAAAAAAACCAACCTTGGTGTTGCTTGACAGTAGGAACACCAGTACTAAGCCACTCATAAATGCATGTTGCTTTCCATACGTTCTAGTGTGCCCACACTTCTGGAAACGCAGCATTGCTGCTGCTGCTAGAAATTAGGACTCTGCTGACAGCATATCATGGTGTACTAAGGATCCAGAAGAGAGTCAAGGGAAGATGACCCTTTAAGAAGCTCTCTTTCTCCAGGCTTCTAAATAGTTTGCTGTGAGCATTTTGTAATCCTCACAGGTGTACTGACAACTTTTGCTTCATTTTGAGAGGGGGGCAATAGAGTGATCTAGAATTCCTACCACTGCCCTAGCACAATGGGTATGTGTGTCCTCTGGCAGCACAAAATGGTTCTGAAAATAGAAGGGTTGCTTCCCACTACAATGGATAGAAGTACTCCAGCTTTACATTTTTATCAAAGAAGTCAGTAAAACAACGAGGAGAAAAAGCACACGCCTGTTTGTTTTCCCTTCCTCTAAAAGAGCCTCATCTCTCTAGTCCTCATAGCTCACCTCATTTATACTTTTTTATCTGAAGGCATACCACTTGAAATCTATAATACTGTGGCATCAAGTATTCTTTACTCAGGGTTGGAATGCATCAAGACCTTTTTTGAGACACAGCCTTACTGTCAATTTACAGCAATAAGGCAAGCAAAAAAACCCCACCTAGTCCAGAGTCCTAGCCCACCCTCAAACACTATGTGAATTAGAGAAAACAATTTGTAGCAGATATGGATAAAGGGTCCATCTCCTGATGACAGACCCAGCTAAAGGAGTCCTGTCGCTGCTCCAGTCAGAGTTGGTAGCACAGGGAACACCCCAAACTCTACAGAACAGGTAAACTTCCAAAGGTCACAGCAGAAACATTATCCAAAGGAGGAATGTGGGTCAAACCCACCACAGGTGCACTGAATCTTTGTATCACTAGATTTACCCGAAAATAACAGCTTGACACAGCCTTAATGCTCTACATGGCAATAATCCTTCACTTCGTTGCACCTTTCGTTGTCCACCTTTGTGCAAGAAAAGAAAGTAAAAGAACTCTGCTATAGCTATTCTATATAAAAATTATGAATAAAAGAGTCATTAAGAAAAAAAATATTTCAAAATACCAGGTTTTGGATTTGAGGTGTCTTTGGTAGACGACAGGGGAAAAGAGACAGATGACTTCATTTTGAGGGTAGGCAGAGACCCACTGATAGGAGCTTCAAATTAATGCAGAAGTTACTCACCATATTTAGGGAAGGTGTTCGTCTCTGTGCTGTTAGGTTAGGACGTACTAGTCTCAATAAAGGCTCTCTGAATCAAATGAGAACTAAGTGGTTTGGAGGCAAATATATATATCTCTCTCAAGGTTTAACCTACACACCAAGCTTAGGGAAACCCCTTTCTTAAAGTCATTCTAACATTGAGAGCATATTCATATCTCTCAAAAAAACACAGCCCACACAGATCTACTTGAAAGCACTGCTTGTAAGAGACCACAGAGGATTCCCTCTCGTTCTTCACATTACCATGGAACAGTGACACAATGGTACGCCCACGCACCAGCAAAAGCTGCTCTGTGGGAAAAGTGGTGGTCTAGCATGGTGGAAAAGTTGCCTCAACTCAAAAAGTATAGAACATCAATATTAATCTAGAAGTAGAATAATTTACTGTAAGGGGCAGATCGGTCAGGGACCCATTTCTAGGAATGCATTTTAATTAGAATTTATTCTAAAGGTTTCCCTACAGAATCAGCGCTCAATTCAACCAGCTACAGTCTCTTCATCAGAAGTGACATTCAGTTCTGCCCCCAACCAGAAACACTGCATTATCGTATCTGATTTTCTCTCTGAGGAAGAGGGCGTATAGAGGTGGAGACTGCAGAAACCTCTTCCCTTCACCCGGACAAGAAGTGATGCAGCATTTTCAAGAGTACACTATTCATTTCAGGCTATCATCCACTGCACACAGGAGTTAATTTTTATCATCTGTGAAACTTAATTAATGAACATTATCATGCTGTTACCTAGAAGTGAGATTCATTACAGGTACGTTCAGAAAAAGGTTTGTCTTTAAGCCTGATACTTATATTGGTTTCGGTTTCGATGACAACAAAACCTGTGCAGTTTTGCACTAAGGAGTAGGAACCATTCTGACATTTTTAGGAGACCCCTGTTGTCTTCTGGATTGGAAATACTAGTGACCTAACTGCTCTGAGATCATTTTCATCCTCCTAGCAGAAATATCACAGCTGCTCAGTGGAGCAGGGTGGATCTTTTTCTGTCATACCATTTACACTATGCTTCTCACAAGCACACAGACAGTAATCATTTGCAAATTCATGGTCAATTCACTGCATTTTTTTTGAAACAAAACTAATCTGGAGGCATTTGTAATTATAGCAGAGGAAACAGCAGGCCAGGGTCAGCATATGGGAGACCAATGTTCAACTCCTTCTCCTGCCTTTCCCTGAAGGGAGTTTAACCATGTTTGTACCTCCTGGATAAGTATTTTAACTGCTGGAGTTGCAGGATGTTTTCTCCAGTCTTTTGTAATAACAGTCTTCCACTACATACAAAGTATTTGCTGTTACTTTGCTGGAGAAAATGTTAATTACTTTAGTTTGATGGTTCAAACATTTACTAACAGAGTTCAAATTTACTGTCTGCTTGACTAAAATAAAATAAAATAAAATAGCACTAACATCTTCCATTTCTCAGAACAGCAACCTATTCACTCAGCTACACATCAGTCACTTTTTCTTACTCTGATGTCTAGTTCAGTTTTATATAAGCATTTATAAAAATCAGAACAGTGTCCACAGGGGAGGTTTGAAAGCAGCCCATCAGCAAAACCTCAGTAGCAAACTGCTAGAGCACTGTCTCAGGAGGCGAGTAGCGTGTACGCGAATCCTTCTAAACAGCCAAAGAAATCGAAGCCAAGAGATACACCTCTGAGGGAAAATGCTTTTTCCACTGGATGACTGAGTAACAAGGGAATAGCATCACTTCTTCCTCAGCAATGCATTCACACAAAATACAGTGAATTTAGCCTTCTGTGGTTTTGGCTTTCACTGCACTCAAACGCAGCTTTTGACTTTGGACTGACACAATTTCTATGGGACTGGAAATAGTTTGTGGGGCCATTGTTATCATTTTGTCATAATTTGTCAGCTCAATTACAACAATGGGGCTAAATCAAAATTTTCAATGCGCACTGTTCCTGGGTTTAATATCCGGCACCTGTTCAACTGCACCACTGCAGTTTCTGCCAGGGAGGCCAGGAATAGTCAGATTTCTCCTCACCCAGGACCACACCAAGCCAGGACTGTTAAGCCTTTAAGGTCAGGTACCTTCTTATCTGAAAGGCTGCATGCCATCCCATGAGTTAAGAAAAGTGACCAAATATGCCAGTTTATTCTGGGAAGCATTCCATAAATAAAATTTAAAATGCTTACGAACAATTTAACTGGGGTCATTCTGAGCCACACACATTTTATGGCAGTTTGGGCTCCTTCTAGCAACTCTCAACAGCCATGTCCGAAGCTTGGTCGGGGAGGGATGGGCAGTTCTAACTGCTACAGCAACAGCTGCCTTCTGCAGATACTAACAGGGAACAGCATCCTTGCTACTTCCAGAGAAGAGAAGACGAAAACGTGGGCTCTTCCTTTCCTGTTCACACCAGCTTAACAGACACCTTGACTCAAATAATTATATTGTTTCATTTTTCACTCCTGTAAATGCTAGCTATATGAAAGTAATGACATTTTCATCACAGCAAAGCAGGCACAACAAAATGTTTTGTGGAGGCAGAGAAAAGTAGCAAGTGGAAAAATTGAAGGGGGGGGGAACCCTTTCTCTTAACCTCCAGTGGAAGATTGTGAGGGTACAGCAGAAATCAGGTATGCATCTTTTTACCTGACCTCCCCACTCCCCCCATTCAGAAGAGGAAAACCCCTTTGGCTACACCATACATAACGAAATAGTAAAAAGTTCATTGCTTCTTATGCATACCCAAGCCACTTATCTAGAGAAAGTTCAGATTGGATGGCTGCCATTCAAATTATTTTATTGTCCACTGAAGAACTGTTAGGTTAGGGGCTTTGCGTATGGGAAAAATAAGGAAATGAGTTAGAGAAAATTTAATATAATGCAAAGAAAGCAGCTCAAGGTACCAGATCCTAGGTGACTTGTAAAGGGCTTAATTGCCATGTAAGTATTATTCAGGAGAGAAAAGACCACTACAAGGAAGAAAGTAGACTGGGAAAAAAGCTATTTCGAAAGTGCTTGAAACAGTTTAGGAATCCAGTATTCTGGAGAAGAAGATGAAGACAGATTTGCTGACCAGGAAGTTTCTGAGATGTCGTTTTAAATTTATACTTCGATACCACACTTAGGGCATTAGGAATTCATTCTGCTGGAACAAGGCAGCCTGCTGTTCTCAACACCAGCATTAGTCTTGGATGTCTACAGCTGTCCTCCTCTCTTCTCAGTACATGAATGAGAACTGCTCCCACGCACTTACATTTTTGTCAAGCTAAAATACGCTCTTCTGCTTTACTCAGAAATAGTTTGATCACTATCCTCTTTTAAACAGGTTCACATGCCCCAGCTCAAGAAGTAGTAATATGAGAAAGTCAGTAACAGCTGTTGTGTTTTTGAGGTAAACTAAACAGTTAAAGGTGAGGGTACCTCTTAACCACACTTCATACAGAATTGAAATACATTTCTGTGCTCACAGATGTTACTTTCCCAAGGAGGAAGATGCTGCTACCCAGCTCTACCATAAATTTTAGTGAACCACTTTGATTTTAATTTGGACTCAAACAGTTTTTGCCTGAGATGTACTAAGTCAAGGCACTTTCCCACCCATTTTGTTCCTGTTCCCTGTGTGGCTTACTTCTTAGCCAGGAATGAAAGACCACCCACAACAAATTGTCCCTTCCTTATGGAAAAACTGGAAATGTCACAGGCTCCTTTATGAGGTCTTCGATGGCAATTCAATCAATTCTTTATTAGTACTCAAATATATTTTTATGCTATTTCACTGGATTTTCTTGAAGATGTTCATGAAGTTGATACTATAGCAAGTATGAAAACAGGCTTTACAGCAGGCCAGCAACAGGTTCCAGCAGAGCATCACTTCTATCACATTTATCAATTCCACAAACTTTAGACACGCAACTTAGTGTCAATGAAGTTCGACTACCAACCGTTTTTGCAGCCAATAAGGCCTTGTTCTCCAGCTGGTTGCCCACCCATTGGTTTCTACCAGTACTTTTTTTACAGAAATATTGCAGTGTTTAATTTCTGGTCCAGACTGGAAATAAAACTAATCTTAGGCAATGTCTGAATCCTCCATGAAAGGGATTTATCTTTCTGCATAAGCTTCAGAAAGATTTGTTTCTTTTCCATACATAGTTTAACCTGCTTGGTGATTAACAAGAGAGAAAACTGAACCGTGAAGCCGTACTAAGTTTCCTGCTCCACATGTCAGTGAAATTTTAAAGCAACATCTAGTGGTTTGACAGAAACATGACCTTTACCTCACGGAGACAGGGTTTTTTGGATGAGGCAAAGCATATTCACCCAGATCCAGGGACTACTGAAAAGTGCAAGTTGCAGACACTTATGCATCTTATATTACTACAAAATAGCTCACAGAACTTTCTCAACAAGATGATCTATCACAAAACTACGTTCCTTGTTTCTGATTTTCTTCTCAGCAGCAAGGGAATATAGCGAGTTACTACAGCCGAGGATAGACTGCAAGATGTTCAAAGCTAAGTTCAAGATCACGGAAAGAATGAAGGATTATTACAAAACCCTTTGACGGCCCACTCTAAGTGCAAGGTAAACATTCTTGACACTAATCTGTCTTTGTAAGATAGTACAAAAACGCGTGTTTCAAAGTACGTCAAAAAACTTCACAAAAACAAGCCACTCTTCACTATACCTGCATACCCCTCTGTATACAGCTCCATGAAACTCAAGCACAGCATAGGTTTTGGTCACATAAACTAAAGCACCATTGGAAGTCGAAACACTAGAATGATACTGAATAAAGGAATACACAAAAATATAAAACAGTATTGCACAGAAAAGCCACTCCCTTGAACAGTAAGCTTTGCCTGCCTCTGTCGACTCCCACCACTATGAGAGGCTGTAAATTGTCAACTGAGCACTGAGCTACAAGTCTGTGTTAAAAACGAAAGGAAAAAAGGAAGGAAGGCCTGATGGACCCAGTGAGAGCTACTGTTTGCCGTAAGCACTCTCATCCTGCTGTCATCCCGAATAGAGGAAGATGCCTTTGCCTGGGTGTGGAGCTGACCAAAGGCAAACAGAGGAAGTGCAAGTGTCTCATGGGAAGTATCCTGGTCATTGGTAGACAGGAAGAAAGGCACTTTGTAGGACAAGAGAGTGGTGAGAGGTGACACTACTATATTTCAGGTGAGAATTGTACTCTTTCTCAGTTTCTCTGAAGGATCTGATGACTTTTACACAACCACTAATACTCGTTATAACACTGAAGCAGAAGTTTCAGCCATAAAGCACATTAATCTAATTTTCGTGAAATCGAGAATAATATCTGCTTGCATCTTTGCTATGTGGTTGTGCAAGGCATATAAGTGTGTGGCAAAGCCAATCACAACATTAGAGATAGAGCTCTCTCATTATTAGAAACTAGATCTGAATATTTCTAATGTATATCTCCATCACATAAGCACGCAGACACACACACACAAAAATAAACTATAAAGGCAAACATTCCTATATATTGTCCTGCAAGAAAAACTAAGGATCTCCTGATCTTAGGCTGCTATTTCCACCTCATATGACCTTAATTTTATGGAAGCTGTACCCTTGTGTTATTCAGATTTTACTCATAAAATATAGACAGAGGCACTGGATAGGCATCAGGGAACAATCAAGAAAAATGTAAAAATTCTTTGAACAGTAAAGAAAAATGTTGTTAAAATGATTAATTTTTATATACGGTGTAAGGAAAAGCCATTTGCTGTAGTGGAGATAAGATCCTTTTTTTTTTTTTCTTTTCTTTTTTCCCTTTAAAAAAACAAGACAAGTTCTTGGAGCACTAAGATGCCATAGCAAGCATACAGTTCTACTTCCCTTATGTACTTTCCAAGTTACAACCTAGAAAAAAAATTAAGTACTAAAGACTATTTTATAAAGTAGGAATATATATCTACCTATTAATTGTAGCCTAACTCTAAACTTTTGCAAGTACCTCTCTGTGCATCCTACTTTTAGGGAAGCCTTAAGCTACAGCAGAGAGCCAGTGAGTCTGATAAATATCCCATTACTACCTGTAAGTCCTTCAAATGTTTGCAAGCATTCACGTTTAGTTCAACTAATTTCCTAAAACAACATATTCAGCATTTGTAAACTGAAGATGGACATTGAAAAGCAGTTGAATACACATGAGAGGGTTACTCAGATGAGACATGCTACCACAGGAGAAAAACAGTAATGGTCATAGAAATGGAAAAAGAAATTTAACCATTAGCAGTTCACAGCCTAGTCAAAGTGCCAAGGTGATCTTAACTGTCTATGTAGAGATGTCACTACACAAATGGGTTGTAATTCTCAAATTTTCTGCAGGATGCATAAAATCTTTTCCCTTTTCTGAAGTGACAAAAGCATTCAGCTCCAAATTTTTCAAACCAGCCAGACTCCACGAAGGATGGAGCTACATCCTCCCATTCATCAGCACAGGTTCCCCTCACACACTTAGGAAACGATTGCCTCCTGAGGTCACTGGTTCAGAGCAAGGCCCCTTTCAAGCATTCTTCCTAAGGAAATCCCCTCACCTTCAGTTAAGAGTATTTTTTTAAATGTTCTTTCTCTTAAAGCATTAGTCAAAAGGCTATGGGAAACTGTACATCTTTGTGGCTTTTATTAACTTATTTCCTTTACAGCAATATGCTGTAAAACCAGTAGTGAGATTCTTTTTAAACTCGAGTGTTAATGTGGGGCCTTCAGCAACCTCATGGTCCTTTTCAATGCTCCATAACCACCATATCTCAACACATAACCACCACCTTCCATAGCTTAATATTGAAGACAATCTGCTTTTAAATGTGGGGTATTTTTTTGCATTCTTAGACAGCTTATAATTCATCTGAGTTCTATTTAAATGACAGATAAAACTAGAAATGGACAAGTGAAAAAAAAAAAAATTGCCAGATAGACTTTCAGAGTCAAAAGGCAGCAGAGAACAAATTGTCTCACCTAGCGCTGAGTACAGAGGTAGCTGTCAGCAGCAGAATGGGGGAGCCTGGATTACAACCTGTAGCATCTCTCAAGTAAACTCTGAAAATAAGGACTGAAATCCAGAGCTGAAAGGGGGAGCAAAGTAATTGTTCAGAGAATACACCCAGATTGCCTGCATATCTCTGCAGACATGAGAAGGCAGGACCAAAGACTACTGCAAATTTAAATTTCCATCTCCTGTGTGCACACACAGAGGCTTGAAATGTGATGAAAACTCCAGCACGACAGAGCATTGCAGCAATCACCCCGGATATTAAAAAAAAAAAAAAAAAAAAAAAAAATCAATTGACTATGGTTTCAGAAGACTGCAGCGTAAAACAACAGGGGCTAAACCAACAGTAATACAGATATGAAGACAGTCAGATTTATAATGGAAGAAGGAAATTCAAAGCAATCTTCCATGCCTGAAAGAAACATTTTAAAAGCAATTCAATTTTGAATCCATAATAAACATGCACACACATGAAAGGCCAAAACAGACTGTGCTTCTTGCTGAACAAATCTTAATATTCATTATTGGGAACACACAAACTATTATGGTTTGGGGTTGGTTTTGTTTTGGTGGGGGTTTTTTGTAGAGAACTTCAGAGATATATAACTGCTGAATAATATTTTCAGTCTGAGATTGGTTTTGATCTATTAAACTCTTAAGCTGTTTACTTCTTACTGGAATTGGCATTAATCCCCAATTTAATAAACAAAACTAGCAACAACATTGCTTGCTTACCCTGTAACTCCCCCAAACCTTTCTCTGTTTTAAACTACAACCTACGCAATGGAACAGGATTATATTTTAGCAATAATACAATTTTATAGTAGGAATCCCCTTCAGTTTAAAGCAAACAGCAGCAGTGACTCATTACAAGGCATTTAAAATAGGGGATTTCCTACCAAAGTAAAACACCAATGAACATTACAGAAAACAAAAATCGGCTAAGATGACAGCAAAGAGGGAGCCCAAGGATCCACCAAGGAGGCAATACGATTACAGAATAAAAGTACTAGCTTTTATTTCAGCTAGAGGTGTGTGATCCAAGCTGGATTTGTTATTCTAAAACCGAAACTAGAAGACATGCTGAAATGTGAGCCTTCGCTCTGAAACCCAGCTGAGCCAACGCAAAGCTGCTTTCATCAGTCAGCAGCGGTTTTGTAGTTTTCGCTTCATCCTAGATTCTGGCAGAGAGAGAACCCTTTTACGTGTCACCTACAATATTGTATCTGACACAGAATGAGGCTTTGGTTTTAGTATTGCACAAGACAATAGAGAAAAATGTTATCAAGCAGCAAGCCATTACCCAATACCTGGGCTCATTCCATGAGTCAGAGTGGAGCAGTCTACTGCTTTCAGTAAATATGAAGGTCATTTTTGCAATTACTGTTTCTAGTAAAGATAAACTCCCACGCACAGTGAAAGCAGGAGGATGGTTACAAACTACGTGGGACGTTTCCTACGTAGGTTGTACTGACAAGGGACGCCTTCTGCCTCGAATACAAATGCCAGCAATTAGGATTTTTAGTAACTGGGTGACTGCCCAGTGTGTGAGGTTCTCATGGAGCACTGACGCACCAGTTTGTTCGCAGTGGTTTCATGTTATTAGGGGGAAAGATTGGGAGGCAGAGGATAAAACCAGCGTTGCTCTGCCACTGAACCACAGTGCTACCTCACCAAGTCACACACAAGAAAATTGCATAGCTTAATGTTCATATTGCTCTCTGTTCTCCAACAAAAGATATTACTGCTGAGTGAGTATAGTTGTATTTAGGTATCATCTCTGTACTGAGTTTAGCTACATAAATTCTACTTCTTCACTACAGAGAGATGGCAGCAGGAGGCAATACCAGAAAGTCAATCTATCTTCTGCCACCTACCTGCACTGTTAGCACAAAACCAAAACACCATGAAACAGAGGAACAATTCAAATCTCTCACTTTCAAATGCCAGGCATGGAAAGCAAGAGGTAAGCAGGTAGTGTGAACAGATGTTAATTAAAAGGAAAGCAACATGACGAGTATCAAACAGCTTCATTTCGCCACAGCAGCTCCTGTAGGAGAACTGGCCAGCACTTCCACCAACTTGCTTGTGAAATCTTAATAAGTACAAAAATTAGAAGAGGTCAAACTCACCCTTTTGTGAAACTGTTATTATTTCATAGCAGTGTTTTGTGGATTTTTTTTATTACAACAGGTCCTCTGGACTGACTTCTAGATTCAGGTATTAGAGATCACTTTTTGCTTTTGTCAGGCTCAGGTGGCCCAATGCTTGCACCTAAAGAAAAGACATGGAAACAAAGAAAACTATCAATGGAATCAAGGACATCAATTAAAGGACTAATCACACAATCCCACAGCAAAGAGGCCTGGGGTGTCTAAAGAAGGGAGGGGGAGAATACCAGAAGGAAAGGCTGTTTAGACAAAGCAAAACAAAAATAATCAGAACAGCTGTGCTTTGCTGGAATAAGAAGAAGCCACAGCATCTTCTTGAAGTCTCTGATCCTTCTCAGTCACTAAAAGAGGCAAGCTGCTGGACATCAGGCTTTTGTTAGTGTAAGAGCATGTTTTGGCCTCTTTTAGCCTGCTCAGTCTCGCCTGCTCTGTTCCTCTGACAGGGGCAAGGCAGCAGGCTGAGGTGCCAGATGGGTGAAACTGCAGCCAGTGTGTAACTTTGAGGGCACAAAAGAGATCGATTTCATAAGTGGTGCTGTTCAGAGGACTTCAGTTATACCTAGACTTTGCGCTTTTCACAAACTGAGAGTGAGGAACAGAGAATAGGTCTTCCACACATCTAGCCAAAATAATTACTCCAGTACTCCTACTTTTACTGGAGTAAAAGGTCCCTTAAATCAGTAGGCAGAAATGACCAGAAAGTTCTAAAAAGTGAACTCTTGGATAGTGAGATGTTGATTAAAGTTTTCTAAATACTCAATTTTGAAAAAAATTTTTAATTGCTTAGGATTTTTTCCCCTATGTTTTTCCTTTACCAGACAGAACAATGAACTATGTACTGAGCCCACATAAATCATGTCAGTACCATTTATTCTCAACAATTCTATTTCTAAATGTTTTGCTCTAAAATGAATCTAAATACATTTATTTTGAAAAGTTACAATTTATTCGTAAATAATACTATGTATACACACACAAAGTGTTTAATACCTCAATAGACCAAGGAAGAGCAAATTCAACATTATAAAGTCTACCTCTATAGTTTGTTTTTAACGTGTTTCTGGGAAGCAAAGAATTCCAATTCATAACATCCATGAGGTTGCTTCTCGGAAAAGGTGATAATCAAATCAGCAAACTGAATTGACTGAATACCAGATACACATTCACTAGTGTGTGTATTTGTTTAACATCTAAATATAAAATATATCATTCACTACAGAAATCAATATAATTTTGCCCCTTGTATTTTTAGTTCCACTAATTACCCTAGTGATGTCATACATTGATTCAAGTGTTAGAAAGGAATTCTACTAGTCTTCAATCCCCCTATTGTGTTCTTTTTCTCATGCCCTCATTTAGCATCACCAGCAGCCATTTAAAAGATATTTTTACTGTACTTTTAACATGTAAAACAAATAACTGGAGGGATCACCCTTCAACAGGTTTTCAGGGTTTGTAGCAGTTTTCAGAGCTATACTGAAGAAAACATCCAAGTTATCATCAAAGCACCACAAGAAAAAAAAAACAATTTTGAAAGATATTTCATTTACAGAAAATGTTAGCATTTATTAAGGACATGATATGTAAAAATAATCTCAATGAGACCATTTCCTGTAGGTCTTGATTGAACTACATCACTCTATTATTTTCTGGTATTAACTATGAGCCAGATACTGAGTTTTACGTCAGCCAACTTAAATGAGTCTTACATAATGATGCTAAGTCTTGCTATGCCGAAGCAGAGGCCAACACATTGTGAATAAAAAAAGAATACCACAAACCTTAGTACTAAGTACTTAGTTCTGCAGAGAGCAGAAAAATGTTCTCGGTGTATAAGAAAAGCAAACGAAGCAGAAATCTGGAAGGATCATTCAGTGAAACCACAGTACTTCCCTTATTATTTTATTATCACAATTCATCTTATTGTTTACTAACAGTTATATCTTGTTTTAAAGAAGGTCTTAGATATTTTCTTGTTGCCTTCAGGTATGCAACAAACACACAGGACTCCGCTATTTCTGGGGTGCAATATACTTGGCTCTGTAAAATACTTATTTTCTTAAATATTAGCATGCAAAGGAAGTAACAACTGTTTTTATCACTCACCTTGTTCTCTCTGCTGTCCAGGTTTGCTACATAAGCTGTGCCCACTTGGAATTTGAGCAACTTTGGGAATGGTCTTTTCCTCTTCTACTCTTCATCTATCCCGCATCTACTTGAACTGACTGAACTGAGAGGTAAAGTTCACTATTACCCTCACTGGAGTAGAAACAAGCAGCTAACTCTTACTTTTCATATTGATCGCATGCCCTGCAGAGGAAAAGGGCAACTTTCAACTTACAACCTTCTAGAATATGGATTTAAGATTACTGCTAGTCCTCAAAATCTAAAAACTTCAGTGGCCCACAGCCAGTGAAGATGAAACTGTGATATTATTTTTAAAGCTGCCGAGCTACTAGGAAATGAAAAGAAAGTTACTCAGTGAAGTAGAAGACAAGGAAAAAAAGTTGAAGAAGCATGCCAAAGCCCTTTGAACAGCGAAATATGTCTTCATCTACTCTTGGGTTTTGTTGGTTTTTTTTTGTACTGGCGATATTGTGTTTAACATTTCAAGGAAAAAAATAAGCTTCTGCATCAGTCCACAGGACCCGTTTATTTTTAGGTCCTTCATTTACCCCCATTGCTGAGAATAAGTCATTAGAAGGTCAGTCTAATTTCAAGTCCTGTTGAATTAGTAGCTGGGGCTGCATTGCAAAGTTGTTTCAAAGGACCTTATCCTTTCACCTTAGGGGAAAAAAAAAAAGTCTGCGTCAAAAATCAAAAGCCAGGAGTCTGTTTACAGAGTTTCCACTTTAAGTGCTACTTGTGAAAGAGCAGTTAAATGTCTTGGTACATTTTTTTGTTCCAGGGAGCAGGACTGAGGGTCTGATGTATAACCAAAGAATTCAGCAAGGACACTAATTATTTTCAGCTGCTCTATAAAGAGCATTGTATATGCTTGTAGCCTAAAATCCCAGGGAAATAGTTACTCTAATTAAAATCTTAGCAGTCTAACCAAAGCATAGGTTATTATTATTAGTCCACTTACGTTTATGGTTAATAATACAGTTAAGATTTACATATACAATCTTCCCAGTATTCTTTTTTCTCTGGAGTTATATTCAGTCTCTCAGCATCTGTCTGGTTCCTGACAGGCAACAGCACCAGCCTTCATCATGCTGAAGTAGCTGAGGGGTATGGCAGCTTATCAGTAGCATCCCAAGTTCCTCACTGGGAGGAGTTCACCAGTAGTGTTCAGGGTCCCTCTGGGTTATATCTATGTTTACTTAAGACAGACAGCTCACTCTTACTCAGCTACTAGTTTAAGTTTGAAAATTACAACATAGTCCACTCCATCCACAATTAACTTAAAGGATTAATGTTTGTTAAAAGGTTGCATCTAGGTTCCCAGATATTTATATAAATAGATTTTACAGAGCAAAGCTCATACATGTTAGGGATAAATAATTGCCTAGCTATTAAGCAACATCCATAGCAAAAGGCAGCTCAAGGCCAGACAAGCCCCGAGATGCTCTGTTGTCAGGCCAGTACAACTATAGCCTTTTACTACCAACAGCAAAAGCCCTACTTACCAAGGTACAGAGTCTCCATCTGAACTGACTCTGTAACAACAGAAAAATGTTTATAAGAAGCACAGTCCTGGAGCATGCCAGCCTGCTAAGCCTTCTGGAAGGCCCAAGTACAAGATCAGACCATTTAAGAGACATTTAAGAGCCTGTACAGATATTCTCAGGGCACAATGAATTGCACAGTCCTGACTAGTTCCTGAGGAAACTCAAATCCATGTCTGGACTTTAGGACTAAACATAAAGTTTTTGATCTAAGTAATATTATATGTTGAGGAAAATGGAGAATTCACTTTGAAGATGTTTAAGGATAATGGAGAAAGCACTTGGATGATGTTTAGTGATGTCTTGAGGAGGTAGTACCAGACTTTAAACTGAATGGGCTAAAAAATAAAAAAAACAACATGCAAATATTTCAGCTTTGTTTTCATCTAAAGGCAGGCACATGTGGCTGTACTCCTTCTAGCATTCTAATTAAAAAGGTATAAAATGACACATTATGCTGGAGTCAAAGTATAAATTATTCCAAGAGATGACAGTAGAGAGCATCAACAACAATGAAATCTGTAAGACTGGGACAAATAGTCTAATATTTTTTTGCTTGTAGTGCATAAAGAAATGGAATCTCTATATCAATGAAAATACTAAGAATTGCTAGATTTCTGCTTAGCTCTTTTGATTAACTCCTTATTAAAACAATTTGCTTTATCAGTTCTGAAATCTCAATTTTAAACCTGAAGGTTTGTCTCAAAGTAGTAATTCCAGAAACTGCATTGAAGGAAAACCCAATCTTCACCATAAAATCTGACAACAAAAGTGTCATCCATCAGTTCTCTACTGTCCTTAGTTGCCAAATAGCATCGTTGATATTGTTGTCTATTTCATCCTGTCTACTAACTACAAGCTACAAAGACAATCCTGAAAAAATGACAGATGCATGCAGAAGTTTAACCATATCCCTTGTGGAGTGTGTGTGCAACTTTTTGCTTAACAGCCCTTTCATCTTCTTTCCTCCAAAATGAGTTATAGATGATTCTGCAAAACATCCCACAAGGTGTCACTAAAGATGCATCAGCCAAAATCCTCCTCAAACACTCACCCCTGTCTTTGCTTTCCCTTCCTATGAAGTGTGTTAGACAGCTTTGAAAACATGAAGAAGAGTTAACACCTGGGCAGAAGCGTGCTTACTTGTGCAGCACTATCCTCTAAGTTGCAGCCTATTAAGGAGCTGAGTAATTTGAACAGTGAATGAACCAAGTACATACATGTTGACTGGAAACATAAGTCAATTTTAGGCTTAACTGCTAATGAACTGGCTCAAAAAATTTGCTTCAGGTTTTGCATTACATACTTTACATATCATGTATTTATGTATTGCACAGTGGGAGTCAGCAGAAGATTCATCACCCCCCTTTTCAGACTCCTAACACAAAAAAAGGCACAAAAACAACCATCAGCTCTGCCTCAGTTCCATGGTAATACCAGAAAAGATGGTTTGTTTCATTTCATTTTATTTTCACCAGTCATAGTTTTATACCTATCTTTTATCAATCACACCTATCCCTGAAAGCTACACAGATGTTTTGCAAGTTTCTGTTATTGTCAGATATGATGGCATGACAGTATCCTCATTTGCAATTATTGCTTAAGGACTTTTCTTTTGAACACTGTGTGAACCAAGTATGAATTCAAAACTACTGTGTTGGATAAAAAGATTATTCTCCCTTCTACCTCCCCCATATTTCCCTTTTTTGAAACAAAAAAAACCACAACAAAAAAAAAATCACCTCTAACTGGAGATAAGCGTTAATTAACATTTGAAAACCATCTTTGACACTAAGCTCTCAAGTAGAAATTATATTTCAGTGCCTAATTTTTCCTATTCTCTGAAAAATCACTATGAGTTACAGCTTTAGCAGATGACATATTTACTCACAGATGAACAGTGCAGAGGCACTGGTCTGGCACTCACCTGCTCCAAAAAGACTCAAGTACACCAGGTGTAATGACTTACGTTGCTTATTGCCTAGCAGCCAGTGCACTGTAGTTAATTGCTGCAGAAATTAGGCAAACCACTCCACTACTGTGCTACATGTCAGCTTCCAAAGAAAGCTCTACGGGATTCAGGCAGCCAAGTCTTACATGCCCATGTTGTAATTCACAGGACAGACCTAAATCGATTCATTTTAAGCTTTTAGGGACTCTTCCTTATTTCTTTGATAGAATCCCTTAAATGATCACTTCCCCCTTATTTCATTCTTCATGAGAAGCAAGAAGGCCAAGATAATCCATCAAATCTTTGCAAAGCAATATCAGGCAATGTATCTGCTAACAAACCTTGTCCTGGCTACACAAACCAGTCTGGACAAAAAGTTCCTTAAACAAGAATGAAACTCCATGGGGGGCTGGACATTTTGTCATCACAAAACCACACTAAATTACACACCTAAAATAAGAATTAGGGTTGTGGATTCATGCTTGAGGCTTAAGTCTACTAAAAAGTTGTAGTCTGTCCTTGCAGATCCTGAAATAAAAGATTGTGCCAGGAAAACATCTCTGAAAGGCTCTATCTGAACAGCCAAGTTTGCCCTCTAGTGGGACTCATAGCGCTTATGGCAATGGTTCAGCAAGTATCTTGTGCAAGGAAGAGCCTGAAGAAACAGCAGAAGGTAAGGTCCCTGTGGCATGCCTGATGTTTCTGGGTTAGAAAACTTATCAAGTCTTCCCAAAAACATCATCCTCAGCAATGAAGAGTAGAGTGGGGGAAAGGGGAAAGCAATTGATTGGCTGTGTGGGTCTGTAGCTGCTGGCCAGCCACAAAAGGCTTACAACGATGTGACAGAACTGGAAGTGTTACCTACTGCCTTTATGCTTACATTAATGACTGAACAAGAGTGGGAGGAAAGCTAAAAAACGGACACTTCCAGAGCTCCCCATGACTATTTTTGAGACTGAGGAGACTTTCCAGATAGGAGCAAAGAGTTCAGATCAGCTGAGAAAAGACTTGTGAGCACTCCTGCTGGGAGCCTCCTCGCTGTCTACAGGCAGTTCCACTCCAAGGAACCACCACGCTCACTGGCACTGTCCCATCAAAGACAAATATAATTAAAGAAAAATCTACATCTATGCGTAGCCTTTGAAATCAAATAATTTCAAACGCCATTAGAAATTTTACATAGGAATTATTTTTGCTGCTAAATGAACAGGAAAAAAAATTTAAAATGTCTCCACTTACATTGGGAATATAGCTGCAACTAGCTTATATATGGGAAGTAGGAGGGCTTTGTGCACCATCCTTCTTACAGGCCAAATACTGGGTTTATGGGACAAAAAGTTTGGGATATAAAATATATATACATACATCAGTATAATATAGAAACTATTTAATAAAAAGTACAGCACATATATGATATTGGGTCTATTTACCCAGTATAAAGTTAATAGAAAATGTGACCATAATCTTGTGTGGAGTTAAATTGTTTAATGTGGTTGATTTGTACATTATAACCACGATAGCAGTAATAACAGCCTATAACATGTCCAATACAGTCCCTAAGAGGCAGTCATTTTACATTTCCTAGAATAAGCAACTAACTTATTCTACATAGATGAGTAAAAATAAGACTATTTAGCATAAGGCTTCACATATTTTACACAGAGGTAGTTTCTCAATAGCTCAGGGTCATCTGTCAGACATAAATGAACCAGACACCAACAACTGCTGCAGACCTTCTAGGAACAAAAGCTCCAGGAGCACTTATGATCTCTAAAATATATTAAAAACCAGAAAGTAATAAGATGGCTACTGCAAAAGCAGTGAAAGGAAAAAAGCATTGCCCGTAACCATTGACTGGAAAAAGCAACTGTGACAAAATGAAATATGATTGCTTTCCAAGCACACCTGAAATTTGTATCAAGACAAACTAGAAGGACTAAAGCTTTGTTTACTGCTAGCTGTGTTATGAACCCTCTTTAATAGCTGATGAATGAATTAATGGCTGGCTTGATATTTTTCTCTTCAGTCTCAAAACTGTATACGTTTACTTTGGAGAGAAAAATACCACGTGGTAAGAAAAGTAACTTTTCCTTGATATGTTCTTTTTTAAAAAAAGAAAAAAAACCACAACAGTGTTTGCCCTATTTTTCATGTGATTATCAACTATTTCCATTCAAAGTTGCTGGTTACTGTAAGCTGAGCAAGTTCCTTTGCCTCTTTAGGTTACTTTGCGAACAAAACAAAGCCCTTTTGTGGCTATGTCCTTCTGTGCTCCTGCCTCCTCACCAGTAAAGTGGTTTTATTCCACTTTATTCTTTATAAACATACATCAACAACTCTTTGAAGAACTTTTCCATTTCATGTGTATGGTGCAAATGACAAAGACTTCCCACTTTTTCTCATGGTTTATGTTACCTCGGATAAGTAACATCCTTATCTTCCATTTATACTCTTAACAGGTTCAAATAATAATTTGTTCATTTGTCCGAGTAGTTGTGGTGCTTTCACTTATATCACTATGGCAAGACTTGACTTTAACAGCTGATCTTGACAAGTTGCTAAATTTGTTTCCCTACACAAGGGTATTTTTTGCTTTTTTAACTTTAATAGCGATGTTCCCGCACTCCCTTTGAGGTTTTGGAGGCTTTTTTGTGCATAACGTGTTTTCATTAGTATCTGTGGAGACTGTAATAAAAACAGATCACTTTTTGAGACCTTCTGCATTTTTAAGCTCAGCATTTCAGAACTAAGATCTCTTGTGATTGCTAATGAATAACTCTTTATTCTCCCTCCTCCCTGCTCATTTCCCCTTTGGCTTCTCCCCTCTATATCACCAGTTTTGGGAAGTGGGATGTCTACAGTACACTCCAGGGAGTCTGGAAAGGAGTTGTCTAAAGAGACAGGCCTTCAGAGAGCCCTGATCTTTATTTTTTCTTTTTGTAGATCCATTCACTAATTTATGTTTCAAGTGCTCAATTTCAAAAACAAAACAGACAGACCCAAGTGTGGTATTTGTTTTGGAAAACAAAAGTTTTCCAAAGCAAAAGGGATGACTTTCAGATGTTCCTCTCAGAAAGGAAAACTTCAAACAGCTCAGGCAAGACTCAAAAAAAACCTCAATAAAACCAATTTATATTGAATTGTTTATACCTTTGATCCTTGGTCAGTCATCAGTTCTAACTCCTTAGCTCGGGCTTTTCTTCTCTCACTGTTTCAGGCCATGGCTAAGCCCAAAGGACCTCATACTGTGCCCTCCCTCATATCAGAGCTGACCCATTCCTTTCCCATCAGTGACATCCACTTTCTGCAGAGATAAATATAACTTTAAAGTTCCAAAGGTGGACTTAGATGTTTAAGCAGACAAAAAAATCAGAAAAGTGTAGGCTCTCAACTTCAGTATCCTCCAACATATATCATGGCTATAGTAGCCTTGTTCAGAGTATCACAGAAAATATCACAGTGTCCTGGTTTCAGCAGAGAGAGTTAACTTTCTTTCTAGTGGTTGCTGTGTTTTCAGATTTGGTATGAAGAATGTCAATAATGAATATGGATTTAGTTGTTGCTAGGTGATATTTATACTATTCAAGGACTTTCTTCACCTTCCCACAGAAGCTGAGAAGTAGCACAGACAAAACAACAGAATGGCCATAGAATATGCCATACCAGACATGTCATGCTCAGTATATAAATAGGGGTTGGCTGGAGGGAGGAAATCTGCAATCTCTGCTCAGGTTGGGCTGGGCAAGCAGATATGAGTGACAGGCTGCATGGTCCTGGTTGCTGGGATTAAACCACGACACACAGAAACATGAAAATAAGGAAATCCTTTCAGAAATTCCTTGTCACATGCAGCTCTCACTGAGAACCGAAATGAGACCCAGTCTTTATTATCACAATCAGAGAAAGAGCTGTGTAACCAACATGTTTCAAAGCACACAGAAGGAGAAAATCTAGCACCTCTCTCCATGTTTCTTCCTAATACTAATTCTAGGGAGAGGGGAGATCCATCAAACCCTTATTATATACTATGATCAAACGCACACTTTCAAAAGCCTGTAAGATAACAATTCTCTTAAGAGTGTGGTGAATGGAAGAGCAAGCCCAAGATGGCTTTTCCTGTGCAGCGATGGTGCCATCTACAGCCTGAGCGAAGCCACAACACAACTGCGTGAAGTGCTGTAGGCAGAGGTATTTTTCAGAAGTTTTTGCTACAAATCTGCTCTTCAAAATTCAAGTCTGACTGAGGAAGCATCTTTAACATGATATATATAGGAAAAAAATATATAGGATATATTTTTATATCCTGTGGAAATGCTGTATATTGTCTAGCTATTTGTTCTCAGATTGCATGGTCCAAACTATTAGGACCAAACCTAATAATACTTAAGTCAGGTGCTGAACAGATGTGTCTATGGAAACCATATGTTAGAGGCAAGAGGTGAGAAGCAGAGGAACATTACATTTCTGTTGTCACACACACACTGAGGACACTACACAGACCATATTTTACAGAGTCCCAGAAGAAAGTTACTCGACCTTTTCATAAGCCACAGTTCAGCTGTCATCTGTACAATTAAGATGGACATCCACACTTGTTATTTGAAGCAAGAAAAATCAACTCTCCTAGTGCAGCTGGCACATCATCAAGAATCCTTACTTCCTAGGAAATAGAAATGTGTAAAGTCAAAGAAATAGAATATGTAAACAGAAATATGTCAATAAGTAGTATTAGAAATAAAACGCCAATAGAACTATATGAAGTCAAATTCAGAAATAACAATATATACTACACACAAGCTACCAGGAAGAGAGTATTAATAAGCCTCTGGAAGCTTGAGCTGATGCAAGTTACATTTTCTTCATGTAGTCAATGGGCGAGATGGAAAGGCAGAAAACATCTCGTTTATGCCAACCATGTGAAGTGGAGCTGATCTATTCTACCACAGGTGCCTTAACAACTCTACCAGTGCTGCCTGGCTCGGCCCACATCACGTATTGCTGCACGTCTCTCCAGGCTGCCTCATCTTACCACCTTTGCTGTTGTTACAGCTGCACCCAGGCCTGATGCCAAGTGTCTGCCTGACAGCTGCAAACACTCCTCTTAGTGGATCTCCAGCTCCCCTAATACATGCAAACCTTTTGCCAGAGAAGTGCAGGTGTCTCAATAATTGCAAGTTTTCTTACCATATGCCAGCCAAATGCAACCAGTGTAGCAGTGGGCAAGATCTTCCCAAGGACGCAGACAGCCTGAAATAAGGACTGGAAATGCAGCTCATATCTAAACGTCAGCCTTTATGGAATACACATTCTAAAACACAGGACTGTTGCACGTCATCATCAAAATCCATTGTCTAATTATTCTAATCTGTATAAAAGAGATAAGGAGGTCACAGAGAACTCAAGGAATTGCTTCAGGGAAAGCAATAAAGCTAGTGAAAAAAGAGCAGACACTAAGTAGAATAAACTGATGAGGCAAGAAAAAAAGCCAGGCAAAAGGCAGAAGTCAAATCTCAACGTCCCACTAAACAAAGCTGATTGTTAGGGAAAAGTGATCTTTGGCAACAGATAAATTCAGTGTTCAGTAACTCTATGAAAGCACAAGACTCCCAGGGATGTCACTGGAATATCAAAAAGCAGAGTACAGAAAGTAGCCCTCATACAAGTTGAGAATTATAATTCAGTCTCTTCACTGAGTGAATCAACACAGTCCAGTTAACAGTTTTCTCACCCTTCACAGTGCTATCTGGACACCAGGAAAAGACATCTAAAATGAAGAGTAGGCAATTCATAAGCTTGTTAAAGCCAATTTATAGAGCAGATCTTTCACAGTACAGCAGAGTTTATTTTCACAAAATCACCTAGGTTGGAAGGGACCTTTTAAGATCATCTAGTCCAACAAATGAAAAAACAAAAACAAACAAAAAACAAACCACAAAAAAAATTACCCCACACAAACCACACACCACACCCAAAACAACACCAACCCAACACTAATGCATATCCCCAAGTACCATGTCAACTCGTCTCTTGAATACCTCCAGGGATGGTGCCTCAACCACCTCCCTGAGCAGTCCTTTCCAATGCCTGACAACCCTTTCAGTAAAGAAATATTCCCTAATATCTAACCTGAAACTCCCCTGGCGCAACTTGAGCCATTACCCCTTGTCCTATCATCTGGGAGAAGAGACCAACCCCCGCCTCTCTACACCCTCCTTTCAGGTAGTTGTAGAGAGCGATAAGGTCTCCCCTCA